>JBBBDQ010000950.1:2232500-2352500 GCA_037127315.1 Ascarosepion bandense
ATAAATATTTCACGTGTATAATGGGACACCTAAGTGTAAGGTGAGATATGTTTCTCATATGTATAGGTGCACCTAATTTTGTGCATGCTTCTATAGAATTTTGTGCATGTTTATATATATTATGGTATGTATTATGGTGTGTATAAGGGGGCACCTAAGTGTAAGTGTATTTCATGTATAAGTCAGTCAGTCAGTTAAGTGCCATACGTGATACACGCTTGGGCGATCATGTCTCGAAAGAAACATGACTGACTGGGCAGAAGATTATCCTGCAGTAGGTTGCCATTGCTTTCTGCGGTAGACTGGTTGCCGACCAAGGCTATAGAACCCAATCTGTCCTGTTATTTAACCCATAACTGGAGGGAAGAGACGGATTAATACCTTTCCCAAGTGTATTTGCGCGTAAGTGAATGCAAGGAATTCTACTGGAATTCGAACTCGGCTTCCTGAGTTCTCGTTCCGAGCCGATATCCACTGCACATCCTCATGTATAAGAATGGACCTAACTATGTATACGTTTTTCCATCATGTAAAAACACCTGATTATATGTGGGTTGTTTTAATCTTGAATGCAGCCAATTGTGCATTCTTGAACTGATTATAGCTTCATGTGCTGATTATTCTACCCATATGTGTACAGGTTAATATCAAAATCCGATTGAAGTTTGCCGGTATATATATATATATATATATATATATATATATATATATATATGTGTGTGTGTGTGTGTGTGTGTGTGTGTGTGTGTGTGTGTAAGAAAATATATCACCTCGTTTTGTAGTTAAAAGTCGATGGAAAAGTGTACGCAGGCGTACATTGTCTTTATGTATAGGGGTATATAAAAAGTTGCTTGTGTACTTATATAATTATATTTATATTTTTATGTATATATATGGATGTGTATACATGTCTGCGTGGATCCGCTCCTCATAGAATTGTGAGTGTGTGAACACAATAATTGTATGTGAATATTAATAGATGAATGTATGTATGAGGAACACATTTATAAGTATATATACGTATGGATGTGAGGATGTATGTAAGTATGAAAATATGTATGTATTTTGGGAGTATGTGTGAGGACTACTAGCATAATTATATATATATAACACTATTTATACGCGCGGAAATCCCGTCTTTATTAAATGTATATATGTGAGAATACGAACGCAATGTAGACCTGAAAAAGTGTAGGTCAGTAAGTATGTATAAGCATAAACACAGTCACATTTGTAAGTATATGTGGGGATGTGCGCATATGTGTATATGGATATAAGTTGGTGTACATGGGTGGGTTAATTTATGGGGTTACACATACACACGTATCCATAGATAAACGGTTAATGACTTAGCGGTCAACATCTTCACGACTGGTCAGAATACTCCCAGCTGATCTGACGCCAATGCCTCTGTCCTGGTTTTCTTTTCCTTTTTCTCTTTTTTCCTTCTTCTTATTTTTTTATTTTTATTTTTTATCTTTCTCTTCAGTTAAAGGAAATGCTTATTCCGGCAAAATTGTTGGTACCGAATGGAAGGAATATTGTGTGGTCTGATGAAATGAGCTAATTAAGCTCATTAAAATGAATTATAATTTATAACCAATTTGAATGACGTGTTGAGTTTTCCTTTATATATATATATATATATATATATATATATATATATATATATATATATATATCATTTGATGGCTTCGTATATACATATATCTCACTGACACCAATTTGAACTCTGTAAAATTCAGGTTCTCGAATAGCGATTCATAAAGCAAGTAGACTGTCACCAATTAAAAGATTTGTATTTATTTGCATTAGACGTAAGACATGGGTTTTGTGCATGACTTCATAAATATCTTACTCCTGATAACCTCCTATAAGATTTTCTTAATGATTTATTGGAAAAATATTTTTCTAAAAATATGAATATATTTTTTATGTATTTTTATTTTTATTTTATAATAATTTCATCCCAAGCAAGGCAAGACAGCCACTGGTACGCAGAGGGTTTCTGAGTGATTTGAAATTGGTTCAAATGTGAGAACATCGAAACATTTGTGTGATAAGAGATGGATGGGAATCAAGTAGATAGAATAGGGCAATTGACGTTGCATTTAAACTTTTGGATGTTGTAGCTATCAGGGAATCAAGCAAATGGAAGTGAGTTCAACAAGTGAAAATTACGTGAAAAAAAAACTAGAAGAGTAGAAGAGGCGGTTACATTTAACTATTTGGGACCTTAATGTCAATCTAATAGCACGAGTAATTACATGTGTTCGAGGTACCTGGGAAAATTTCATAGAAAAAACAGAGATGAGCCACATCACTTCTGTGAGAAAGTAACTGAAGGTGAGCTGCAAAGTCAGGATTGATTATATTGCAGAACCTTCTTTGGATTTTGTGGAGAACCTCAAGATGAATAGCAGGAGCACGCGACCAGATATGGCAACAGTATTCAATTCACGGACAAATGGTAGAATTATAAATGTGCAAAATGGATTCTGACAAGAAAACTTTCCCGGACCGATAAAGTGATCCAGCCTTCCTAGCAGTAGATACAGCTATAGATTCGATGTAGTCATTCAATTTGAGATCATTTGAGAAGGTAAGGCGAAGGGTGTTGCCCTCTATGTGATTAGCGCTATTCATTCTGATGGTAGGTAAGAAAGTTTCTCTATAGTGGTTAAAGGAGAGCAGCTTCATTTTAGAGGGATTAAAATTTACTAGCCATTTCCTACCCCATTCAATCACGGATTGGAGGTCCCTTTTGGAAAGCAGCAACCGGGTTTACTTTGTCAGCCTTGGCAGATTCTTTATTGAGACTGGAATAAATGTTTGTGTCATCTGCATAGTCGTTCCACTTTAGGTTGGTTGAGAGGAAGATTTTTCTATAGTGGTTAAAGGGGCGCAGGTTCGTTTTAGAGGCATTAAAATTGACGAGCCATTTCCTACCCCATTCATTCACGGATTGGAGGTTTCTTTGAAGAGCAGCAGCCAGGTTTACTTTGTTACTCTTGACAGATTTTCTCATTGAGACGGGAGTAAATAGCGATGTAATCTGCATAGATCCCTACTTGGGAACTGATTGCATCAGGAAGATCGTTGATGAAGATCAGAAAAAGCGTTTGACCTAGAATAGATCCATGAGGCACGCCCGCATTCGTATGAAATGATCTTTGCCCGTTCAATTCAACCTTCAGTTCACGATTTGATAGGAACGATTAGATTAAATCAAACAATCTTACAAAATACTGTAGCTTTGGGGCTTGCACAGAACATCAGCATACCAAACCCTGTCGAATGCCTTCGAGATATCAAGAGCAACAGCTCGAGCTTCACCGTTCTTATCAAAAGCCTGATATATATATATATATATATATATATATATATATATATATATATATATATATATTGATTGATTGATTGATTGATTAGTTTTTGGTCATAATAAATTAGATCAGTGCACATTTGTATTAAAAAGTGTTCAATACAATTATATTGTAGAACTTTTGAATATTCTTCATTTGTAAACGAGTCATTACGTTACCTAGGTTTCTACCATGTGGTGTCTTCAGGCGATTTGCAATAACTGATTTTACCGTTTACTGTTTTTTTTTTAAGAACGTTCACGTAACGGTGATTTTTTTTTTTTGATCGCTCACGTGACGGGGAATTTTTGAACGCGCAATTTTTTGAAATTACAAGAAATTATAACTTTTTCATCCATGGTTGTATGATCCTGATATGTATTTTATGGTATGGTTACACTTAGTCATAATTTCTGTTCTTTCATCCAATAGTTCCTTTTTGTTTGGAAATAAAATAATCGCTAACTTTTCTTCCTAGCACAGTCCACATATTTTGCTACCGTTGTAAGGCTACACTGTTTACTCCACGTTATGTCTGGGTCTTTTCCATATTTTAATTTCAATTTCCACACGTGGCTAGCCAATTTTGTACAGTTTCTTAAGTTTTCTGTTTTGAATGTAGACTTGTGATTAACCACCTGGTCTTAAAGGTGTAAAAGAAACGATTAATGCCTTTCCCAAGGATATCTGCGCGTAATTGGATACAATGAATTCAACTAGAATTTGAACTCGGCTCTCTGATTTCTCGTTCCGAGCCGATATCCACCACACCACAACGCACATTAATAGAAAGAGGACGTCTATTTCAAATACGAAGAATTCACTAAAATGTTTGAATAGATAGATAGATAGATAAACGATACGATGGGTAAATTGTCACCCTTTCATTTTTTTTAATTTCGCGCATGCACGTAGTTTGTTTTTGATTATGTTGACTGCACAGTATAGTAGGGTTAGTCGAGCCCGTCTGTGAGAAAAAGAGCACCAAGACGCAATTCACTCTGCCAGAAAGTTGGAAACGGCGTGCTGTACTGCTTGGCATTCCTGCCGGAATCTCTAATACGAATATTTCAGAGTGTTTGGATGTCAATCTTAGAACAGTGCAGAGGATTCAGAAAGAGTTGGATGAGTTTAATAGTGATTACGAAGGTGGTTGGAGTGACCACAACTGATGTTGATGTTACGCCTCAATTCATCTTCCTACAGAGCCTCAGATTCAATACGAAGGTCTACATCAAGTGCTTTGAGAAGGTAGTTTCGCCCTGGCTACTGTAAGACACCATGTAAGACAACAGGACTCAGCACCATGCCACACGAGCAGGAGAAACCAGTCATGACCGTCAGACAATTTCTGCGACCACATCACCCCTTATATCTGGCCACCTAACTTTCCAGGCTGAAACCCCCTTGATTATTATGTGTGGGGTGAAGTTGAACGAATGACCAACAAAACTCCTTTTAACACCGACGAAGGCAAAGATTATGGAAGCATTCAACTATTTAAACAAGGAGACCGTCAAGAAAAGTTGCAAGAGATTTCAAAGTCGTCTGGAGGCCGTGGTTGAAGCTAATGGCGATTTTATTGAATAAATTTACTCTTTACTATTTCAAGATGTTTTTGTGAAATTTTGGTAAATATATCTGTTAAAATGATGTTAGTGTTATTTTGGGTGAGTTAGACGACAATTTATCTATTGTATTATATATAATGCCATAGATAAATTGTCGTCTTAACGACGCAAATATATACTTTTTTTCCAAACTTGTACCACGGATTTTCAAAATGCACGACTGAAAATTTAAAATAACTGAAATTTCAAAATAAGGGTGAAATTTTTCAAGAATTGTAAACACATTTATCCGGGTTTATTTGACCCTAAAATATATTTTCTGGTGTGATCCAGACACTATTTCTGATCTTTAAGTAACCTTTCTCGTTCTGGAAATAATATTATGACCCATTTTTCTCCTGGCACAATCTGCAGACATCACCACTGTTGTAAAGTTTGACTTTTTTAATACGCTCCATGTTATATCTGGATTTTTTCTCTTTTTTTCTTTCAATTTTTACACGAGGTTAACTAGGTTAGTACAATTCCTAAGGTTTTCCAGCTTGAATGTAAACCCGTGATTATACCAGCGGTATCTAAAAAAATCCTTCATTACATCCAAAGTATGCTTTTCTTTTTCCATCTATATCCTGTCCTTATGTTTTACAAACTCCGTTAAGTGAACATTTATTTTGTCTCTGCAGTTACATTTTTCATTAACGATATTATGCTGCACACTATTTTAAAAAGATTTTTGGCGTTTTGCTTTTTTTTTCTAAATTACAAATACAGCTATAATTTAATTTAACTGTATATCTGTTGGGGCGCTCTCCACCTTTCCACGGAAATGGACTATTCGAATCACTATATAAAATAGTAGTGATTATACCTCGAGGAAGGAAGTCAAGTAAGGAAGTCGAGTGAGCGAGTCAGTCGGGTATTTCCCGTATTGCACCGGAAGTGTTCTACTAGTCAATCTATTACGTCTCTACGACGATACTGTATACTAATTACCTTGTTCTGTATTCTACTAATCCTCACCTCTTGGAAATACTTCTCTTTCCTGTCAATACACCTACTTTTATACTATTATGTTGTTTTGTATTATTTCACATAATTCTGTTACCCGACGTAATAATATCTATTGAATATTTTATGTAATTCCGAGTTTTTAGAAAAGTCTTTATCAATTAATTTGAAAAATATTTGTCCTTTTTTTATTGAATTCTACTTCTAAATTAAAAGGTGTGTTGAACCGAATAAGGTTTCGTTTCGTAGCATTATTTTTCATTTGCTTGTTTATCTGAGATTTATATTCTGATTTATTTTGTGGCCGCTTTCATTTAAGTCCCTTTCAAAATCTTTTTTCTTTCATCGAAGATTGTTTTGTAAGACGAAATTTTAGATAACCTGTGTTCTATTCCTTTAGGAAGCGTTTGATTATGTTAGCAGGATTGTTAGATACAGTGTTCACATTGTAGTTGGTTTCATAAATGAGAGACACTGCCAGTTTGTAGATTTAATTCTGCATCTAAATATTGGACATTTTTTTTTTTATTCATTTAAACTTTTTTCAAAATTGAGGCTCTTGAGGAGTTTGAAATGTATTTTTTTATTTTGACATTTTCTCTTCTGTTGTCTGTTGTCAGTTGTTCTGTTGTCTGGTACTGTCATTAAACCCTCATCTCTGTACAATCCGTGGTTGTCTATGATGAGTATTTCATTGATTTTTATTTAGAATATACAAGTTATATATATTAGTTCTGAGATTTCGCCTCTGTCAAACTATTCTACAGTACTGAAGCATAGATTAAAAAATTAAAAAAAGGGTACATTTGATGTAACACAAGGTTCGTTTCATATATATATAATATATATGAAATGTGTGTGTGTGTGTGTGTGTGTGTGTGTGTGTGTGTATGTGTGTGTGGTCGAGTGGTTGGTTAGAACGTTTGCTTTTCTGACCATGAAGCTCGGGTTCGAATCTCATCATGGTCAACTTATTGGTCTAAAGAATTCCTGCATGCACCACCTTTGGAAAGTCCCTGAAAACCATAACACGGGTTGACACAAGCTTTATGAGTAGATTTGGGTAGGCGGCCATCATTTGAGTCATCGTGACCGAGGGTTTGAGCTTACTAGACTTGTTCAAACCGGATAACGCATTCTCTCTCTGCATAGTTGCAGTATAAACCACAGTGGGCTCTGTGGGTGTTGAACAAACGCAGATGTGTCTGAGCAATCATCTATAATGGGGATTAGCTATCTGCCCTGTCAGACGGTTATTCTCGAATACAAGTCGACAGTCATTGTTATATATATAATCGAATGGCACAATATAAAGGCACCATTTTTTGAAGGCTAAATTTGTCTTCTTGGCTAGTGTTTATCAACCTTATCTTCCTTATGGCCTACTTTTAGTATCAAAATAATTTCATGCCCCCATAAGCACGAAATACATTTTCATCACAAAAGGAAAATGTAGTAGAAAAATGTAAATCCTGACTAAAGACGACCCTGTTCCTGGTGCCCATCTCTTAACTTGTCGACTTGAACTTCCAAGCCTTGATTCAGCTTCAAACAGAAGTCTCCTCTCTTTTCAATCTACATCTGTTGGCCCTATTTAAAATTTTTCATGCCCACTTGTACGCAAAAGGGCCCAAATTGAGAATCACTACTTTTGACTTCAGACAAAACATTGCTGACATTACTATTATTGAACTCGGGGTGCGTCATTTGTCAAAAATTATTACAGCCATTATTTTCAAAATAAATCTAAAGACTTCATTTCTCCCTTTTTTTTCGAAACATTAGCTTCTAACATTTTTATACACGTCCTATATGAGAAACAATATGTAGGTCTCGCTTTCCAGAAGAGAAAAGAAAAAAAAATGAAGATTTTAAAATCAAAACACAATAATGCTTACAGTTAGATAAAAAGTCTAAAAAAAAACGGTTAAATATGAGAACAGATAAAAAATACAAATCAGAAATCTTTGAGTTTGAAACTTAACGCCTGATTTAGCTACGCCCAACTTTTAACATGTTATTTTACTCTGTCTCTTGATGCATGATTGAGTCAACAACAACAGTTACCATCTTATTTAGCCCTCTTTCTTAATGTATTATTTAGTCCGCACCACATTTTAGGATCTTAGTTAACACACTTTCTTCATTTATTACTTGTTGTGGTACAGTGGATATCGGCTCGAAACGAGAAACCGGGGAGCCGAGTTCGAATTCCAGTTGAATCCATTGTATTCACTTACGCGCAAATACCCTTGGGAAAGGTAGTAATCCGTCTCTTCCTTCCAGTTATGGGTTAAATAGCAGGACAGATTGGGTTCTATAGCCTTGGTCGGCAACCAGTCTACCGCAGAAAGCAATGGCAGCCTACTGTGGGATAATCTTCTGCCCAGTCAGTCATGCCTCGAGAGAGACATGATCGCCCAAGCGTGCATCACGTATGGCACTTTAACTAACTGACACTGCATTTAACATTTCATCTAATTTCCTTACTTAATGAATTACTTTGTCCACGCGACATTTTAACATATTATTTAGTTCTCTCACTTCACATATTATTTAGTAATTATTAAGTACTATTTATTTAGTTCTATTATTACTAAGTTCGCACTAAACACCTTATTTAGTTCCCTCTCTTAATATAATGTTTAATTCACACCACATTTTGATATCTTATAACGCCCCCTCCCTTGACATCTTATTTAACCCCCTCTGTTAATACCTGATTTAGTCCAGCTAACTTTTTGACATCTTATTTAGCCTCCTCCCCTAAAAGCGCTGATTTAGTCCACTCTAGCTTTTAACATCTTGTTTAGCCCACTTCCTTAGTATATGATTTAGTTCACCCCCACTTTTAACTTCTTATTTACAAGGGTGTACAGAAAAGTTCACAGTCTGGCTAGGAAGGCATGGTGATAGTCAATATACAAAATGCTTGAATTTGCGCTGCTAAATTGGTATCTATGTCCCACACTTTTACTGCTGAAATCTATCTAAACTTATTTATAAATGGAACTTTGTCTATGTGTGTGTGTGTGTGTGTGTGTGTGTGTGTGTGTGTGTGTCCGTTACATATAGACTCCGTAACGGCTGAACCAATTTTCTTGAAAATTTACACAGTTGTACTATAAGCGTCTGAGAGTGTTCTTAGCTAGGTTTTGTGTCGAGGTACCCCCGATAAATATCGAAAATCGATAATCGAAAAAGTCGGGTTATAGAAGAAGTGGTCCGATTTTAATCAAATTTGATACACTCATAGACAAAGACAAAGAAACGATATTCAGAAGTTTCAAGGTTGCAGTTCTTACAATAGTGCAGAAAATCGATAATATATATATAAAAGGCAAGATGTTTATCTGTCTGTCTGTCTGTCCTTTATACAAATCTACAATTTTTATCCGATTCTTACCAAACTTCACACAAATATTCTTTAGGCTGAGTCTGAGCTCCAGGACCATGGATTACTTTTAAAGCTTTCATTACACCCGAGCAACGCCGGGCTATACTGCTAGCTGTTAATATGTAAACGTCACATCTACTCCAACATCTTTTTTTTTCACATTTCCCTCCTGTGGAACTCTTTTCTGTTTACTTGCTTTCCTGATAATTAAAAAAAATAAATGCAACATCTATTGCTATCTTCTATCTTCTTGTTATGGTGAAACACACCTATTCCTCAGATAATGGACTCTCCCTTCTATATTAATAAAAGTTAACAGGAAGTTCTTAGAAGTGCTTGGGAAGTTCATAGGAGTTCTTTAGACTTCTATTGGAGTTCAGTAGAACTACTAGGCAGTTGATATAAGTCAGCAGTTAGCCGAATACTAAGGAGTCAGCTTTCAGTGGAAGATTACCAAGTTCCTAACATTTTGGGTACGTTAAGTCGATTAGCAACCGACATAGCACGATTATAACCTTCATTGCGAAAAACTACTCCACCACACTTTTTGAATCCCGTTCATCTTTTATCGTTTCCTCAATAACCCCTATTCCCTGTCTTTTTTTCATTTTCATTCTCTGTAGCCCCCTCCTTGCGAGTGGCATTCTTACCATTTTTGAAGTGAAATTATTAAAAAACAAAAATGAAAGCAAAAAAGATAACTCATCTTAGGTTAGGAAATGTTTAATGAAACCAGTTGAATCTACCTCAAACGATATCAGATTTGGTGATCCCTTAATATTTAATTTATCACACACCCTAGTTTGTATTCTGTGATACCTGCTAAACAGTTATAGTAACTTTATCACAATCATGAACACGTGGTTAATCAGGAACATTTTCCTCCAACATGAGTGAGGAGGCCCTAGATTTGGGTTTGGATTTTGATTGTAATCATTATATATATATATATATATATATATATATATATATATATATATATAATTTTTAATATCACCCCAAGCAAGGTGAAAACGCCACTGATGCGCAGGGGGCTACGTAAGAGTGAAAAGATTGAAAAAGAGAAAACTGGAAACCACATCCTAAACAGGAAACAAGGGATGAGCCTCTTCCCCTGTTCAATAGACGTGGGTGGAGTGTGAACCGGGCGATAGTTTAGTCTATCTACTCCAATTGAAAAAAATAAAATAGGATAAAAAAAAGAGTGAAAAGACTGGAAAAGAGAAAAACCGGAAACCACATCCTAAACAGGAAACAAGGGATGAGCCTCTTCACCTGTTCAATAGACGTGGGTGGTGTGTGAGCCGGGCGATAGTTTAGTCTATCTACTCCAATTGAAAAGAATAAAATAAAATAAAATAAAATAAAAGATTGAAAAAGAGAAAAACTATGTTATTCACTAAGTGGTGTAATGGCTAGCAACTCGAAATGAGTAAATCGGAGAGCCGAGTTCAAATTCCAGTTGAGTTCGTTACACTAACATACTCAAATAACCTAATGACTCCACTAACACGCAAATACCCGTATTTCCTTCCCCATCTATGGGTTAAACAGCAGGACTTGTATCTGAAAAGATACCACCATTCTCAAAAAATTGTTAATACAATGCTCACAAGCAAAAAATGAAAAGGTTATTTTTACAATCTAAAATATATTTAACATCTTATTTAGACCCCTCCCGTTTTTAGAGTTGATAAACCGTAAAAAAAAATACTCGCGAGAATGTGCTTCCATATCTTGTTATTATTGACTTTAAAATTATCATGGTAATAAAATACACAGAATGATGAACCATGTATATTTCTAGTCTCCAAAATATAGAATGATTTTTAACTGCCTGTTAGGCCTCATTGCAAGTTTTCCATGCCAATCATATCTCGTAGGCGAGTGAACAAAAGTCGATTTAGTATCTGAAGTTTCCCAAGGCTAAATAACCTGTAAGATTACACTTATCTATCTCTAGCAGAACAGATGCAAGTGGACTGTAACTGTAGATAGGGTGTTTCGTAATTCAGTTGGTCGCATTAAGTCACCTACTTGACTGGCCCAGTGTTGTTCGTGATAAGAAAACATAACATCTTCTTGTGGAAAATGTCAAAAATCTTGCATCAGAAAAATATTCAAAATATTATATTTAGATTACGTTGAAAAATTCTCCGAGTAAACACTGACTACAAACGCTAGAATGTTATAGAGACAGGCGTCTGAATTTACAAAGTGATATATGACCAGTAAGGTTTGTAATCTAAGCTCCCATCAAATAATAATCTCTGGTTGTAACATTGGCCCTGTCCTATTATCACAGCCAACCAGCGTGTAGATACCACACTCACTACCACATGTGAAGCCTACATTCTCTAACTCGTACTACAGATATCTTGATTTGTTTTTGTTTTGTTTCGTTTTTTACGACTTATCAACCCTTTGAAGGTTATTTAAAACCGAAACCTATTTCAGATGTAAGATAGATAGATAGATAGATAGATAGATAGATAAGAAACTGGCGAGAGAGAGAGAGAGAGAGAGAGAGAGAGAGAGAGAGAGAGAGAATCCAGTAACTTATAACAGAGAGAGAAAGAGAGACAATATCCCAGTAACTTATAACAAAGAGAGAAAGAAAGTCGATTAACTAGTAATACAAACAAAAAGAGGGAGAAAGAGAGTCGAACAACTAGTAATATAGATAGATAGATAGAGAGAGAGGGGGGAGGGAGGGAGAGAGAGTTGAGCATATAGTCACCGAGATAGAGAAAGATGGAAAAAAAGTCAAGTAATTAGTAACACAAACAGAGGGAGTGTGAAAGAGAGAGAGAGAGAGAGAGAGAGAGAGAGAGAGAGAGAGAGAGAAAAAGTGAGAGGAAGAAAGTCACGTAACTAGTAACACAGATAGAAAGAAAGAGAATCCAGTAACTTATGAAAGAAAGAAAGAAAGAAAGAAAGAAAGAAAGAAAGAAAGTCGAGTAACTAGTATCATAAATAGAGAGAGGGAGAAAGAGAGTCGAGGGCTCAGAGACAGAGAAAGGGAGGTAAGGAAGAGAATAGAGTAACTAGTAACAGAGATATATATATATATATATATATATATATAGTGGGAGAGAGGGGGAGAGAGAGAGGAGAGAGAGAGAGAGAGGGTGAGGAAAGACAGTCAAGTTTAATAAAAGAAAGAGATGTTTAAAGAAATCAGACACAAAAGAAAACAACTGAAGAAATTATCTGGATTTGAGTGTTTTGAAATTGTAATAACAGAAGCAGACGATCCGACAAAAGAAAGTTAAAACGATAAAATGCACATGACATTATGACGCAGACTCCAGACGCTGCAACACTTCATTTAGTACTCGACCATGCGTACATTTGTCTAAACAGCAATATCACTTACATTACGAATTAAATTTGCTAGTCATAGAACAATAAAAACTCAAAATTTAATCCTACAATGCAAAATCTGACTGTATATTTACCAATAACCTTCCCACTGAGGCCAGATGTGGCACAAGGCCGATTTTTTAATGTGGGAGTCTTCGACAATCTCGTCTGGGTTCTTTTCCGCCCTAGGACAGAGAGTCCGATACGGTTGTGTTCGGATGAATCTCACTGACACATTTTGCTAAATTATCAGGTGATTTGAAGTTAACACTGATTGTAATAAACCGATGTGTCGCATTTTATAAGTACGTGAATGTACTAATTACTACTTCTCCGAGTGTTAGAGAAAGAACTTACTATATAAAGTGGCACCTAAAAATTGATCTCGTTCCAGACTCGAACATCAACTAACACCTGACGCTGAATGCAAACTTACTACCATTGTCTCCACTGATCAAATTTCTTGACATTGTTCAGACTGTGTCCTCATCTTTATTGTCATATTCAAAACGTTTCGACCTTCTTCAGGTGATTATAATTTTGAACTGAACTCTTTATTTCGATTGCTGTGGTAGATTCTTCTCCTTCCATGAGTCATGCTACTTCTGGATGTTTTAGTTATTTTCATTTAACTCAACTCTCTAAGTTTTTGTTTACCACTGATGTCGCCAGGAATTGAACTCACAAAAATTTGGGTCAAGTCACTGGATCCAACCAATCTACTGGGCCATGAAGAAGGTTGGCAAGTACAACGGCCAAAACGTCGTGAATATGGCAATAAAGATGAGGACAACAATTCGAACAATGTAAATAGTGTAAATATCTCATCTCAGAAATATAGACCAATGATCAAATTTCAGTGTGTGTGTGTACGAGTGTGCTTTGTTTGGCATTCAGAAAGTGGTATAGTAGTTGGATCAACTGACATGTTTTTTTCAATTTTGAGTGGGCCTATTTCCACTGCAAAGTGGAGTTATTTAAAGGAAGGTATTTCCCGATGTCCCGGTTTTTCTTTTATTCAGATCAATTTTCACAGAAATTGATATAATGGATGTTAATATTGTTTCTCAGAAGATGAGTCCTCCATAGTCCAGGGTAGGATGATAAACTACACTCCGCGGCAGGGTCTCTGATCGGAAGATTGGAAGTTTTGAGGAGCATGAAACCACCTGACCCGTTGTGGTAGCACCCAAAGGGGTCCCAGCTGTGGGAAAATAGTGAACCCCACCCCCAAACAAAAGTAGAACACATGAAAGTATAAAAATACATTTTTATAGTAAAAATAGCAGCAAAACTTTTTTCTATAAAAAAAAAAGACCAACAATACATTTTATCTATTGAAAGCATACAATTGCGTTTGTTAGGGGTTCGTAATAAGTTTCTGGTGAACGATCTAATTTAGGTAGCTGTGATTACAAGTTATTTTGGGTGTTGCCCGGAATAAGACAATCTTGAAACTACTTTTTTTTTGTTGTTTTTTTTTTTAATCATTTCACCCCAAGCAAGGCATTTTTCTGCCACTGTTGCGCAGAGGGTTACATAGGGGAAAATGATGAGAAAGAGAGGTTAGTTATAGCAATTGTCAGGAGGAGGGTAATAGACGGATGAGAATACCGATGTAATGGAGGTGGTGTGGATGGAAAAAGAGCTTGAGAGAATGGATGTGAGTTAGTGAGTCAGAAGATGTCTGTTGACTTTACATTTAAATTCCTAGAGATTGTAGCTGTCGGGAAAGCAAGTATTCCACAGGCGGGAAGTTCGAGACAAGAAGCTGTTAGAGTAGAAGTTTCGGTTACATTTTATTGGTACTTAAAAAAAAGAACGTAACATAATAATGTTTATCCAATGCATGAAAATTAAACAAGCGAATTTAGAATGAAACACAAGACAAGTTTATTTTTCTATATAACAAATAACAATTTATTTGGTGTTTCTACACTTTGTAGTGAGTTTGATCAAACCCTTGAGAAGAAACAAAATGTTCACTTATACACACTAAGGTGTGTTCAATAAAATCCTTGAGAAGAAAGGAAAAGTTCACTTATACAAATTTAGGTGTGTTTAATTAAACCTTTGAGAAGAAGGAAAAAGTAGTTACGTAACTTTGTTGGAGAATCTACATCAGCAAAGCGGGAAATGTCGATTCACTTGTTGAGTGATTCGAGTTCGCACAAAACGGAATCTTCTTCTGAACTTCTGCCGTTCTTATATTTCATATTTATAGTTTCCAGCTATCAGGTGCTGGATCAACAATGAAACCCTTCAAAACTGCGACAGAAGTACTGTCAGTGGTCAAATAATAATATTAATTTTATTTTTCGAATCTTTCAAAACGCTGCTGGAAGTGTTACCCGGAGCTTATGCGTAGATGTCTGATTTTGGTCATTCGATTTCTGTCTTTAAGACGGCAACTTCCAGTCGTACCGACAGCTTTTAGGTGTTCAGATTTCGGCATCGAATCCATGGAGGTTGATGCACCGCTGAACAAAATCAACTCATAAAAAACCCCAAATGAAAAAAAACAAAAATTTTACACATTAATCCATCATACAATTTCTTAAATTGTATTTAAAAAAAAAAAAACTTTAACAAAACATAAAGCACACACATCACTGCCTCTAATAATTAAATTATGTCTATACAAACATGTATATGTACAAAAGGTGAGTTATAGTGGGTTATCCGTTACAGTAAAGTATATGTGTGTTGAAACAGATTAGTTTGATTTGGCCGAAAATCATTTCGCATCAAGGTGAGAAATTTCAAGAGTATTGTTTTGGATTCGCTTTTGCGTGTATGCTGAGCAAGGTTTTGTAAATTCGAGTCTTTTTCATTTCTAAGAAAATCAATGAGTCAGTGCTTAGCATCTGAATTTAAAATTTAGATCCTGTTTTGTTCACTACAGAGTATCATCTACGATGTATTCAATTGTGAAAGCAGGCTGACATATTTCTGTTACTTCAAAACTTACAAGAACATTAAATACCGGCATTAAATTACGCATAAGGAGTTGATACGCCATTAAACAAGCCAACAATAAAACAAACAACGAGCCCCGCCCAACTAAATATCTAAACTAACTAAACAGAACTAAATAAGAGGAGCAGCAGTTGAGAAAAGAACTCACTATAATTAACTGATCTGATAGAGTAAGTTGCAAACTCTCATTCTATAGTAAACTAACACACACACACACACACACACACACACACACACACACACACACACACACACACACACACACACACACACACAAAATGATACCAGAGTTCGAGTCTAAACCTAGTTGATTTGTCAGGAAGGTGACTTTTTGATATTATCGGTCTGGGGGTGGGCGCCATTCGAAAGTGCTTGAAAGTCATACAGCGATTTGATCCAAGCCTAGTCGGTGAAATTAAATAATCGATAGTAGCCCTGGCACAAAGTTACAAGTCATTGTGACCGGGAGTTTCAACATACTGGCCTTGTTGAACTGTTGATCATGCCAGAAGTTGCGCGCCTCTCTCTCTCTCTCTCTCTCTCTCTCTCTCTCTCTCTCTCTCTCTCTCTCATTCTTTCTCTTTGCTTTACATAGTTTTAGTATAAACTGCAGGTAGGATATATATATATATATATATATATATATATATATATATATATATATATATATATATATTGTCACTCCTATTCAAGTTGATAGACGTTCTGTTTATTTATTAAACAGTATGTTTATTTATTTTTGTGTACCGGTCGAAATATTCAAGAAATCTATTTAATAAACGGAGCGTTTTACTCATATACAAGTATCCACTAAATAACATTTAAGTAATAAATGTCGAATTTCTAAAAAAGCCATTCCTTTCTTTCTTTATATATATATATATATAGATATATATATATATATATATAGAGAGAGAGAGAGAGAGATATTCTTTTGGAAGAATAGTTTTCAGTAGATACCTCCACTCATTTTCGGTACCTACTTTTTAAAGTGAATTTTAAGAAATGAAAAAAATTAAAAGACTTTCTTGAAGCTTTCATTTGAAGCTTTCATTGAAGCTTTTCATTTTAGGCTATTTTAGTTCAATCAAATTTACTATTTCCAGTAAGCAAAATACTCTGATGTATTTCAAATAGAAACTATTTTGATTGGAATCTAAAATTTTCGAAGAGTTTTCATTTTAGTGCCCATTTTTCAAATTTTAACTGCTTTGTAAACAAGAGTTAATTCTCGGTTTAAGAATCTTGCAAAAATAAAATATACATCTCTGACACGTTGCTTGTAGAAAATTAGCAAATTTAAAGTTAAATTAATCTGATTTGAAATAAGTATTGCTTGTTTATAGCATGAAATTTAGAATAAAAGTATTTCTTAATCACAGAAGGCATATCTTTCTGATCTGCGAAGTGACTGATAACAGCTTGTCATCATTCACTGCACCCGTTTAGCTAAGTATGGTGGACCAGAATTGACATAAATTTATGAAACCTAAACGAATGTTTTGTTTATGTGTTTTAACTACCTAGTAATAAAAAAAATATATATTTCAGTATTTATCTATTGTTTATTGAATTTTAGTTAGTTTAGCTTTATTTCCTTACGTTTGAAGATTCTTTCTGAAAATTAAAAATTAAAACAATATAAAACTTTCTTTGAAATTAATTTTAAAATTTAATCACAGAGAATGAAATTATATAGCATGACAGATGACAGAGGTAACTCAATGATTTATGAAATGTTAGGATATTTATTAATCTATATTTTTAATATCTATTTTTTATAATATTCTTTTATTAATAATTGTTATCATGATGTTTATGACATGGTAAAGTTATCCTATTAAGTTTTATAGTACTTTACAAACTATTAACTACATCATTTTTTACAGTATGATTTTACTTCATTATAATCCAATACTCTAAACAATATATACAATTGTACATAGCTGAAAAAAAGTTAATGGGGGTCTTTTTAGATTATTTTAGCTTTCATTCAATTCAGTTTAAAGCAATAATAATAATAATAATAATAATAATAATAATAAATGAAAGCGTTTTCAATTTTTTTTTAACCTTAGGTATCACGACTTACTGGAGGTACCTACATTCACAATTAGTTTAAAAAATAAGGAAACTAAGGGCCTAAACTTATTTATAAATGGAACTTTGTCTGTGTGTGTGTGTGTGTGTGTGTGTGTGTGTGTGTGTGTGTGTGTGTGTGTGTGTGTGTGTGTCCGTTACCTATAGACTCCGAAACGGCTAAACCGATTTCTTGAAAATTTACACAGTTGTACTATAAGCGTCTGCGAGTGTTTTTAGCTAGGTTTTGTGTGGAGGTACCCCCAATAAATATCGAAAATCGATAATCGAAAAAGTCGGGTTATAGAAGGAGTGGTCCGATTTTAATCAAATTTGATACACTCATAGACAAAGACATAAGAAATGATATTCAGAAGTTTCAAGGTTGCAGTTCTTACAGTAGTGCAGAAAATCTTATATATATATATATATATATATATATATAAGTTTATATATATATAAGTTTTCATTACACCCGAGCAACGCCGGGCTATACTGCTAGTTAAATATAAAACTTACTTCAAATTTTGAAAATGTGATTTAAAAAGCCTGTTGATTATTGAAACGCACACACGGAACACGGAAGTGAAATTATACCCTGCCGAAAAATGTTTATATAAGATATTTTTCCAGCATCCCTTGAAACACGTGACTTTTTAAAGATATGGCATTTATGGCCTACAGAAAAAAATAAAAATAAAAATACAGATATTTGCACACAAAAATGTTTTAATTAGTTTAAAAATCTTAGTGTGTGAAGATTTGTATTCACTTTTTCAATTTCCCATTTGTACACATAGTCTTCAATTATTAACTTAATAACCTAATTGGAACGACGATTGGAAAAAAAATTAAAAGATTATTGAAACTTATTGAAAATTATTATAATTAAAAAATAAAAAACAGTTATTGTAAAAATTAATTATTCATAGAATCTTTTTTTTCTCTTCAGACTATGATATCCTTGATATATATTTTTTATAAAAACAATTAAACTTTATCTAAATAAAAATCGCATAATTTTATTGCATTGTTTGTTTTCACTATCGGAGCAGGTTTTCTGGTGATTTACATTCCCTAGCGAGTCCTACATTTAACTAATAAAATAGTTTCGTGGTGGTAGTCAATTTCTAGAAGTTTCAGGAAATTAATTGGAGGGGGCGGTAACGTATACAAAAAAAAAATCAATTTCTTTTATAAAAATAATGATTTCAAAAGTAATATTGGTCGTTTGTGATTAAATCCTGAAAGTTTCATCAATATCCGACCATTATTTGATTTTGCAAGAATTTCCAAATTAATGTGTTTTTCACCGGTAAAAAAAACAATGAGCTGCGTAATATTACGTTTGCCGTAGTAAACTCTTGTAAAAAAAACAAACTAGTCACTTGTTGAAAAAAAAAAAATTAAACAAAATTTTGAACGTGTTAGAAAGGATTAAAAAATTTAATAAAATAATTAAAAACTTTAGGCTTTCCTCTTCAACATAAACATTTTGACGATAAAACTTTATTCTTATTATTCCTTTTAACATCATATGCTGTGTTTCTGGTTTTGTTTTTTTTTTGGTTTCTTTTTTTTTTTTATTATTCAACGAATGAGTAGGGATACCGAGTTTTCATGGATCAGATTATTTAGAAATCGATGGAAAAGTGAGTCAATGAATGTCGACGTTTACAGAGCGTAAATTACTGGCCAAATCTTACCAAAATGTAACAAACCGACAAGCATCTGATTCACTTTAGTTACTCCCGCAAAAGCCAGTAGAAAAAGATACGGGAGGAGATTATAGTAGTAGTATTCGTGAATTGACAGATCATTAGATTTCCACTCTAACCTTTTAAAAAAATGGGGTAGAACTGTGGTGATACCGAGCAAAAGAAATGGACCGGATGTTTGCTCTCTCACGACAAAAAGGCAAATGACCAAAAGTCGTCCGTGCGCCGCCGGCTCCGCGCAGATGTTCCGATTGAAAAATAAAAATTAATTAAATATTAAATTTCCAGTTCGCGAGCCTACGCGAATTTTATTTATCATCCAATGGGAACCCCAGAACCAAATACAAGTGTGAAATCCCAAATGAGCTGCTGTGATCCAAAAAGAAGATATAAAAAGCGGATACAGAAAGCATAGACTTGAGGAGAAGAGAGTAATTAGTATCTCTCTTGACTGAAGTCAAGTGGCTTACTACGCTCGCCTCCCTTACCTCTTTCCTTCTTCCCTGCCTCAAAAACTACTTACTGACCTGAGGAGCGAATACATCAAAGACATTCCTTACTTACACGCTCCCAAATTCCTAAGCATTAATTCTCTTTCAGCATTTTATTGCTATGAACATTTTAACTTCTGTTGGACCTATACTTCAAATATTACTTCAATTGCACCTATAGAACAATTAAAATAGACAGCTACGACTGTTGTTTTACCATTTTTATTTTTGTAAACAAGCAATCCCTAGTTCAAAAAGTAAAGTTTTTTCGGCTTTAGCAAATAATGAGAGCAATCATTTAAGAAGGTGAAGGCGAGCAAGCATTTAAGGTGAGTAATGAGAGCAATCATTCAAGGTGAATAATGAAAGCGCCCAATTAAAGGGAATAATAAGAGCGGACATTTAAAATGAATGATGAGAGCGATCATTTAAGGTGAATAATGAGAGCAATCATTTAAGGTAAATGATGAGAGTGATAATTTCAGGTGAATAATAAGAGCGATCATTTAAGGTGAATAATGAGAGCTTCGTATAAGGTGAATAATGAGCGACCGATTAAGGGGAATAAGAGCGATCATTTAAAGGTGTATGATGAGAGCGATCATTTTAGGTGAATAATGACAGCGATCATTTAAAGTAAATGATGAGCGCGATCATTTAAGGTGAATAATGAGAGCGACCAACTAAGGGAAATAATAAGAGCGATCATTTAAGATGAATGATAAGAGCGATCATCTCAGATGTTTAATAACAGCGATCATTGAGAGCTTCGTTTAAGGTGAATAATGAGAGCGACCAAATACGGGAAATAATAAGAGCGGTCATTTAAAGTGAATGATGCGAGCGATCATTTAAGATGAATAATGACAGCGATCATTTAAGGTAAATAATGAGATAGATCATTTCTGGTGAATAATAAGAGCAATCATTTAAGGTGAATGATAAGAGCTTCGTTTAAGTTGAATAATGAAAGCGACCAATTAAGGGGTATAAGAGCAATCATTTAAAAGTGAATAATGGGAGCGTTCATTTAAGGTGAATACTAACAGGGATTATTTAAAGTAAATGATGAGAGCGATCATTTAAGGTAAATGATGATAGCGATCATTTCAGGTGAATAATAAGAGCGATCATTTAAGATGAATGATAAGAGCTTCGTTTAAGGTGAATAATGAGAGCGACCAATTAAGGGGAATAATGACAGTGATCATTTAAGGTAAATAATGAGAGCGATTATGTCAGGTGAATAATAAGAGCAATCATTTAAGGCGAATGATGAGAGCTTCGTTGAAGGTGAATAATGAGAGCGAGCAATTAAGGGGAATAATAAGAGCGATCATTTAAAGTGAATAATGACAGCGATCATTTAAGGTAAATAATGAGAGCGATCATTTCAGGTGAATAATAGGAGTAATCATTTAAGGTTAATGATGAGAGCTTCGTTTAAGGTGAATATTGACAGCTATCCATTAAGGTAAATAATGAGAGCGATCATATCAAGTGAATAATAAGAGTGATCATTTAACGTGAATGATGAGTGGCCAATTAAGGGGAATAAGAGCGATCATTTAAGGTGAATAATGACAGTGATCATTTAAAGCAAATGATGAGAGCGATCCTCTTAGATGGTTAATAAGAGCGATCATTTAAGGCGAATGATAAGAGCTTCGTTTAAGGTGAATAATGGGAGCGACGAATTAAGGGGAATAATAAGAGCGATCATTTAAGGTGAATAATGACATTGATCATTTAAGGTAAATAATACGAGCGATCATGTCAGGTGAATAATAAGAGCAATCATTTAAGGCGAATGATGAGAGCTTCGTTTAAGGTGAATAATGAGAGCGACCAATTAAGGGGAATAATAAGAGTGATCATTTAAAAGTGAATGATGAGAGCGATCATTTAAGTTGAATAACGGGAGCGATCATTCAAAGTAAATTATGTGAGCGATCATTTCAGATGATTAATAAAAGCGATCATTTAAAAGTGAACGATGAGAGCGATCATTTAAAGTAAATGATGAGAGTGACCATTTCAGATGATTAATAATAGCGATCATTTAAGGTGAATGATGAGAGCTTCGTTTAAGTTGAATAATGACAGTTGTTATTTAAGGTGTGTGTGTGTGTGTGTGTGTGTGTGTGTGTGTGTGTGTGTGTGTGTGTGTGTGTGTGTGTGTGTGTGTGCAAGTTTCGTTAAAAATGACAGGCAAGGTGTTGCGATTAAGTTTTTATATATATATTAAAATTGAAAAAAACAGCTTAGAGGTAAATCCAATTAATTGAGTATTTACACTGATCCAGCCAGAGGGCTCAGTGTAATTAAATTTATTTATTTACAGAGTCAAAATTTATTGCATATAAAAAAATTCAAATTTTCTTAAATCGGATGGCCATTTCGATGGGTGAATTTAACACCTATCTTATCAGCGAGATCAAAACATTATGGGAAAATAAACGTATTTGTTTGTATGTGTGTAAAATAACAGAAGTAAGGGTAGGGGAAAAAGAGACAAAAAGGGGGGAGCAAATCATTGCTATCGGCACCTGTCAGATCACCCATGTGAATGACAGAAATGAAAAAAGAAACAATAAAACAAATTAAAAATAAAAATAAAAATAAAAATAAGGAAGAAATAGGCCAGACGAAATTATGGCTTTTCAAGGCCACTGTTAAAGGGTCACGAATAATGTTAATACCAGAATAAACTGGTTAAACTTGTTAGAAATTAAAACGATAAACGAGAGAACTAGAAGGAAAAAAAATAAGAAAGGGAAGTTATGATATAATATACGTCTAATAAGAATAAATGAGACAACTATTTTAAAGACTTTTAATTTTAGATTAATTATTAAGAAGTTAAATTTAAATCTATGACAACATCAATACCAAAAATAAGTGGTTAAGCATAACTTACGCTAAAATAAAACGATAGAACTAACTGACCTAAGCCTTGTGAGTGAAATTAGGTAGACGTCTCCCTTAGATGAACCGTCGATAGTTGTGTTAGCTTGAAGTCACAAGTCATCGTGACCGAGGGTTTGGGTGTCCTACCCTTGTTCAGATTGTTGTTCACGACGGATTACGCGCTTTCACCCAGAAACTGTAACTAAGGTCCGCTCAGAATAGTTGCCGTATAAACTACAGGTTAGCTCTATGGGTGTTGAACAAACACAAGTGTAACTAAGCAAGCGTTAGATAGCCGCTCTTGTAGACAGGCATCCTTGGATATGAATGGCCACACACACACACACACACACACACACACACACACACACACATATATATATATATCTGTGTGTGTGTGTGTGTGTGTGTGTGTGTATGTATTACTCTTCAGCAAGGAAATAAGTTCTTTCGGTGACTGGCGTGTGTATACACTGCTTATTCATAGTACGCTAAGGTTTCCCTTCTCTGATTCCTTAGGGGTTTCCATGCGCCTATGGCTTGGGGGTTAGTCAACTTCGACTGCAGTCGAGTTTCGATCCCGGGGAGACTAGTTTGATCCATATTAATGGAAGGTAGGAAAACTTCTCTACGATGACTATAGGACAGCAGCTTCGTTTTGGAAGCATTAAAACTTGTAAGCCATTTCTTACCTGAATCCATCACAAATTGGAAGTCCTTTCCAAGAACAGAGTCTAGATCTACTTTGTCAGCCCAGGAAGATTTTTAATTGAAACGGGAATAGATCGTGTTGTCATCAGCGTAGATGCCAACTTGGGAACTAACTACACCAGGAATATTATTCATAAATATCAGGAAGAGCGTAGGACCTAGGATAGGGCCTTGAGGGACACCTGCGTTCACATGAAAGAGTTAAGAAGTTCGCCCATTCAGAACGACCATCTTTTTATGATTTGATGGGAACGATTGGATTAAAACAAACAACTGCCCAGTTATACCATAGCCCTGTATCTCGCGCAGAAAACCATCATACCAAACTCTATCAAACGCTTTCGAGATATCCAGGGCTTTGCCGTTCTTATCAAGGGCCTGATATATGTACTCAGCGATGCTCGTAAAAATATTTTGTGTTGAGGCGTCCTCTTTTAACTCAGTTTATAATATCAATATTCTTTACCAAAGAGTATTCATTTGCCTCTATTAAGAGTAGTAAAACTCCTTAAAGTCGAATACCATGCCAATTGACACTACCGCTTCTGACTTCTAAGGAATAAACTCTACTTCTTTAATGCAGTCGGGAAATAGGCATTATTATAATTATTATAAGTCTGACCCCGAATATCCAGTCGTATACTGCTGTCCTTTGTTCATATCTTGGTCGGCATTACATTCTGCTTCTCATCGTATTCTACCACCTTATTTGCAGTTACATTGTTTTCTTGCTTCATCTGCTCTCAACTGTGAATCATCTTCCTTTCTCTTCTGCAAACCGCCTACAAAAGAATACAAACTGGCTAACATTACGAAATAAAAATAGTGCCTTGGAATAAAACGTGCCCTAAAGTTCTATCAACAGGCACTCAGTCAGTTAAGTGCCATACGTGAAACACGCTTGGGCGATCATGTCTCGAAAGAGACATGACTGACTGGGCAGAAGATTATCCCGCAGTAGGTTGCCATTGCTTTCTGCGATAGACTGGTTGCCGACCAGGGCTATAGAACCCAATCTGTCCTATTATTTGACTCATAGTTAGAGGAGGAAGAGATGTATTATATCGTTAAGTAGTAATTAGTGGGGGATCAGTTTATTACTTCAAAACAATATAAAACTGATCCCCCTCTTTGTGCCCATTAGAAGACTTAATCAGGTGTCTAACTATTATATTCAGTCAGTCAGTTAAGTGCCATATGTGATACATGCTTTGGGTAATCATGTCTCGAAAGAGACATGACTGACTGGGCAGAAGATTATCCCACAGTAGGTTGCCATTGCTTTCTGCGGTAGACTGGTTGCCGACCAAGGCTATAGAACCCAATCTGTCCTGTTATTTAACCCATAAGTGGAAGGAAGAGACGGATTAATACCTTTCTCAAGGATATTTGCGCGTAAGTGAATGCAATGAATTCAACTGGAATTCGAACTCAGCTCCCCGATTTCTCGTTCCGAGCCGATATCCACTGCACCACAACGCACATCTTCAACATGCACGACATTTCTTAAAACCCTTATAGAAAATGGCTGTTAAACCTCGATTTTTATATGTGAAAAATTCAAGAGAACGCACAATGTGCATCATGTACAGATAATTTATGGATACCTCGAACTCATTGGAACAGGGTTAACCCTGCAAGTTTAATGTGAAAGGTCTAGAATATCGATGTAAATAATTTGGATTTTAAAAGTAGGCCAATAGACATCGAGGTTTGTATACAAATAAGACCGTATATTTTTACTAAGTTTCGAAAGAAAAGAACGATTATATTTTGGGAAGCGAATTAGCGAAAAACGAAAGTCATGTTTACATAAGTCCTGGAAGTCGGTTGGCTTGCGGGATTCAGAAGATAATACTAATGGACTTGTCTCTGTGCTGTTTACGATAGGTAAAGAGTTTCTCTGTTCGAGATATAAATGTGTTTACTGATCCCCCTTAACCCGAAGAAAAATGTGCTGCAATTGAAAAGTGAATTTAAACATAAAGTTTAAACTGATAAAGTTTTAACTGATAATTTAAACATAAAGTTTAAACTGGTATTAGTTTTTGATCGATTCGTTTTCTACGATTGAATTATTTTCTATCATCTCTTTTCAGGTTATCTAAAGCCAGAAAATATTTCTAGATTGTAAAAATTTTTTTTAGATCATAATGGTTTAGTCATACATGCCTTACTTATTAACCTATAGCTTGGAGGAAAAGAGGTGTATTCACACCTATCTCAAGAGTAATATAAGTGACTATCTCAAGAGTAATATAAGTGACTATCTCAAGAGCAATATAAGTGACTATCTCAAGAGTAATATAAGTGACTAAAACGAACCCAAAGGAAATTGGAACTCGATTCATCGATTAAAAATTCTGAGACAGTATCCATTACACCACCCACACATCCAAGCCTACAGTACCTGGTATTCGCAAGCGATTATCTATCTAGGTACTGACCAGGCTCGACGTTGCTTAACTTCGGTGAGCGTACAGGAAGCGTTGTTTCAACATGATGTGACCGTAAGCTGGTTACACCACCAACACACCCATGCTTACATCACCTGGTTTTCCCAAGCGGTCACCCATCTAGGTACTGCCCAGGCTTGACGTTGTCTTAACTTCGGTGATCGTACGAGAAGCGGTGTTTCAACGCAATGTGACCTTAACCTGATTATACCACCAACACACCCAAGCTTACATCACCTGGTATTCGCAAGCGGTCACCCAGCTAGGTACTGCCCAGGCTCGACGTTGTCTTAACTTCGGTGATCGTACAAGAAGCGGTGTTTCAACGCAATGTGACCTTAACCTGATTATACCACCAACACACCCAAGCTTACATCACTTGGTATTCCCAAGCGGTCACACATCTAGGTACTAAATATTTATACAACATATTTGTGAAATTCTATGACAGAAAAGCCAGTCCATCCTACTGTTTAAACCATAGCTGGGGGAATGGTTAGCGTTAGGGAGACTGATATTTATCGCTTGATCATGGTCCTTTAAAATTAATTTGTATGGGTTGCATGTGCGTTGGAGCGAAACACAGAGAAATAAATTCTCAGTAGATTTTACTTCATACAATTTATATTAAATAAATCGCATTAATCATAATTTTCGGATAAGATTAGCTTAGTCTAGTTTCATCATCAGTGGTTCCCGGTTCTTCACAAGTCTCCTGCACCTTCCTCGTTCTCTCTGCCATAACAATTTTGAGCTTGTCTAATGTTTCAACTTGAGTATTCCTAAGCAGGACAGTGGGGAAAGTTGTTGCCGGCCTTCCTCGCTGTTATTGGCCATGCTTTGGGTCCCAAAATATCACAGTCGAGGCTTGTTCATTGCTTTGAAACAGATGACCGGCAGCACGCATTCTTCTTGCCCTGATCACTTAAGACACCTTTGGGAGATTGCTATAGAGGTCCCCGTTAAACATATCGTCGTTCTAACCCACATTGAGAGCATGTCGCAAAAATCTAAACTTATAAATGGAATTTTGTCTCCGTGTGTGCGTATGTGTGTGTGTGTGTGTGTGTGTCTGTGTGTCCGTTACCTATAGACTCCGAAAGGGCTGAACCGATTTTTTTGAAAATTTACACAGTTGTACTATAAGCGTCTGCGAGTGTTCTTAGCTAGGTTTTGTGTCGAGGTACCCCCGATAAATATCGAAAATCGATAATCGAAAAAATCGGGTAATAGAAGGAGTGGTCTGATTTTAATCAAATTTGATACACTAATAGACAAAGACAAAGAAACGATATTCAGAAGTTTCAAGGTTGCAGTTCTTACAATAGTGCAGAAAATCGATAATATATATATAAAAGGCAATACAAATCCACAATTTTTATCCGATTCTCACCAAACTTCACACAAATATTCTTTAGGCTGAGTCTGAGCTCCAGGACCATGGATTACTTTTAAAGCTTTCTTTACACCCGAGCAACGCCGGGCTATACTGCTAGTTTGGTATAGGTACGGTCTATGTTTTTCTCCATTGATTTTGTCATCGCCCATGTCTCCGAGTCATAAATGAGAATGCTTTCAACCATGGCTGTAAAGAGTTGAACATAGCGTGACCTTTTCATGCTGGATTTCTATATTTTATCTAGTTTCTTGATTGCCATCCAAGCTGTTGCCTTTCTCATTTGCATGTCTTTTGCATAGTTGTTTATCCAGGAGCCAAGATAACTTCTGAACATTTCAAAGTTTGTTGTTTGCTAGCAGTCTAGTATATGGATCAAAAACGTATCAAATTGTTGTCGGACATCTCATAATTTTCAAAGTTGTTTTTCTTTCAGTTTTTTTTTTAATTTAGTTATTTTTTTTTTACAATGATGTCACCTTGTACAGGGTTGAAAAGCCACTCGAGGTAGGGAGTTACAGAGTAAGAGGCACCACCCCAGGTAAAGTGATAATGCCAATAAGGCGCAAGGGGCCACTCGGAATGAAAAAGAAAAAAAAATAGAATTCAAAATGAACTGGAAACCTATTCTTAAACAGGAAACAAGTAATAAACCTCTACTCCTCAAAAAACAGGAGAGGAGCGTGATCCGGACAATAAGTAAACCTCTCTACTCCTATTGTAAAAAAAAAAAAAAACGTAAATAAATATTAAATTAAAAAACATGTTTATAGGTTTCATTTAACCAAAAGGAATATATAAAATATACTGAAAAGGGAAATTTTAAAGTGCTAATCTCAGGTGCCTAATACAAAGGGGAACTTAATAATATGTGGCAGGGGTTGGAATTTTCACAATATGCAATAAACGTGGGTGTCTCAAAAGGGTGTTCTGGAAAATCATTTAAACGGTTAAAAAGCGCGAAATTAATAAATGGGTAGCCTTAATTAGCTCAGGGGCTCTGAAATTTTCCTCAAAAGATAAACGGCTCCGTTCCATAAGCACCGAAGAGTAATTATAAAGCGTGTGGATGTGCATCTGGTGTGCCGGTTATCGGTGCATAAATTGCTAATATAAATAGTAGGTCACATTGGGTCCACTAAATACTACCTCATCTCAGATGTATAGACAAATATTGACTTTGACTTTGATTTGAATTTTATTTAATGGCATATCAACCTCTGTGGGTTATTTAATGCCAAAATGTTGGGATTTTAAGTTTTTTTTTGTTTTAATTTTTTTTAATGTTCGGTTATAGTGAGAAGATTGATTTAGTCAGATTTTAATGAATATTTTTGTTTTTATTCTTTTTTATTTTAGAAAACTGCAAATGACTTCTGGATTTGTATTTAACAATTTTTTGCTGAGATTTTTTTTTCTTCAAAAATGTGTTACAGTAAAAAAAATTCTTCAAAAATATATTGTTGGTAATATTTTTCCTTCAAAAATGTATATTTTTCTAAAAAAGTATATTTTTATGTATTTATTTCTGTAGAAGTGTATTTTTATTCTTTTCATAGTGCCTTGACCCCAGTTTGGGGGGGGGGGTAACTATTTACCCATAGTTGGAACCTTAACGGGTGCTACCACTCCGGGCCAGGGTGGACCTGGGAACAATAGCTATTAAGAGATGGTTCCATGCTCCTCACAACCTCCCAATCAGAGAGGCCTTGCTGCCGGGTGCAGTTTACCGTCATGCCCAGGACCATAGACAAATACTGAAATAAAATTACTATTTGTTTACTAACAGTCATAAAGTGGCAGTTGAAGTATCAAACACAAATGAATTTAAGATTAAAGAAGTACAACAAAAAGTTAATAATTCAATAACAGTATCGTGTCTATCATATACCTTACTATTCGGATCAGGGTGCTTGTTTTGGTTCTTAAAATCACAACGTTTCGATCGTTGTACCATCAGGTCTTCTTCAGGTGTTGTACTAGGTAACTTTTTCGGAATTTTGATCTTGGATAGATTGCTTTAATTCAGCTTGTCATACTTATAGTGGGTTGCTTATCTATTATTTTCCTGTTAGTAGTAGGATTCCGTTCTAGTGAAGGGTAGTAGTATGCTGTTGCAGGTTAACGGAATTTGGCCTTGTGGTAGATAGCCCACTATAAGACAAAAATGATTATAAAATCAAGAAAAGCAATTTGAGTATAAAATAACATTTATATATATACATATATCAATTAATGTTTTACAATTAAATAAAGCAATACTTGAATATAAAAGTCCAACGGAGGTTAAAATGTTCACGGAAAATAATATAATGCTGAAAAAGATAATTAGTGCTTAGGAGTGTGAGGAGCGGAGGTATGTGAAGAATGTCTTTGAAGTAGTCGCTCCTGAGGTCAGTAAGTACTTTTGAAACAGGGAAGAAGTGATGATATGTGAAGGGAGGCGAATGTAGTAGCCACTCGACTAAAGTCAAGGGGATATTAATTACATTATTCTCCTTGGTCTCTGCTCGTCTGTTTGTCTGCTGGGGTCTTGTCTGTATCCGCTTTTTGGATCAAAACAGCTCGTTTTGAACTTCATACTTGTTTTTGATTCTGGGCTTCCCACTGGCTGGTAAATAAAATTCGCGAAGGCTCGCGAAATGAAAATTTGATATTTGATTAATTTTTATTTTTCAACCAGAACATCTGCGCGAATACACCTGCGCAGAGACGATTTTTGTTCATTTGCTTTTTGGTTGTTATAGAGCAAACATCCGGTCCCTCGCTTTTGCTCGGTCGGTATCACCACATACTCAAGGGAGATAACTCTTATCAGTTAATAATAAACACTAGTTTTAGCTTTATATCTCTTGTCCGTTTCTTCTATTGAACAATATTATTTGACTTTTCGCTTACGCCCATATCACAGTAAAACGGCAGTCCACGTCCGATCATCGAAGTTAAGAAACGTCGGGCCGGGTTAATACTTAGATAGATAACCGCTAGAAAATACCAGGTGCTATTAGCTTGGGGATGTGCGGGTGATATAATGGATTGCGACTCGAAATGAGAAATCGAAGATCTGAGTTAGAATTCTATTGAAGTTCGATACATTTGTTTACACGTTAATACACCTGAGAAAAGGAATTAGCATTGTACTAGCAATTTTAAAATTACTCTAGTAAATGAGGCAGTGTTATCGTTAACAGGTCGGATATGTCTTCCTGGGTTGGATCAGTGTTGGTTTTTATAGTGATTCAGAGGCTCAGAAACATCAACTGGCCAAAACTTCGTGAGCCTTCTTCAGATTGGTCAGAAAAGATGCTTTTGACCTTGTTATTTTGGGTGGGCGAGGCCGAATAAAATTAAGATCTGTTCTTTTCATATGAACTGTGTTTGTCGCAGTGAGCACTTCTGCTTGAGTTAAAAAATTCAAGTTCCGACAGGGTACAACAAATAACTGATTTATACACGCCTTTTTCTTTTGTTTTATTTGTTTGTTGAAGACATCAAACTCGTGGATTTGACTTTGAAGACGTCAAACTCGTGGACTTGACTTTGAAGAGGTCAAACTCGTGGACTTGACTTGACTAGGCTACGCTAAGGAAATTTTGTGAAGCAGAAAGACAGAATAAATTGACAAGACCACCCCCAGGAAACAGTATCCAACTTGCCTCTCTCAAGAGGCAGCAACAGATGAAGTGATCTTTGCATATTTTTGCCAGATCTTCACATAATCGACATCGAATGAATGTTTTTATTATGAAGACTTATGCATAAGAATAACTTCTTTTAGTAAGCATCAATGTCTGGTTGAATTGTGAATTGTGGAGTGAGGAGTAGCCATGGTCAAACGCAAAATAAACAACAGAACTGTCCTACAAACACGAACTTTTTTTTAGTCCTCTTATCCTGCAGTAAAAATTTTGTCTTTATTTTTAAATGCTTTTATTGTGTTGTTATTTATCTTTTCACTTACATATGTTTTTGATCTGTAGCGGATAAGGAGTTAATTAAATCAATTCTCTTCTTCACTTTTACCAAAAATCACAACGACGTGAGAAATCCTGGTTTTCCCAAATAAAAAAGGGATTGACCATCTGGTTAAAGAAAAAGTCGAAACCAGATTTCGCAAGTAGGTGTTAAAATGATTTTTGATGAATGGGAGTGACTTGCAAGACCAAAAGGACTTCGCGTGTAAGTGCGAAAATATCTAGATTACAATAAAAGGACTTCATCAACCTCAGTCAAGCAGTCGGAGATGGGAGCAACAAAAGAGAGACACACATCTAAAATGTAACTTCAAGCGACTCGGACATTGTCCTCTTTCTCCTTATCTCCTTCAATAATTACTACTACGAACATTTTGTACGAACTCTTGATACCTTAACTTTCTCAATGAACATTAATTTCTACGAATTCTTGTTATTCATCCTTTTAATAAATTTCTATTTTAACATGAAAAATGTATATTTTATTCTCACATTATTCTACACTAATCCACATATTCCAACTGACAAACAACTTTCTGATAATGACAACCTTCTGGTGATAAATTCTGCATACAGCCTGTAATTTGGAGGGAGTTCAGTTATGTCTGACCCAAGGCCGAATCAAAGAATCTCATACGATACAAAGTCAAGTCCACGAGTTTGACGTCTTCAAAGTCAAGTCCACGAGTTTGACGTCTTCAAAGTCAAGTCCACGAGTTTGACGTCTTCAAAGTCAAGTCCACGAGTTTAACTTGGTAAAAGTATACAACTTATTTAAAAGATTTAGAAGCTAATTTTGGGGGAAAAAAGAGACAATTATATGTTTTTTGTTTCTTTTTGAAATTATTGGCAGTATTAATTTTAGGCGAATGGTACCGCTCAATTGAATAGGGTTGTAAGTCTAAGAGGACAAAGTTAAACATTTGTTGAGTTACCAATTCCATCAAAAAGTGCGTGGCTGACCTCGACCTCCGCTAGCGCTGTAGATGATTGCTCAGTGAAGATTTAACTCACTACATCATCTGCTCGTTAACCTATTTTATTGTTTTTATTTTTTCTCTTACGCTAGTAAAAAGTAGGACAGTTTTCAAGAAGGAGAGAAAAAGGATAAAGGGGTGGGGTATAAACCTTTTTAAAGAATTAGGTTGGATGCTTCATTCATTTACTTGTACACTAGTTTAAATGGTGGTGGTCTGTAGAGAATATCTTTGCTCTCTCATGACAGATGTCTCCGAAAGTTAGCCGATACTGTCGCCATTCGAGTAAATCATATTTGGCTTATTTTTTTATTTTTTGCCTGACGCCTTTTACCAAGTTTTCGTCATCTTTACTTTTCGATGATTATTTTAAGATCAACAAAAAAAGAAAAAAGAAAAAAAAAAAGATTCACCATGAAAATATTTTCGCGCGAAACCAATCTCTTTCGTTTGCCCAGTGATAAGGTGAAGAGTGGAAGAAAAATATTTTTAGATTACCACATGCGATAGCGATATACACTGTTACCCTGTCAGTCGGATCGAACAGCAATTTCGCTCCTGGTGGTGTTCCAAAATAAGCCCATCTTAGTAATTACCTTGAATAAACATTAATGAAAAACTGTTTTTTAAAATGTTTTTTACATATTTTAAATCTTTATTTTTCCTGTGTTTATTCTGTATATACGATCTGTTTATAAATTTCAGAAACGAAACTTATGGAATTGATATACTAAATAGACAGCTATCCTTTTCTGAAAATACTACACCTTTTACTCATAAATTAAAAAGAACTTTTCAAAAGGCTTATTCATAATTCCAATGCTAAATAGAATAATTATGAACAAACTTACTGCAAATATGAAGGGAATACTTTAAAAAGAATTCCTCTTGAAACTAAACATGACATTGATCACTAAATGGACTAACATTTTAAAAGAAGCAATCCCGACATCTCTTTGTTTACTTCCACAAGCGCAGTCTTTTCAAAATTGAAATTTGTTTTTGCTTTATATTTGAAGTTGAACTTTTATAATTTGAAGTTCAGCTTTTTTAATTTCGTGTTGATTCTTTTTTTTTAATTTGTAGTTAATCTTTTTTATTTTTCTACTTTTAAATTTGATGATGAAACTGTAGTTTTAACTGAATGGTCATTTTTAACGATTAGAATGTCTAAGAATGCTAAAAAATAATTATACTCGACCGTGAACTTTATGTTCTGGGCATGTCCCACCGTGAAGCAATGGCCAGCATATTAGTGACGCAAAGCACATAATTGCAACTGTAGTGATTTGCATCACCCTTGTGTTAAACAAAACCAAGCCGAGTACATATAGATGCATACTGGCGTTTCTATTTGCCTTTTCGAAATGCTTTAATTTGTGAAGTTATCTGTAATCGCAGAAGGTCCGTAGAATAAAACTTCAAGCGAGATCTGAAAATAACAGAGCATAATTGTCTGTTTATCCTATAAACTAACCTTATTACCAGTTGCTATGAATCGCTGCCTATTTACTACTTGCTCCCACTTACGCTGTTTTGTATATTCACGAGAATCTTTAAAAAAATCAAATTATTATAAGTGTCATCTTCACTGCAAAATAAAAAAAGAACCATATAAAGTATTAGAAACGTGACTTTTGTCCAGACATAACAAATGCATTTAACTTCAAGCACTATGACAAGAAGATTGTGGAAGAAGATATGTATTTACTTGGCAAAATACGTATCTATATCAAAACCAATTATATTTACCCGGTCTCCACACGAAGGGTGGATGTGGCACAATATAGTTTTAACGTAGGAAGCACCATATGCATATGAACCAAAGACAAAATTTGTTTTTTTGTTTATGTGTGGCACATGACTAGAAGTATGAAGCACCCAATGAGGATCGAACAGACCCAGTCAGTCAGTTAAGTGCCATACATGATACACACTTGGGCGATCATGTCTCGAAAGAGACACGAATGACTGGGCAGAAGATTATCTCGCAGTAGGTTGCCATTGCTTTTTGAGGTAGACTGGTTGCCAGCCAAGGCTATAGAACCCAATCTGTCCTATTATTTAATCCATAACTGGAGGGAAGAGACGGATTAATATCTTTTCCAAGGATATTTGTGCGTAAGTGAATCCAAGGAATTCAATTCGATCTCGGCTCTCCGATTTGTCGTTCCGAGTCGATATCCACTGCGCCACAACACACATCCTCGAACACACTACTCAGTTGTAATTAGTTTTAGTAAGACAAAATACCAAATATCACACCACGTCGATGTGTCCAATTATATTTTTAAGCGTAGCTTAGATGTGGCACTAGGCCGAAAATGTGAAGCACCCAGTGAGGATAGAACTCACTACTCAGTTGTAATTGATGTATCAAGACAAACTTGTTAACCATTATACCACGTTAGAGTGCACCAAATGTAATTACTAATGGATATACATTCGTATACGATTATCCCACTTCTTTCAATAGTCTTATGGAAAAGTAAGTTACTGTTTAATTTCAATTAAGTTTTCTAATTATCCCACTTCTTTCAATAGTCTTATGGAAAAGTAAGTTACTGTTTAATTTCAATTAAGTTTTCTAATTAATGACATACTGGTTAAATGAGCAGGGTACTCGCGTTGTATTTATATCTCCTTTTGTTTGTTAGCACATTGTATTTAACGTTTTACTGGGCATACGATCCTGAAAGTAGATAACTTGGATGTAACTAAATGGAATAAGTATAATTGACTTAAAATACTGATATAAAATCATCACAATATTTTGACAAATACACCTCAGACATCATTAAACTATCGGACCACCCTAATTGAACTATTATTACTGCTTTAGTATTTGTCTATATTTCCGAGATGAGATAGTATTTACAGTATTTACATTATTCGGACTATTGTCCTCATCTTTGTTGCCATTTGTACAACGTTTAATAATAGATCATTCTATTTGTCTATATTTCCGAGATGAGATAGCATTTACAGTATTTACATTATTCGGACTATTGTCCTCATCTTTGTTACCATTTGTACAACGTTTAATAATAGATCATTCTATTTGTCTATATTTCTGAGATGAGATAGTATTTACAGTATTTACATAATTCGGACTATTGTCCTCATCTTTGTTGCTATTTGTACGACGTTTCGACTGATGTACGCTCCGGCCTTCTTAAGGTGCTAGGAATTTCGAACCGAACCCTTTATTACAATCACTGGTGTTTATGAACTCCATTCCTTGCGTAAAGCCGCGATTGAAAGTCATGAGTTATCTCCCTTTAACCCTGCAAGTTACTTGTTGACCACTGCTGTAGCCTGGTATTAAACTCACAACTCTAAGAGTCAAGTCCTTAAGGACACATGGCCCAGTGGATATAGACGTTGGTTAGTTCCTGTAGTTTTCTGTAGTGTTTATTATCCTGAACGCTTTCGGCTACTTCTTTCACCAATTTAAAGCGAAGGGAATTTTCATGGTAACAACTCAAATATAATAACAAATTTTTGCTACTACTAAAATTACCTTCTCTGCCGCTCCCATGAAAATGACTGAACCATTAACCGAAAGCAACTGGGACAATAAATACTACGAACATCCGCAGACTTACCATTCAAAAAAAGAATAACTATAAGAACGCAAGAAAAATTGATCACAAAACTTGCAAAATATTCCTTTCCGTCATATTCAACGGAACAAGCATAAAAAAGATTTTTTTTAATAATTTCTCCCTAAGGAAAGAAAACTAATAAGACGCAAAAGGTTGCTGAGTGTGGAACTATATGATAAAAAGAAATCATTATAAAGGAGTGAGAACAATAATTAACAGGAATTAAGAAAACAGAAGATAACGGTTGACATTGCATTTAAATTTTTGAAGATCAAAGTTAACTGGAAAATAAGAATTTGAATGAGAGTCCCACAAGTGAGAAGTGCAAGAGAAGAAATTGTTAGCATAGAACTTACGGTTACTTATAGCTATTTCAATTTCAAAATGATGAAACCTTGCCGCCAATCTAGTACTGCGCTCAAATTCATAAAGTCTTTACAGGGAAGCTACGCTAGACACAGGGGTGCTACGTTACGGCTCTGTGAACGTGACTGGAGCTGAAACGCCAGGTCAAGGCCAATAACAGTGCAGATTCTTCTTTCTATTTTTCTAAAAGTCCCTAATGCCTAGCAGAAGCACCAGACCAGATGTGAAAGCAATATTCAAACAAAGACAAATGGTAGACTTATAAATGTGTAAGAGATTCTGGTGATAAAAATGTGTCTAGAACGACACAGAAAACAACCTGTCCTGGTAGCAGACCTAGCAATTTATTCGATATAATGAAGCACCTCCAATAAATGCAGATACCTAATTTTAAAATGTCTTTTGAAAAATGAATATTCTTTATTGAAGCTTTAATCTCAGTTTCAATTTCAAGCTAATAGATTAAATTTACTATTCCCAGTAATCTAAATACTTTGATCTATTCAAACCGAATTTAGGTAGTAGGTACCTCCACTAAATCGGTAAAAAATTCAGCATACCGTGATGAAAAAATGTTCCAAACGTAATGAAAACATAGTTTTATCGCCAAATTGGTTATGTTATTATGAGGAATAATCAAAGTATTTTTTAAATATTTGATTAAATTTCTCACTGCTTTTTTATAACATTCGAAATTTTGATTAAAAAAGACTTGTTTTTATTGCGTTGTGTGCTAACTTTTAGCATAGAAAATTTTAGTCTCTTTTTTTCTGTTAAGAGACGCATTTATTTGGAAATTCTTGTAAAGCTCAAATAATTGTTGCATTTTAATTAAATTTTCAGAAATTATTCACAAATTAATTAAATTATTTTTTAAAAATTTTCACTAAAATATCTTGGTAAAAATATTTTTTACATGTGTTTCTACCCCTTACCTAATTTTATGAAATCGTGAGAAATTTAACGTGATAAGTTTTAGTGGCTATATTAGTTAAAAGCAGAATTCTTGAAAAATTTCAGTTACACAATTTTTTTTTTTTGCAAAATTACACCCCATCTTACCGAAAATTTGTTCTGAATCGAAAAATAAAAAAAACATTATTTAATTAGAAAATCTTTTAATTATTTTTTGTTGTCTATTAAAGACAATATTGTCTGAAGAAAAAAAAATTCGATGAAAAATGAATTTTTACAAAAATTTTTTATTTTACAATTTTAAATGAAATAATTTATAAAATTTTTAATTTAATTTCAATTGTGTAACTCTTAGAACTAAGTAAAAATATATTTACTAATCATATATTATAAAGGTTATTATCATTTAATATCCATAAATATTTTTTAATTTGATTTTTGTGTATAAAGGTCCTAATCTTTATAATTATGCTAGTTTTTACACGACATTATGATTAAAAGATCCCGTTTTAAGAGTCGTTTCCCTCTTATGGACAAAAATCCTCATAAAATTATCGTCTGCTAGCAATTCTCGTTCACCGTATTTAACTTGTCAACACGTTAAGCGGTTAATAATCGATCAACACGTCAGAAAAACAAGATCCCATTGTTAAGAAATGCTTGTATACAACATTTTATGCTATAAGTAGGTAATATTTGTTTCATATTAGAATAATTTAATTTTAAATTTGTGAATTTTCTTCAAATAACGTTTCAGAAATATTTATTAGAGAATTAACTTTTGTTCAAAGATGTATACAAAAATGCCAATTTTATCGAGTTTAATGAAAAAAAAATATCGATTCTAATTAATATTATGTTTGAAATACACCACAGGGTATTTTGCTTACTGGAAATAATAAATTTTAATCCTTCAGCTTTTAATTGAAGCTAAAACGAAAGCTTTAAGAAAGTTTTTTTCATTTTTAATAATTCATTTTAAACAATATGTATACCGAATTAGTAGAGATACCTGATTAATTGAAATCTTTGTTATCTCACCTGCTCAAGTCTATCAAGTAGGTCTCATGCTGCTTTCTCCTATCTCTCTTTACCTCTGTCTCGTGAGTATCAGGTTCAATAAGTTCTTTTTCCTCATTCAGTCAGTCAAGTACCATACGTGATACACGCTTGGGGCGATCAAGTCTCGAAAGAGACATGACTGACTGGGCAGAACGTTATCCCGCGGTAGGTTGCCATTGATTTCTGCGGTAGACTGGTTGCCGACCAAGGCTATAGAACCCAATCTGTCCTGCTATTTAACCTATAACTGGAGAGAAGAGACGGATTAAAACCTTTCCCAAGGGTATTTGCGCGTAAGTGAACGCAATGTATTCAACTGAAATTCAAACTCGGCTATCCGAGTTCTAGTTCCATTTTCCTCATTACGTGTCCCAAAAACCTCAGTTGTTTTTTCCTGATGCCAAGTATAAGTTTCCTTTTCGTCTGCATTCTCTCCAAAACCTTGTCGTTGCTCACATTTTCTGTCCATGGTATCCTCAGAATCTTTCTGTAGAACCACATTTCTGTTGCTTCGAGTCTCTTCTTCATCCCTGAATAAATACTCCAGCATTCGCTGCCATATAGGAGGACAGATTTCGAATAAAAGTCCAGTACTCTTTTCTTTGTCTCGAACGAAATCTCTGCTCAGCCTTTGAAATGCGTTTGTGGTTATGCCAATCCGCCTTCTGATCTCCGTTAGAATGCTTCCCATGGATTTAAACTTCTGTACCTGTATGATTTTAGATGGAAAATGACAAGGCAGAGATATATTCGGGCAGAAGTAAAAACGAAAATAAGAAATAATTACGAGGTTGGTTACAGTGATAGATAGATAGATAGATAGATAGATAGATAGATAGATAGATATGAAGAGCATGTAACAGATAGATAGATAGATAGATAGATAGATAGATATGAAGAGCATGTAACAGATAGATAGATAGATAGATAGATAGATAGATAGATAGATAGATATGAAGAGCATGTAACAGATAGATAGATAGATAGATAGATAGATAGATATAGATAGATAGATAGATAGATATGAAGAGTATGTAATAGATAGATAGATAGATAGATAGATAGATAGATAGATAGATAGATAGAGATAGATAGATATGAAGAGCATGTAGATAGATAGATAGATAGATAGATAGATATGAAGAGTAATAGTAATAGAATAGATAGATAGATAGATAGATAGATAGATAGATAGATAGAAGAGATAATGTAGTAATAGAATAGATAGATAGATAGATAGATAGATAGATAGATAGATAGATAGATAAGAAAGCATGTAGATAGATAGATAGATAGATAGATAGATATGAAGAGATATGTAATAGATAGATAGATAGATAGATAGATAGATAGATATGAAGAGCATGTAACAGATAGATAGATAGATAGATAGATAGATATGAAGAGCATGTAACAGATAGATAGATAGATAGATAGATAGATAGATAGATAGATAGATAGTAAGAAGAATAAGTAAGATAGATAGATAGATAGATAGATAGATAGATAGATAGATATGAAGAGTATGTAACATAGATAGATAGATAGATAGATAGATAGATAGATATGAAGAGCATGTAACAGATAGATAGATAGATAGATAGATAGATAGATAGAAGAGCATGTAACAGATAGATAGATAGATAGATAGATATGAAGAGTAGTATAGATAGATAGATAGATAGATAGATAGATAGATACGAAGAGTAAGTATAGAATAGATAGATAGATAGATAGATAGATAGATAGATAGATAGATATGAAGAGTAAGTAAGTAATAGATAGATAGATAGATAGATAGATAGATAGATAGATGATAGTAATAATAGATAGATAGATAGATAGATAGATAGATAGATATGAAGAGTATGTAGAATAGATAGATAGATAGATAGATAGATAGATAGATATGAAGAGTATGTAATAGATAGATAGATAGATAGATAGATAGATAAGAAGAGTATGTAATAGATAGATAGATATATAGATAGATAGATAGATAGATAGATAGATAGATAGATAGATAGATATGAAGAGTATGTAATAGATAGATAGATAGATAGATAGATAGATAGATAGATATGAAGAGTATGTAATAGATAGATAGATAGATAGATAGATAGATAGATATGAAGAGTATGTAATAAGATAGATAGATAGATAGATAGATAGATAGATAGATAGATAGATAGATAGATCATTCGATTTTCTTGAAGTTTATGTTTATTCCTTTCTCTTTCCTTTTCTTTGTTACCTGCTGTAGGGGGTCTTGTATTTTCTTTTCCGTGTCTGCTACCAGCGCTGTATCGTCTGTGTATCTTAAGTTTGTGGCCGCCAATGACGAATCCTTGGAGGACTTCTCACTCTCTCACAGTTGTTTCATTGTACAGGTTGAATAGATCCGGTGAGAAGTCATATCCTTGTCTTACACCCCTTTCTATTTTCTTATATGGGATGAATTCATTTCCTGTCCATATGGAAGTGTTTTACTGCCAGTATAGATTCTTGATAAGTAATGCCTTTCCCGGATATGTTGTGGTTGTTGAGTATGCACATCCGTAAACACAAACTGGTTTTCATTTTTTTTCAAACCATTCTAAAATTAACAATATTTTCTGAAACGTTATTTTCGGGGAAAATTAGCAAAGTTGATGTTTAATTAAAGGTAATATTTGAAACAAATATTACTTAAGTTAGTCTGACGTGTTGAATGATTTATTGACCTCCAGACGTTTATAAAAAAAATAAGTGGGGAGAAAGAAAAGTGACATAAATCATTTAACGAACTGTAAGTTGTATATATATAGTAAAGTTTTGTAATTTGCTTGAGGCATTGTGTATATTAGGTATATGATTATGTCTTGAAGGCTGTCACAATGCGTTTGCTAAAATAAAGGAAGGTAAAGAAGTTTTTGGGTAAAGGCACAGACTCACTCGGACAGACACAAGCTCCTCTGCCATTCTGAAGATGAGATTTTGATCTCGAAATATTAATGTATAATAAATAGGTAATACCCAAAAACTTCTTTACCTTCCTTTATTTTACTAAACGCATTGTGACAGCCTTCAAGACATAACCATATATATATATATATATATATATATATATATATATATATATATATATATATATATAGGTGTGTGTGTGTGTGTGTGTTTAACTGCCCAATATTCTTGAAAATTTAACAAGAAAGTTTCTTAAACAAGATTTACTTTATATTTGCTTTATAGTTTTACGTTTGAAGATGCTTTCTGAAAAATGTTAGAAAATTACTGATAAATATTTATTTAATATTTATTGAAATAGGAATTTTAAAAATTCTTACTTTAATTTTGAAAGGTTGATTGCAAAGCCTGGAATTTTTGTAAGATATACCTTTAAGACGAAGACAGAACACAAGAATGATAGAATCGAGCCGCACACACAACAAAAAAGACAAAAATTTTCTCAGTTCTTTCTCGTAAGGAGATCAGCACTTAAAACATAACTTTCTAATGATAATGCTGTGTATACACGTCCATGTTTACAAAAATTGGCACGTTTATATAAAAAAAATCATTTTTTCTAAATGTTTGGGATCAGTGAATTGGAGTAAATTTTTCCATTTCTGGTTGGTAAATATTGTTCTATTTAATAATAATATCACCTAAACGCGACAAATTCACACAGAATTTAGGAGATTTAAAACTTTATATATTGTTTTAATTAAAACTTTTTAAAAATGAAAACAATTTTTGTAAATCTCATTAGTTATAGAACGACATTTTCTTAAAACATCAGTGTCAATAATATATGGTTCATAAAAGCAATTAAAAAGATTTCTAATACATCACTCAATAAGTTTCAGGCCTGACATAGGCCACTAATAAAAAATCCATATGCTTTTTATGAAGCACTAACCTTTAATTGGCCCGTGACAAAATTTGGGCCAAGTCGGATTATTAGTTTACAAATTACAGTTATTTAAGGAAGCTACTGTTGTAAATATTCAAAACAATGGAAAAATTTTAATTTCGTGTGTTAATATAGCATAGCTTTCTGATGGGTAAAAATACTGCTCAAGCAAAGCAATGGCGTGATAAGTATTATTCGGACGCTGATCCGCCCGAAACAACAGTTAAGAGGTGGCATGCTCACTTTAAACGCGGTTGATGATATCTGAACGATCAGGTCACCTAAAATCGGCAGTTGTCCCGCAAAACACAAACAAAAAAAGAATCTACAAACTCGTTTTGGCCGATCGTAAATTGAAGTTGCGTGAGATAGCAAAAAAGTTGAACATATCAGAAGGCAGAGTATTCACCATTTTGCATGTACATATGTCTATGAGAAAGCTGTGTTCATTGTGGGTTCCACGTTTGATCAAAAACAACAACGCGTCGACGATTCAGAGCGTTGTTTGCAATTGTTTTAACGCAACAAGGAGGTTTTGTGTAAATATGTGTCGATGGATGAAACACGGATCCACCACTGCACTCCGGAGTCAAATCGGCAGTCAGCTGAGTGAACAGCAGCAGGTGAGAGCCGTCCAAAGCGATCAAAGACAAGATTTTGGCCTCCGTATTTTGAGATTCGCAAAGTATTTTGTTCATCGATTACCTTAAGAAAGGAAGAAACATCAATATCGAATACTATATAGCATTATTGGTGCGTTTGAAGGAAGAAATCGCCAAAAACGGCCACAAATGAAGAAGAAAAGTGGTCTTTTTTCAAGACAATGCACTGTGTAACAAGTCGATCGCAGCAATGGCAAAACTATATGAATTGCACTTCGAATTGTTTCTGCTTTCACCCTATTCTCCTGATCTGGCCCCCAGCGACTACTGGCTCTTTGAAAACCTCAAAAGAATGCTCCAGGGAAAGAGATTTGGCTCCAATGAAAAAGTGATATCAAAAACCGAGGCGTATTTTGGGTCCAAAGATAAATCATTCTACAAAAAAGTCATCGAATTGTTAGAAAATCGTTGGCATCAGTGTATCCCCCTGGAAGGAGACTATGTTGATGAATAAAGTCGAATTTTGCCTAAGATTTGTTGTTTTATTAGTTAGGCCCGAGATTTATTGAATGATGTGTTAATTAAATATTAGCTTAATTTTATTGCATTTTATATCTGACGATTCAGGACAAAAAAAAAACGAAAAAAATGATTTAAATTAAAGGCGTTCTGAATATAACTTAAATACACATTCAGCGCTACAAAAAATGCGTAATAATGAAGCAGAAGGAGCAGAACCCATTGAAGAACTTAGATCATCATTTTTTTTTTTTGTGCGGGGGAACAAAAGGGGTTACCTGCTCTCAATCGTAAAATAAAAAAAAATCAATAAACTAAGATATAATTTAATTATAAAAGCTTTATGATTAAAATATATTATGGACATTACTGTTTTAAGGAAAAACCTTTTTTCGATGAATAATGAATCTTTGCAATAATTATTTTCATGTATATATATATATATATATATGTGTGTGTGTGTGTGTGTGTATGTGTGTGTGTGTGTTAGGAAAGTATCTGCCCATTTAGTATTAGCAAGGAAAATAGATCAATGGCGCCTTCGTCCACTTCAAAGTATTCCCCTTGGCACACGACACACTTATCACAGCGTCACTTCTACTCTACAAAACCACCGCCACCAAAAAGTTACACTGGCCTCGTACGAAACACTCTTATGATTTGCCAAGTAATGCATCAAGGACGCGCAACTGGTTTTCGAAAGATTCAGACTGGCCAAATAAATCCGGAAAAAACTGAAGTACATTCCGACAAATGAGTCAGTTTCCTGATTATAGTGGGTGACTAGAATTACAAGAAGTGTGGCTAAAGTAATGTGTGAAGAGACAAAAGAGACAAGTCGTTGGAAGATAAGGAGCGAACAGACGCCAATGGTTAGGGGAAAGTTAAGGAGAAGAGATGCATGATGGGACAACATGAAACTTGGTGATGTATCACTTGTTATCACGACTCAGTAAATTAAGATTTTATCTGACAACGATATACGTGCGATTTTGGGATGTTGGCGGTGAAAGCTACAGATTTGGAATACCGCGTTTATTTATTTTTATTCATTTTATTTATTTATTTTCTTTTAATTTATTTATATGCCTAATTTTGAAACTCTTCTTCTTCTAGGTGCCATGTCTCTTCAGGACGTAGGCGATCATGGCCCTCCACGTTTCCATATCCCTGGATGCTCTTAGCACGCTTTCTCCTGTTACCCCACCAAAACCCCGCTTTGTCATACACTTTCTCAGGACCGTCAGGTATGTTATCTGCAGATTTCCCCTGTCTCTCTTTCCCTCTGTCTGACCTGTGAGTATCAGATTCTCCAAGCCCTCCTTTCTTATTACATGTCCCAGTAACTTTAGCTGTCTTTTTCTGATGTTCAGTATTAATTTTTTTTTGTTTCCATCTTTTCCAAAATCTATCATTGCTCGATCCATGATATCCGCAGTTTTCTTCTGTAGAACCACATTTCAGTTGCTTCAAGTTTATCTTTCATCTTTGACGAATTGTCCAGCATTCACTGCCATACTGAAAGACAGACATCACGTAGCAATCCCGTACTCTCTTCTTTGTTTCTAGCGAAATTTTTCTATCTCAATATTCTACTCAGCTTCTGAAATGCGTCCTTCGCTTTCTATTTCCCTTTGGATCTCAGTGTTGCACATTTTTTTAACACTTCCCAGGTATTTAAATTTTTGTACCTACTTGATTTTAGTATCCCTCTCCTGTATTTGGTATTTTGGGCCCCTCTTTTTGCTGATGACCATGCATTCGATTTTCTTGTAGTTTATTTGTAGTCCTTTCTTTCGACTTTCTTCAACTATCGTCTTTAGGAGGTTTTGTAGATTTTTTTCTGTGTCTGCTATCAGCACCGTATCATCTGCGTATTGTTTGTTGTTCAGATTGAGGCCGCCCGTGATTAATCCTGGCATGACTTCTAGGGTCCTCATGATAGTCTCTCTGTACAAGTTGAACAGATCCAGTGAAAAGACAGATCATTGTCTTACGCCCCTTTGTATATCTGCTGAATTCCTTCCCTGTCCGTATGCAAGGGGTTTGCTGCCAGTAGGAGTTCTTGATTACTCTAATCAGTCAGTGAAGTGCCATACGTGATACACGCTTGGGCGATCATGTCTCTCGAAAGAGACATGACTGACTGGGCAGAAGATTATCCCGCAGTAGGTTGCCATTGCTTTCTGCGGTAGAATGGTTGCCGACCAAGGCTATAAAACTCAATCTGTCCTGTTATTTAACCCATGACTGGGAGGAATAGCCGGATTAATACCTTTCCCAAGGCTATTTGTGCGTAAGTGAATGCAATGAATTCAGCTGGAATTCGAACTCGGCTCCTCGATTTGTCGTTCCGAGACGATATCCAATGCACCACAACGCACATCCGATTACTCTAATATCTTTCCCAAATATGTCGAGGCCACTGAGCATTTCTATCAATTCTTTGTGGCGTACTTTGTCGAATGTTTTTGCATAGTCTATAAAACATAGGTACATCTCCTTTTTAGAAGATATCTTTTATATATTCTTTCCAACACAGGAGTATTTCCTCTTTCTCTAATATAATCGTTCTATCCTTGGATTTTATACATCCTGTTGAGGAGCTTGTTCTTTGTCCTGTTAGCTCCCTTATTTCATTATGCATGTCTCTTTTATTAGTTTTGCTCAATCTTTCTACTTCTGCATATTTGTTGCTGAGCCATTCCTCTTTAGCCTGTCTGCACTTATTTCCTTTTCTAGTTTCTTGTCTTGGCACAGTTTTCTGTCTCATTTGCATCATGTCAAGGATCTCTTCAGTCATCCACTCGTTTTTTCTTCTGCAATTGATTTCCTTTGGAACAATGTTGTTTGCTGTTATCACTAACGCTTCCTTCGGTGTGTTCCAATTCGTGTGTTCGTTTCCTATTTGTTCTTGGTATTTGTTTGTCACACTGTCAGTGTATTTTTTTCTGCAGGTTGAAGTCTTTCACGAATGTGTTTTATTGCAGTCTGGGCGCTGCACTAGGCTTCTTTAGTTTCCAAAGTTTCAGCCTTAGTTTGCAAATGACTGGGAGGTTGTCGCTTCTAAAATCGGCACTTAGGTTTTGCATCGAACCACTGCGTTCCTAAATCTCCTGTTTATGGTTATGTAATCGATTTGGTTTTTCGTGTCGCCTCCTGGGCTTCTCCATGTCCATAGGTGTCTTGGGCGTTCTTGAAACCATGCGTTGGTTATTACCTGGTCATTTGCTGCACACCGTTTGACAGGACCCATTCTTCTCCTTGATCGTTGTGGATTCCTAATCCAAAGTTGCCAGTTGCTCCCTCTTCCTTCTCCTTGCCTACGTTGGCATTCAAGTCTCTTATGATGATTCTAATTTCTTTGGTTTTACACTGAGCGTTGGCATTGTCCAGTGTGGATTAGAAATGTTCTATTTCTTCCACAGTGCTTTGCGTTGTTAGTGCATAGGCTACTATAAAAGCTATGTTGAAAGATCTCCCTTTCAGTTTTACCAAGAGAACTCTTTCGGATAACTGGCAATATCCCAGAACGTATTTCTTTATTTCTTCGTCCAGTATAAAGCCAACTGCTTTTTTGTTATTTTTACCGCCTGTGTATATTATCCTATGGTTGTCGCTGCTGAAGTATCCATTGTTAGGCCATGTAGTTTCGCATATTTCCAGAATATTGATGTTCAATCTGTTCATTTTCTTGACATTTTTTTAAACAGTGGATATTACGTTCCTCGGTTTGCGCATTCGGGCAATCATAATAAAGAAAACGTGTACTCTGGGAGAAATCGGACGTGCGTCCTGCTTTGCAGGAGACACCATGGTTTGATCCGGCGTACTTTACCACTAGGCTACGGAGACTTGTTAAACTGTGACTTTCTCCGTAGACGAGCGGTAACAAGGACCGTACACACCAGCAAGGTTCAGTTACTCTTACGTAGAGGTAATTGACACAGTTTAAAAAACGGAGCGTTTATGCAAACAAGGGTATCCACAAGATAATGTTTGGAGTATTATATATACACACACACACACACACACACACACACACACACACACACACACATATATATATATATATATATACGCGCGCGATGTTCAATCTGTTCATTTTCTTGACATTTTTTTAAACAGTGGATATTACGTTCCTCGGTTTGCGCATTCGGGCAATCATAATAAAGAAAACGTGTACTCTGGGAGAAATCGGACGTGCGTCCTGCTTTGCAGGAGACACCATGGTTTGATCCGGCGTACTTTACCACTAGGCTACGGAGACTTGTTAAACTGTGACTTTCTCCGTAGACGAGCGGTAAATGATTTTATAACCGGCTACTCCAAATGTTATTTTTTAAAGCCGATGTGAATTACGTCACCACTCTGCACATTCAAGAGGCTTCATATTAACGAAAAACAACCGTATTATTAGACCGATCAGCAACAAGGACCGTACACACCAGCAACGTTCAGTTACTCTTACGTAGACGTAATTGACACAGTTTAAAAAACGGAGCGTTTATGCAAACAAGGGTATCCACAAGATAATGTTTGGAGTATTATATATATATATATATATATATATATATATATATATACACACACACACACACACACACACATATATATATATATATATATGCGCGCTCGCGTGTGTGTGTGTGTGTGTGTGCATTTAGGCAGCAAATTCTCTTTTAGTCATGTCAGAGTAAATAAATTGCAAACATTGTGTTTGCTTATTTTTAATAAAATCCGTTCGTACTTACGGGCAATCTTTCGTATATTATAATTGAAAGAAAATCGCTGTAACTTTTACAGTTTATTTTATTATCTCTTTCTCGATGTTCCCAAGTACTTTCAAACTCCTTCTGAGATCATCTCCAGGGGTGTAAGTTTTGGTAATAAAAAAATAAATACAAGACTGTGTAGCTAAAAACTACTGTAAATTTTTTCTTTTGGTTTCAAATGTAGCAGTTGACAATTATGCTTAGCGTTCTAATGAACGCTAAGCATAATCTACTATGGATTATTTTATTTTGTAATGCCATAATCATGCACGTATTAAAGAATAAAAATACTGTTCTTTTTATAAACATTTTACAGTATTCATAGCTGATTCTATTAATTGATGCCTCGAGGATATGTAGTTTACAATTTTTTGTTTTCTTGGTGTAGGATAGTTGTGTTGTCGATTACTATATTTTTATGCTGTGAATGTAGACAAGAATGTTGTAGATGTCTCGAAATGGACGAATGGTCAGACATGGGTAATGTACGAAGTCTTGTTATTATAGTTGTTGTAAATCAAATATATATATATATATATATTTGTTGGAGGTACACTCTCCCAAGGGAAATTTAAATTGATATATGATGTTGGTTTGGCGTAATACATCGGTTAGTGGGGAGGAGTTATTACGAATAATTAAATTAGTAGTATTGTATATTTTTTATAATATATAATTAATTATAATTTTTTTAAAGATCAGCGGGAGATATATTTTACGAATGAGATTATATATATATATATATAATATTTTTGATATATATATATATATATATATATATATATATATATATATTGTAGGGATAAGAAATTAAGAACTAAAAAGATTTTGGAAAACCCAAAGTAAAATTGCATACCCGCAAAATTTGATTCAAACGACTATTCACAAGTCAGTGCGAAAAGCAAATCTTGAATCCTGATTGGATTAAAAACACAAAATTCATACTGACGTTATTTCACATCTAAAAGTGAAAATGCTTGCTAGAGCCGGTCACATGACTAGATTCAATTACTTAAGGACATTCTGTGACCGGTCAACAGAGTCAGATGGAAGCGGTAGCTGACAGCATCTCACCATGTAAAGAAGAAATTTTAAACTGACGCGCCCTTACTGCCAATTTTCTTTTCTTCTTTTTCACACCACGCCGCTAAAAAGAACAACAACAACAACAACAAAATTGTTTTGCCCCCTCCCTCTCTCTCTCACTTTACTAAAAAGGGGAAGGAACAAAGACCTTACATCTCGCTACTACACAACCATGAACTCTAAACTTCTGCGGATATTTTAAATCCCTACATTATTACTACGAACATTTTCTACAACTCTTGATACCCTACACTTTCTAATTGCACATTAATTTCTCCAACTTGTGTTATTTTTTCTTTTAATAAATTTCTATTTTAAAATGAAAACTATATTTTATTCTTACACTATTCCACACTATTCCATATATTCCAACCTACCGACAACCAATCAACCTTCTGATGAAAACCTTCTGATGATTATTACTCTGCATAAAACTTGTAAGCTGTAAGGAGTTCGGTTAAGTCTGACACAAGGCCGAATCAAAGAAATATTAACCATCTCCCTACGCTACACTATAAACGTTATACTTAGTAAATATACCATGTTTGCGTAGATAGATCCGTTTTTTAAACAAAATCATTGACGGCCTGGTTTTCGAAATTTATTAAGAAAGAAATATGACGTTTATATATATATATATATATATATATATATATATATATATATATAGTTTTATGACGTTTTCTATTTTTTCAGTAAGTCTAATTCTGTAATTGTGCATGTTTGCTGTGGGTATGTTTTTAGTGAATAATTAAATTCTGTTTGCTCCATTTTGGTGTTTTCGTAGTTATTTTATGGTTGTTACAGCAGGTTTTGGTTGAATGTTACTAGAAAGTTGCTGTTGTATAATGCTAAGTTTTTACGAAAGTACTCGTCTGGGGATATTTTTTCCTTCCTCTTAGAGGTTGAATGTCAACGTTCTATGTTCACTCTGATAGCGATCACTTTGTGATAAACAACCTGCTTCTTAAGTATATTTTATCAATAAAACTACTGAAAAAGCAACAATGCCGACAAAGAAGATTTTATTAATTTTTTATTTAATTTTTCCAATATTCTTACATCTTTCCTTTTTGTTGGAGATAAGGAATGTAAAAGCGTTCCATAATTTTTGATTTTCCAAGCGCTTTCAGCCTCTTCACAAACCAGTTTCAAGGATGTTATTTTTCCGGTGTTGTTATGTTTTCATGTTTGACTGTAATGTAATTTTTTGTTTGCCGTGTTTTTTGAGAAGGAGAGTTCTTTAAAGCTATCACGTGATATGCGCGGCGGGCATCGTGTGAGCGTATGTCTATTTTTTTTTTTTTTAATTTTCAAAACTCCATTTGCAATTAAATAGTGTAAGATTGATGATAAGAGAAAATTGTTTGATACATAGTGCCTCTCTTATAGCGATGTGCCTTTGATATTGATTGTCATCTGAATAGTATTTTTGTATTTTCAACCAAACTTTTTCTTAAGGATTCTTGTAAGTTATCGGTTAATAAATGTTTTTTATTACACTATTATTACTAAAGTGGTGGCATGTATTATTACTGGATAAGTGGCACTAGTATTGCTAGATTGGTGGCATATATTGTCCATACTACCGCTTCCCTAAGTAGACACCTTTTGAAGAACAATTTTGGTGTTGACCTTAATGTCCACTTATATATTTACATAAGTTATATCCCTGATATTGAGCACTTTTAGGCATAAACATAGCATACTTTATAGCTATAATTTTATCACACACACACACACACGCACACACACACACACACACACACACACACACACATATATATATATATATATATATATACTAGCAGTATAGCCCGTCGTTGCTCGGGTGTAATGAAAGCTTTAAAACTAATCCATGGTCCTGGAGCTCTTTGGATGTTGGCACGAAAGACTAAGAAGCAATAGTTGTTTCCAGTTTAATCGAAACCGTAGACTGAAAGAAAAATGAATGGGTGTAAGTTAAATCTTGATTTCTTGGTATCAATATCAAATTTTCTGCACTATTGCAACCTTGAAACTTCTGAATATCGTTTCTTATGTCTTTGTCTATGAGTGTATCAAATTTGATTAAAATCGGACCACTCCTTCTATAACCCGATTTTTTCGATTATCGATTTTCGATATTGATCGGCAGTACCTCGACACAAAACCTAGTAAGAACACTCGCAGACGCTTTGAGTACAACTGTGTAAATTTTCAAGAAAATCGGTTCAGCCGTTTCGGAGTCTATAGGTAACGGACACACACACACACGCACACACACACACACACACACACACACACACACACATATATATATATATATATATATATATATATACAGTAAATCCTGGTAGTAATAATAAAACAATGTTCAGTTTAAAATAACAGAGCTAACATGTATACAAAGAATAATTATAAATGTGCTTATCATCGCTCGATGCTACACCATGCGCATCGTGATATGCAGCATTGAAAAGTGCATATAAAAAATATCGTGAAGTATAAGCTCTCAATTGCTGATACTCCTTCACGAGTGGATGCTGAGGGTAACATCAATCAGCTGACAAATCTTTTACTTTTACATATTTTTTCTTTCAAACATACGCACCGTAATGGGGGCGCTAGAGGGTGTCGTCTGTGATGTCATCGCGAGGATCACTAGTGGGTTTCGGGTCTTTCAACATCATACCCTCCTCACCGCGCCGACCCGACCAGAGATGATCAGCCTCTGGTCCACCCTCGATAAACGCTTTCAGACACTGGAAAATTACGTTTAGGCCCGGTACAAAACCCTGCAAATGCTTCCGATTGGCGACAGTCAGAGCCACTTTCCATTTAGAGGCGAACCGCACATGAGCTCGACCCTGCAAATGCTTCCGATTGGCTACAGTCAGAGCCACTTTCCATTTAGAGGCGACCGCACATGAGCTCGCCCGAAACATTAATTTAGACGCAGAATTTCGGGAATACATATATATTAATTGTTTTATATATTAATGTGTGCCTGACAATAGTTACGTGCATGAAAATGACTAGCTTCGAGCGGTGAGGAACATATATATAATTATTCTTAATATATATATATATATATATATATATATAGAGAGAGAGAGAGAGAGAGAGATCATTACCTGTGTGTATGCGAGTATTTGAGTGTGTTTAGAACGTTCGCTTTCCGATCATGAGACCAGGGTTCGAATCTCAATCCGGGTCAATTGTCAGGAAGCTGATTCTTATTGCTATCAGTCTGAGATGGTTATACCAACATACTGAACCTTTTGGTAATTGTCTGAAAGCCATACTACGTGTTGGTCTAAGCATTGTATATTAAACTGGAACTGTTCGGAAGCGTTAGAACAAAGTCACAAGTTATCGTGACTGAGGATATTTTGTTTTTCTCAGCTACATCTTCCGCGGACAAAGACACAGTTGAGCCGCACTCTGCCCAAAGACAGATATGCAACTGAAAGATGATAAACCCAACATGTGCCTTTAAGTATGCATGTATTTTAAAGAAACTTGCGCAGTTTATTACGAATTAATCGATTTTCACCACAAATACTCTCATTTTTATCACAGAAAATAATGGAAAAATAAGAAGTGTTCCTTCATTTTAAACCATTAATGTATGCAAACAGTGATTGAATATCGGAATATTTTTTCTGCCTTTTAGAGAGAAAAAAGGAACTGGGTGTAGCGAAATAAAACCATATTCTTCCATTCCAAGTAAGTGAACAATGTAAGACCGGAGTGTTCAGAGGCGTGTGGGTATAGAAAGTACCTTAGGGAATTGACTTCAACTGCTTTAATAAAGGTGTGAACCGGATCTATGTGTACATTCTGATTCCAGCGTAAACCGGACCTATATATAGCTATCAATTAATTCGTCGACATTTTTATCCTGTAAGACATTAGTCCAAGGCGATCTTTATAAGGAACGACTTGCTTCAGTCAGTTAAGTTCCATATGGGATGCACACTTAGGCGATCATGTCTCTTTCCATTCATGACTAAGTAAATTTTTCTGCAGTAGGTTGCCGTTTCTTTCTGCGATAGACTGATTGCCAACCAAGGCTATAGAACCCACTTGATCCTGCCATTCAACCCACAGCTGGGGGTAGAAAAAATGAATACACACCTTTCTTAAGGGTTTTTGTATTTTTTATAGCAGAGCAAAGACTGGAAGAGAAAACGTTCATTAGAGCTACAAATAACGTGATGTTGTGAAGAGCCACGATCGCCAGGATTGTGAAGAGAAACATGCAAGTTGATTTTATTGTTAGCTAAACAAATATATAAACAACTTTATACTACGTGATTTAATGTGACTTGGGAATATATTAGTTTAAAGAAAAACATCTTTTAAAACTGATCGTAGCTTTTAGTTAACCATAAACCGCCTAAATATTCAGTCAGTTAAGTATCACACATGATACACGCTTGGGCGATCATGTCTCGAAAGATACATGACTGACAGGGCAGAAAACTTTTCCGCAGTAGGTTGCCATTGCTTTCTGCGGTAGACTGGTTGCCAACCAAGGCTATAGAACGCAAATTGTCCTGCTATTCAACCCATAGCTGATGGGAGATGCACTACAATGTTACAATCTTTTTGACAAGGGTATTTGCGCGTAAATGAATGCAACAAATTCAACTGGAATTCGAAATCGGATCTCATGATTTACTCATTCCGAGCTGATAGCCATTGCACCACAATGCACATCCTAATTATTAAGAGGCATTAAAAGTATTTTTCATCTCTCTCTCTCTCTCTCTCTCTCTCTCTCTCTCTCTCTCTCTCTCTCATTTGTTCAAGAATTTTTCAGTATTATACATATTGGATCTTTTAATGATCTCAGAGCTTTTCTCTCTCTCTCTCTCTCTCTACTTTTTATGTAAAATGAGGTCGGGCAATTTTTTTTTCTTTCACGAAGGGCTGCATCATTCTTGGCTCTGTGTAAAGTGGGCCATAACACAATAGCAACTTGAATTTCACAGTGACAATATAAATAACAGACATATATGCGCCATTTTCTTTTTAGGAGGGGTACATTTCCTTATGAGATATTTAGTGAACAGACTGCAGAAATGTTTGAGAAGTTAATTTAATATTTAATACCTTTTATAAAAAATATATTACAATGACAAGAAATTCTCGGTAAATCTCGTGAGACGTTTCTAGCAAAGCGCAGACATGTCATCCAATGTTCACGGAAGCATCTAGATCCCTACATCACCCAACACTGCGCCGATGAATGAGAATCGACTGGTGTGTCATGTAGCGATCACTGTGGTAGTAAATAATATGATATGTTGATTTTGTAAAAAGTCACAGTCCTGGGAAGTGGGTTTCAAATCATCCCATGAAAGGCAGGAAATCCTCTAAGACATAAGGGGTTACTGAGTGTGAAAGAATAAGAATAAAGAAAAATATTAAGGAACGGGAACAACAGAAGAGCAATCGAGTACGTAACGATTAACACTGTATTTAAAATTTTGCAAATCAAAATTGGCTGAAAAGCATGGAGTCATAATACAGTTTCACAAGCAAGAAGTTCAAGAGAAGAAACTATCAGTATAGAACTTACGGTTACTTCTATCCAATTCAACTGTAAATTGCTGAGAATCTAGAACTGAGTTTTTGGAGTAGATAGACTAAACTATCGCCCGGTTCACACTCCACCCAAGTCTATTGAACAGGTGAAGAGGCTCATCCCTTGTTCCTTGTTTAGGATGTGGTCTCCGGCTTTCTCTTTTCCAATCTTTTCACTCCTACGTAGCCCCCTGCACTTCAGTGGCGTTACCGCCTTGCTCGGGGTGATATGATTTTAAAAAAAAATTCAAAAAGTATAGGTAAATAGTGAAGATTTTATCCAAACAGTTACCATGAAAGTATTTATAAAAACGAAACAGGGAACCAATTTGCATTTTATCTTTATTCCTGTTTTGAATATATCATTTTATGCAACATGTAACAAAAATAATTACCTTCACGAAACAAAACAAAAAAAATATATTTAAAAAAAAATACTCCAAACGTCATGAAAACAAAGTGTTATCGTCAAAAACTTTCTGCTATTATTAAAAGGAAAGATAAAAGTATTTTTTGAACATTTAAATTAAATTTTTACTCCTTTTGCTGATAACAATGCATTAGGTGTTTTTTGTAGTTCATTTGTAGTCTTTTTTTTTTTACTTTCTTCAGCTACCTTCAGTGGGAGATCTTGTAGTTTCCCTTCCGTATCTGCTATCAGCACTTTTATCATTTGCGTATCTTATATTGTGGACGCCATTAAGAAATCCTGGAATGATTTCTAGGCTCCCCATAATAGTCTCGCTGTACAAGTTGAATAGATCCGGTGAAAAGACGCATCCTTGTTACACGCCACATTCTATCTTTGTATATCTGCTAAATTCGATTCCTGTCCGTATGCAGGGGGTTTGCTGTCAGTGGAGATTCTTGATTACTCTAATGTCTTTCCCAAATATGCCGAGGTTGCTGAGCATTTCTATCAATTCTTTGTAGCATACTTTGTCATTTATTTGGGAGTGGATATCGATGGCCAAATAATAGAAAATATGAATATGAGAAACAACTTAAAAATTCAAAATTAAGCTTAAATTCTTTGAAACTCAGCTGAAAATCAAATCGCTGAAAAAACAGCGTTGTATGAAGAAAAAAGGTCCTCAAACTTAATAAAAACAAACGTTTTGCATCAAAATGTTTATGTTGCCATTAAGAGAAAAGATCGAAGTATTTTTTAAATATTTTTTAATCCCTTCTAAAACGTTCGAAATTTTGGTAAAAATCTTGTTTTGATTTTAGTTAGCGGGTAACTAAATCATTACAAGAGTTTACAATAGAAAACGTAATATTACAAAACTCAGTTTTTTTTTTCGGTCACAAACACATTAATCTGGAAATTCTTGCAAAAATCAAATAATTGATTTTAATGAACCTTTCGGAATTTATTCACAAATAAATGAAGCTATTTTTTGAAATTATTACTTTTTAAAAAATCTCGGTAAAAATATTTTTTACACCTGTTACCCCCGCCCCTCGTAAATTCATGAAATTTCAAGAAATTAAATTTTGTTGGGAAAATTGGTTTTATTAGTTAATCGCAGGACTCATTAGGGAATGTAACACATCTGTTTTATATATATATATATATATATATATATATATTTTGCCTTTATTTCCGAAAATCTGCTCCGAATAGTAAAATTTAAAAAATGCAATAAAACTATGACATTATTCAATTTGATAAGCTTTTAATTGCTTTAATAAATAAGATATATTAAGAACATTTTAATATGGAGAAAAAATTTCTTCAATTACTAATGAAATTTTAAAAGAATTGTTTTCATTTTTTTTTTCATTATAATAATTTATAAAGTTTCAAAAATATTTTAAAAATACTTCAAAGATTTGTTTGTCATTAGTTTATTAACTTATTAAGGGAAGATTATATTTACTAATCGAAAATCGAAGAGTTTAATACAAATCGTCGTGCTCTCGTATTTTTAAGATAATTTGTATTTATTTGTTTTGTGTATTTGAAGATATTTTTTATGGTATTTTTTTTTTCGAGTATAATATTTGACTTTTTGGCTTTTGTTTTTCAGCATAATTGTGAACTTGCAAGGAGGATGGTGAGTTTCTATTTTATCACTGCTATAAACAAACGACGTCTTTTGAATGTAACGATCTTTCTCGCTGACTACTCCATACAGGTTGGGAATACTAAAATCAAACAGGTACAGAAATTTAAATACCTGGGAAGAGTTCTAACATAGGTCGGTAAATGCGACACTGAGATCCGAAGGCGTATTGACATGGCCAAAGATGCATACCAAAAACTGAGTAAAGTATTGAGAGACAGGAAAATGTCGTTGGAAACAAAGATAAGTGTACTGGATTGCTATGAGATGTCTCTCCTTCCATATGGCAGCGAATGCTGAACAATTTCATTAAAGATGAGGGAAAGACTGGAAGCAACCGAAATGTGGTTCTACAGAGGGATGCTGAGGATACCATGCATCGAACATGTGAGCAACAACGAGGTTTTGGAGAGAATGGAAACGAAAAGCAAACTGATACTTAACATCAGGAAAACACAGCTGAAGTTTCTGGGACATGTAATGAGGAAAGAGGGCTTAGAGAACCTGGTACTCACTGGACGGATAGAGGGAAGAAAAGACAGAAGAAAGCAACGTGTGGCACTTGATAGACTTGAGCATATGGATGCCGGAGCAGGATTTAGGACGGGTAACAGGAGCGTTGTGGTTCAGCGGATATCAAGTCGGAACAAGAGATCGGGGTGCCGAGTTCGAATTTCAGTTGAATTTCTTGCATTCACTTACGCACAAATACATTTGGGAAAGGTATTAATCCGCCTCTTCACTCCAGTTATGGGTTAAATAATAGGACAGATTGGGTTCAACCAGTGGCTGGCAACCAGTCTACCGCAGAAAGCAACGGTAACCTACCGCGGGGTAATCTTCTGCCCAGTCAGTCATGTCTCGAAAGAGACATGATCGTCCAAAGCGTGTATCACGTATGGCACTTAACTGAACAGGAGAAGAGGCGTTAGGAGCTACAAGGGATAGGGAGATGTGGAAGGCTATGGTCCCCTATCTTTTTAAGGGACAAGGCACATAGAAGAAGAAGAAGAAGAAGAAGAAGAAGAAGAAGAAGAAGAAGAAGAAGAAGAAGAAGAAGAAGAAGAAGACACCAAATAGTTTCTTAATGCCAATTCTTTTGCTAATGGTTTATGCCTTGAGGAGGTTGGGTTACCTTTTGCTAACTGAAATCCTATTTGGTGAATTCTAAAACTAGGCCCCATCGCCATAGGAGCCGCGTGGACCTGCTACCCACCAGAAAATGATTTAGCCCCACCGATGAAAATAATGTGAACTAAATTTAGCGAATATATTCTTACTCACGACCCCACTTAAATTAGAGGTAGGCTCCGCCCACTCAAAGCGCAACTTGCCTGTCCGAAACTCTATACAGGTCTGCTTATATACTACTTTCCCTAGATCTTTAATCAGCAATATCAAAGTCCAATGCACTTCATTGTCGCCGTAGCACTCTCTCGGTTGGCTTTCTGCATCAGTTTATTATCCTAACACCTTTCCTAGTAGATCACAGAAATTCAGTTCTCAAGTGGATGTGTGATTTTCGGAAATCTGTCACGATTATTTTCGGACTAGCTTTGAATATCATGAAGAAATTGCAGCGTTAATGATCATATGTAAGATAATTTTAACAGTATTTACATTATTCGGACTATTGTCCTCATCTTTGTTGCCATTTGTACAACGTTTCGGCCGTTGTACGCTCCGCTTCTTCAGGTGCTAGGAATTTCAAACTGAACCCTATATTACAATCACTCGGGTATATCATTCTTATTCCTTGCATAGTAATGCCTCGATTGGAAGCATCAACATCAAAAATACTAGAGAAAACGATTAACATAAAATAAAAATTGCAATATGAACTCTGGTAAAAAAAGGTTACTGGACATTAGGTTTATAAATCCCCAAAATTCAGTTGTTCTGGTCCTTAAGGACACATGGCCCAGTGGATATAGACGTTGGTTAGTTCCTGTAACTTGACCCAAAGAGTTTTGAGTTCAATACCAGACTACAGCAACAGGAACAAGTAATTTGCAGAGTTAAAGGGAGATGACTCATGATTTCCAAAAGAGGCCTTACTAGGCAAGGAATGAGAATGATATACCCAGTGATTGTAATAAAGGGTTCGAAGAAGGCCAGAGCGTACAAATGGCAACAAAGTTGAGGACAATATTAAATACTGTAAATACTACCTTATCTCAGAAATATAGATAATTTTAAATGTGATATTTTGGTGAATAGGATAATATTCGTCTGCATAGGTGAATGATTGTAACGGCGTAGGTTAAAGAAGAGAACAGTGTTCATCAGCCTTAACCTCACTACCCACAAGCTTTTTGGACTTGTGTTATATTTTTTTTGTATATCAGAAATAAACACTCTACCGGTTGGCATAACAATAAAAGCCAGTGAGTGAATAAAATAAGGAAACATCCAAAGTGATTATTTAAATCAAAATCTATGGTGTATTTTGAGGATGAGCACTGGTGATAAACTTCCTTTGCATCTTTCTCAAATGTCTCTCAAAAGCCTGGGTGGTAAATCATATCAACGTTAAGTTTTTATATTACTAAACGTATTGCTTGTTAACCTTTTTATGGCTTTTCTGCTTCTTTTCTATTGCTTTGGAAATACTGGTCACTCCAGAATTATATATCTTCTTATTATTATTATTATTAATCCTCACGGTCATAATCAATTTAGAGGTGCCATGACGATTAACGAAACAAAAACTGAAACAGACGAACTGGGTTCAAATTTTGTTAAGGGATGAATTTGTGGTGAACTCAAATGAATGTTTTAATGTAAAAATAAACTATTAGAAAAACAAAAAATTAAAATTAAAATATTGCATATGTTTTACTTTAAAACTCATATCTGTTTTCTCTCTCTCTCTCTCTCTCTCTCTCTCTCTCTCTCTCTCTCTCTTCTTTCTATATACTTTTCTTTCGACTAATGAGAAGGCAACCCTCAAATAAAAAAGAGGTAAAAGAAAAGACTGAATGCGGTTTCATGGGTATGGTTATTGTGACATTCACCAAAATAAGAGAAATTCAACGCATAACTTCCACTATAAAAATAAATAAAAACTCGATAGCCAAAAAAAAAAAAAAAAAAAAAAACTTTTGATGTCAGCCGAAACCAAGCTACCTGACAATGGTCTGGAACCTTTTCCTGAGTGAATATAAACAGACAGCCGACAGGTAGAGAGAGAGAGAGAGAGTGTGTGTGTGTTAGAGAAACCAGCCAAGCGTGTCGCGTGAAGAAACTACGTGGTCATATGCTTCTCTTTTCACTCTTACGTAGCCCCCTGCACATCAGTGGTGTTACCACCTTGCTTGGGGTGATATAATTAAAATAAATACCTCAGTTAAGCTAAGAACGTCAAGTCACTTTAAACATTTTTTTTTATCTTTTGTCAGTATTCTTCCACTAAGAATACAGATTTCTCAAGAATGACTGGAAGATAAAACTTGCTTGGTGATGAGTTCTCTGCCCAAAACATTTTATTATTTCCACCTGTAGCTGGTTGCAAACGTTTTAGTAAGCTGTACATCTCCCTGGGTGGCTAGGCTACTAGGGGATGGGTGTATTTTATCTAGGCACTGTCTCTTGATTGCCAAACAAGTTTGAAGAACTTCTATTTGCCTATTAGTTGAGTACTTGTAATTACATGTTAGCATAACCATGATGGTTTCTAAACAGTTTAATTTACCCAATTTCACACACAAGGCTTGGGTCAACCTGTATATGTCTTTGTTTTTTTGTTTTTTTGTTTTTGGCACTTCTCAGTGGGGCTACATCATATCCCCAGGCTGATGATTATAAGAAGTCACCTTGGCAAATTGACACTGTAACAATTCAAACCAAAGTTTCATGGTCAAAAGATTAATGCCCAAACATTTTGGTCACACACCTATCATCATTTATCTATCACACCCAGATGGTGCATAGGGCAGCAACTTTTTGTTGCTGTTTCTGTAACAAACTGTTCTTTTTACGGAGCAGGGTTGTTAGCCCTGCATCCAACCCCCAAACCTGGAGAACCAGTGGACCATTCTTGGTCCTTACGTTTACAGCACCTGGTATTCCCAAAATGTAACAATTCAAACCAGTCTCGTGGTCGAAAGATTAATGCCCCAACATTTTGATCCCAAGAATGAATTAAAATAAATTCTTATATTTCGTCAAATATTTGGAAGTAGACCTGTGGGGTTTGATACATTGACACCCACGCACACACACACACACATGGTCATTCAGCGTTCACGTGATAACTTAATTCCCGCGTAAACGATGCCAATAAAAGCGGGGAACGTCACGTGGTACGCTAGTGAGCATTTTGTCCCGGGCAAGAGCAGACATGTTTCTCTAACTCACACAAACAACACGCGCACTAATTGCGGGTAGCAATTAGGGGCGCAAATTTTTATTTCTCACCAGGGAAAGAACTTTTCTTTTCTTAATTTTATGCATGCTGTCAACCCTATGTAACCTTTGTTAATATATTGTTTTTCTTGTTACTTTCGCCTACTCGTCTTTCTTATTGCCTGCATTATTTCATGCCTCAAGTTACGTCGAGTCGACTCGTAAATTTAAATTAGTAAAGGGATTGCATCTCCTTCTACAGACCAGTCAAAGAACATTTCAGCATCTCTTTGTATAATAAGAAAGATAAGCGATAGATTTATAGCCTTCAGTATTTGTCTATACTCATGAGTATTTAAACTGTTTTCTTGGTTCAGACTATTGTGCTCATCTTTATTGTCATGTTTATGTCGTTTCAACGGTTGTCCGGCCTTCTTCAAGTGCAAGAAATTTCAAACCAAACCCTTTATTACTATCACTGTACAACCCCCTTTTCAATTTAGAAGTGTAAACAAATATAGGAAAAATGTTTATCAAGTTTGATAAGCCCTTCTCCATAAAATTTATGAGCTGGCATCGATGCTTTTATGCCTTCTTGGAAATAGCAGGTGAAACTTTAATCCTCTACATGGTTCACACCCACATGCTTGGTCACTATAGCACACAGGAACCACTATTTTTGGCAATACCAGTGTGATGGCTCTTGTCACAAGACACTTATTTGTTGCTGCTCATAATAAATGTGAGTGAGTCTTCAAAGGAGCAAAGTCCATGTTTACCAAGAGAATGAGGCACCACCATGGCCCCTAACCCCATTGGCTTTGTAATAAGGTATTAAGCAAATGCAGGGTCTATATTCCCTTCCACTTCAATAAATTTGAGGTGTTATCATCCTGGACTGATAATGTAATGCCGTCTTTATCAGCCTATGGTTCACCAGAACCAGATAGCTTCTTTCTTTCTCTCCGGTTGTCCGAAATGTTGAATACTGCGGCCGATTGATGAATTAGTATCTTCAACACTTAACCTACTCTACCTGTGTTGTGATTAGTTTGATTGCAGACAGTTCAAGATTCATCGTCAGTATCCTGCCTCAGGCTGGCCTGAACAGAATAAAAATGTACAGTAATAAAAAAAAAATACTCTTGAGAAGAATAACGAATAAAAAAAATATCGCAATTTATCGTGAGTATAATATAATAAATTTGTTAGTAGTATTTTGCATGCAAGATTGTCAATCTAAATTGTCCCTAAATCGGACGCGGCACTTGTTTAAACTGGTAAGGGTTGGCTGGTGTATATATAAAGGAGTTTGTTTAGTTGATTTTGGTAATTTTTTGGTAAGTCTGGCTCAAGGCTGATGTTGGAGTTAAGTTTAGACAGTCATGTGTGGTCGAAGTCTCCATCTGTTTTCTCGGCCCAAACTTTGGATTTCTATCTCTTTTTAATTCATTTCATGCATTCACTTTTATTGGTTTTGGTTAAGAACTGGTGTAGTCCCTTGTTCCCTGTTTAGGATGTGGTTTCCGGCTTTCTCTTTTCCAATCTTCTCACTTTGTTTTTTTTTTTTCAATTGGGGTAGATAGATCTATCTATCGCCCGGTTCACACTCCACCCATGTCTATTGAACAGGTGAAGAGGCTCATCCCTTGTTCCCTGTTTAGGATGTGGTTTCCGGCTTTATCTTTTCCAATCTTTTCACTATTACGTAGCCCCCCTGCACATCAGTGGCCTTACCGCCTTGCTCGGGGTGATACGATTAAAAAAAAAAAATTCGATCTTCTGAGGGACGAGATTAAACTGCAGATTGACACAGCACCAAATTTTAAAAAAATAATTACATTCTCGACATCTGCCAACAAGCTGACGACTTCTACGAAAGTCTGACTTGTAAACTATCAAATAGCCAGCCAAACGAACTTTCCCAACCCCGAATTACAAAAAAACTCACTCCAACCGAAGTCAAATAAATAAATATTATTTGTTTATACCTGTTCGTTTATTTCTAAATTCCCAGAAAATAATACTAAGAACATGTGGCCTTCCTTCACAAATTCATGTCTACATCCAGCTATAGGTAAATGATAAGATATTTGAATTTTTTCAGCCCTATTAAGCAGTCTAGCTCCGTAATAAAAAAAAAATCACATGTTACTGAAAAAGCAGCAGTATTATTTACTTTAGTCGTGATTCTCCTTAATTTTCACGTGCGGTCTACAGGAAAAAACGATGCCAAAAAAGATGTAGTGGTTTTTGTTATTGTTCGGCTTTCCCATATTGATTGACTGATTCAATCTGTAAAGTGGAATTTCAATCTTGTAAATACGTTTTTACCGATTTGGTTTCTCTTAAAATACCAGCTTCCTTGTATGAAAATAAAAAGTGGTAACCTTACAGTTGATTAGTGGTATCAAAGTTTCATTAAAAATGACCTATGAATTACCAAAAAAATGACCTATGAATTACAAAAAGAAAAAAAAATGGATATAAAAATGTCCGGTATGAATCAAAAAGAAAAATGTTTGAGGGTCAATATTGAAATAGAGTCGACAGTTTGTGGTGGACCAATCTAATCGCGGATATAAATTCAACTGGACAAATTAATTCGATTTTTCTATTGCTTATATGCTGATGGGTATGTGTGATCTGTAGGAAGATGGGGTTATTTTATTGATCCTTAATATTTCGACTTATTGACAAAGTTCCAGATTTTACATACAGTGTACTGTAGAGAGATGTTTGTAGGAAGTACGAGGCTTTATTAGATGTTGCTGTTTTCGATTCATCGTAGATGTTTTTACAGACGAAGTCAATGTTGATGTGGTAGCTGAAAGAGAAAAAGGTAGGAAAGACATATGGGAATTTAATCAAGTCTAACTCTCACAGCCGATCTCAAGTGGAATGACTACAGTGAATCAATAGCTAAATCCACTGCTAGGAAAGTCGGGTGTTGGTACAGGAGGTTTTTCTAGTCTGAATCCATCTTACACATATACAAATCAACCATCCGACCGTACATTGAATACTGCTGTACATTGAATACTGCTGCTGGTCGGGCACCCCTGCTATTCATCTCAGGGTTCTCGACAAAATCCGGAGAAGAATCTGCAATGTAATCGAATTGGCAGCTCGACTCTAGTCACTTTCTCATCGACGAGATGTGGCCTCCATCTGTCTCTTCTACAAATATTTTCACTTCCTGCCTGTGGAACTCCCCTCCGTATAATTGCTTCCCTGATAGTTACAATCTCCAAGAGTTTAAATGCAACGTCAATTGCCATCTCTTATCTCCTGGACCTCCCCTCCCCACATACTTTCCCTGTGTTAGGACGAATAAAACATATTCCAAGGGAATTAACCCTTTCCTGTTCCCAAACAGAGTACCTCCCTTTTCACCTCTGAAAGTGGGTACACACGAGTCACGTGATCAACGCACATTCAAACGTGGGACGCATGAGGGAACAGACTTGGAATATGGCCGTCAATGGCTAAAGAACGTATGTATGTTCTTCTACCCTAATGGTTGTGACACACAACCCGATAACTTGGGACTGATACCGCATGTACATATTTTGTAATGTTTCTCCATGTAAAAGAAATGAATCTTCCGGTCAACCGTGAGTAGACATCTACTTTTCTTTCGTTCCATGCATTTTCACCACGTACTGCACACATACACACGCGCGCACACACACACACACACACACACACACACACACACACACACACACACACACTCGTCCATGGACCATGAATCATGCTGTAAATTAAGGCATTTTGGTTATGAGACAACACCCCGTTCATAACACTCTGAAACACATAGTATCTTGTTCTCCCTTTTCGCTGTACTCTCACGCAGCTCACTTCACGCCAATGTTTCCATTCTTCTCTTACCTATTCTACGGCACACCCGGTGACCCGTTCCTCTTTTTCTTCAATCTCCTCTTATGTAATTCCCGGATGTGCGTTGTGGTGCAGTAGATATCGACTCGGAACGACAAATCGGGGAGCCGAGTTCGAATTCCAGTTGAATTCCTTGCATTTACTTACGCACAAATATCCTTGGGAAAGGTATTGATCCGTCTCTTCCCTCCGGTTATAGGTTAAATAATAGGACAGATTTGGTTCTATAGCCTTTATCGGCAACCAGTCTACCGCAGAAAGCAATGGCAACCTACTGCGGAATAATCTTCTGCCCTGTCAGTCATATCTCTTTCGAGACATGATCGCACAAAGCATGTATCACGTATGCCACTTAACTGACTGACTTATGTAATCCCCTGTGCACCAGTGGCAGTAATGCCTTGCTTTGAGTGAAACGATTATAAAAAAAAAGAATTAATTATGAAAGAAGGAATATTTTTTTCAGTTTACATTTGCCCAGTTTAGGCATTATTATATCCGTGATATAGTAACACCTTAATACACGGACGGAACAGAAGAGCTAAAAGCAAAGAATGACGAACAGGCATTATTCTCAAAGAGATTTTATATAGTGCTATGTCATACAAGAAATTATGTACAGGTATTTGTTTCACACAGAGAAGTTGTTACATATGAATAAAACAAATAGGCCGGAGAGGAAAGAAACGAAAGGGTTTTACTTATAATATTCTCCGAAAGGAAAACAACCCGGCCGGTCGTATGTCCTATGAATTTCGAGTTACCATGAAAGCGCTTCTGTTCTCCTAGTCACTTCTTCTTTTATGTACCTTGTCCCTTCAGGGCGTAGGCGATCATGGCCTTCCACGTCTCCCTATTCCTGGTGGCTCTTAGCACACATTCTCCTGTAACGTCTCTCAACCTCCGTTCTGTCATCCACCTGCCCAGGCCTTTTAAATATATTGTCCGCTGCTTTCCTCTGTCTCTTTTTCCCTCTATCTGGCCTGTTAGTATCAGGTTCTCCAAGCCCTCCTTCCTCATTGCATGTCCCAGGAACTTCAGCTGTCTCGTCCTGATGCTCAATATTAATTTCCTTTTCGTTTCCATCATTTTCAAAACTTCATCATTGCTCACATGCTCGGTCCAGGATATCCGCAGCATCCTTCTGTAGAACCACATTTCAACTGCTTCAAGTTTTCCCTTCATCTTTGTTGATATTTTCCAACATTCACTGCCATATTGAAGAACTGACATCACATAGCAATCCAGTACTCTCTTCTTCGTTTCTAGTGAAAGTTTCCTGTGTCTTAATACTTTACTCAGCTTCTGGAACGCGTCTTTCGCCATGCCTTTTTGCCTTTGGATCTCTGTATCGCACTTTCCGTCTTCTGTTAGAACACTTCCCAGATATTTGAATTTTTCTACCTGCTTTATTTTAACACCCGCCACCTGTATTTGGCACTTTGGGCTGCTCATTTTGCTGATGACCATGCATTCGGTTTTCTTACAGTTTATTTGTAGTCCTTTTCTAGTTACTCTCTTTCGCTACCTTCTATAGGAGGTCTTGTAGTTTGAAATTATGTCTATCGCTTAGGCGGTCTATCAGCAGCAGCTGGTGTATATGTCTTGTCTCTACGCGTCACCTACCAGTCGTTACTTGACCCACATTAAAAAGACCTTGTGTCACCTCTCGCCTTAAGTGGGAATGTGGGTAAATACCGTTACTTGACCATAGTCTTAACCAAAGGAAGTAAATCGCTTACAATGTGTTTATTTTACTTTTTGCTAACAATAGTAACAGTTTGGGTTTATTTTGTTAGAGAATGCAAAGGCCATGGCCAGAATGGTCAGCGATTGACCGGAGTACCTTGTGGGCGTGTTATTCTGATAATAATGGATTTTTTGTTTTTAATCATCTCACCCCAAGCAAGGCATTCCACTGCCACTATTGCGCATGGGGCTACATAGGGGAAGGTAAAGAGAAGGAGTGGTTAGACATAGGGAATGTCAGGAGGAAGGTGACAGATGAGTAAGGATAGCGAGGATGAGGGTTGGGCAGATGGGAAGAGTGTTTGATAGAATGGGAGCAGGTTAGTGTGTTAGGAGGTGTCTATTGACCTTACATTTAAACTCTTGGAGATTGTAGCCGTCGGGGAAGCAATCATTTAAGCAATTAAAAAAACAATGATAAAAGTATCGAATTGGAAAATGCCTACAATATTGCAAATATGATAAACTAGCAGTATAGCCCGGCGTTGCTCGAGTGTAATGAAAGCTTTAAAACTAATCCATGGTCCTGGAGCTCAGACTCTTTGGACGTTGGCACGAAAGACTAAAAAGCAATAGTTGTTTCCAGTTAAAGCGAAACCGTAGACTGAAAGAAAAATTCATGGATGTAAGTCAAATTTTCATTTCCTGGTATCGATATCAGATAAGTTTTTTTCGTCGTAAACTGAATTTTGAAGGCTAAATAAGTCCTCTGAGTAAATTGTATCATGGCTGAGACTAAGAACTACAATTATACCTACTCAGAGCCAAACTCGAAGCAAAAACTAAAATAAAAGGGCTGAAAAAATACAGACATACAGGCAGATAAACAGACACACACCACACACAAACATCTTGCCTTTTATATATATATTATCGACTTTCTGCACTATTGTAAGAACTGCAACCTTGAAACTTCTGAATATCGTTTCTTATGTCTTTGTCTATGAGTGTATGAAATTGGATTAAAATCGGACCATTTTTAGTGAGTGCTTTTATAAGGTGTCGACAACTCTTTTCGATGGCCCCTTTTTATCTTTCCTTCGCAACTATGAATTAAGCCCCTTTAATTTTAGCTTCCTGCATTGTTTCATTTTTAATTTCAATTCTAAATTTTACTTTTTAATTCTAATTTCTATTTTTATCTAAATTATTTTTATCTAAATTTTATAATTGTAATTTTTTATCTATATGTAATAGAATATTTAAATTTTTAAAGTTTTACGTTTTATGCTTTACGCCTCTTTACTTTCTTCTCCATGCATTTTAATATTTTTTAATTTTATTTTATGTTATATTTTGATTTTAATTTTTATCTACATTTAATCTTAGAATTTTCAAATTTTTAATCTTGTTATTAAAATAGCAGTAACTTTATAATATTTAATTTCCATGAACATCGAGTGAACTTAAATTCAAATCTATTAAACTGTCAGCTTAAAATATGCACCTGATGATTGCATAACGCGTGAAACTTCGAGTCATGCCATAGACGTAGGACAATATGTATATTTATTAATGTATATTACAGCTCTGTTCATACATTGAGCACTGTTTTATTAATTAATTAATGTTAGAATAGAAATTTATTAAAAGAATAGAATAACATAAGTTGTGGGAGTTAATATGCAATTAGAAACATTATTAAGAAGCTAGGGTAGAGTTCGTGTTCAAAGATAAAGTTATGGGTATTAAGATTTGTAGAAAATGTTCGTAGTAGTAATTATTGAAAGAGTATATGCGTACGTACGTATGTATGTATTCAGCAGGAATGTCTTCAGGTGGAGCAAAAGAAGTAAAAGGAATCAGTACACGGGAAAGAAGGAGAAAGAGAACAAGGTGTGAGCTGACCTTATCTCCGAGTCGATTTGAAGTTACATTTTAGCTTTGTCTTTCTCGCTGCTTCCGTCTGACTGACGCTGATCGGGTCCCTTTTATTGTCATTAGATTTTTTTCGCACGGACTCGCGAAGTTTTCAAGTCTTGCAAGTCGCTCCCATTGACCAAAAATCAATTTAACACCTGCTTGCGAAATCTGGTTTCGACTTTTTCTTTCAGCACATGGCCAGTCCTTTTTCTATTTTAGAAAAACCAGCATTTCACGCGTCATTGTGAATTTTTGTAAAAGTGAAGAAGGTTGATTTTAATTCTTAATTCACTACAACATGATCACCCAAAGCGTGTATCCCGTATGGCACTTAACTGAATTTCTATGTGCAAATTAAAAGGTCAGAGTTTTCTCCCTTACCCGAAAATCAAGTACAATTTTGTCTCTTACAGACGCCATATATTTTTATCTCTAATCAAGAACCTGTCAACAACTTCGTGATTTACGGTGCGAACAGGTCAAAAAGTTCAAATCGGTGATTAAGAAATAGTTTTATTCTAAATTTCACGTTATAAATAAGTAATACTTGTGTAAATCAGATTAACTTCACATAAAATTTGCTAATTTTCCAAACATAATGTATCACAGATGTATATCTTATTTTTGCAAGATTTTTAAAGCTGTGAATTAACTATTGTTTACAAATGTGGCGATCGCTCAAAAATGGCTGCGAAATTAAAAAGAAAAAATTCAAAAATTTCTGTTAGAAATAAAACAGAGTATTTTGCTTACTGGAAATAGTAAATTTAATCATTTAGCTTTCAATTAAAATTAAAATAAAAGTTTAAAGAAAACCTTTTCATTTTTAAACATTCACTTTAAAAGTAACTATTTCACGATTTAGTGGAGGCACCATTTCTAAAGATAATAATTTCAAAACAATTTCATGTATTTGTGAAAAATTATTGAAAGTTTCATTAAAATCCGACAATTATTTGATTTTTGCAAGAATTTCAAAATTAATGTTTTTCGCCAAAAAAAAAAAAAAAAAAAGTTACAATATCCATTGCAAACTCTGATAAAGATTTGGCTACCAGCTGACGAAAATCAAAACAATAGTTTTTAGCAAAATTTCGAACGTGTTAGAAAGGATTAATTAAAAAAAAAATACTTAAAACATACTTTGATGAAAAATAATGTCAGTTTTTTTTATTTTATCAAGTTTGGGAACTTTTTTCTTCACACTATGTTGCTTTTTCGGCGAATTAGTGGAGGTACCTATAACTCCGACTTCAGACAAGAAAATAAAACCGTACTTTCGTTTTACAATTCTGTAATTCTTTGTAAAGCATTGTTTAAGCGTTTCTAACAGAGAGAGAGAGAGAGAGAGAGAGAGAGAGAGAGAGAGAGCAGAGAATAAACGAGAGAGAGAGAGAGAGAGAGAGAGAGAGAGATTATTTCAATGCCGATGCTTCGTTGCTTCCCCAAACCTCTCTTTCTTCCTCACCGCCTTCAGTGGCCGGTACCACCCAATTTAGGAATGACTGGTTTAAGGGGTAAGCAAAGCGAAAACCAACAGCCTTAAAATGTTAACTCAAATGTGTTCAGTTTTAGTTGCAGTTTTATAAAAACTATTCCTTACGTAGCATAATGTTTTGCAATGCATTGGTATTTTTGTCATTTGATGGTGACAGCTACTCCGGATATATTTAAAAAATATTTTAGAAAATTTACACACTGACCTAAAATATTACTCCTGTTTTTTAAAAACAAAATGTCTATCACTGTCTACACATGCTTATAGTTTACTGTTCACTCTGTGATGTTCAGAGACAAGCAGCTTGCGAAAAATTGTCTGGGTCAAGGTAAAAATGGCGTCGAAACATCTCAAACACATAGCTAACTGCTCTATACATTGTTGATGATAAAGGTTACGTGCTTGATTCCAACAAAATGTAAACGTTTTAAATTGTTTTAAATCATGTCTGCTCTTACGTTTGATGAAGAGGACAATTTGGAAGAAAGGAGGCAACAAATAAATTACTGCAAAATTCACCCGCTTAAGTAGTTGTGATTGCATAGGTTAAGCAGACAGGAAATAAGAAACAGTTCAGTAAGAACTAACAGCCTACGCATTTAAAGGACAACATTTCAAATGAATGACTTGATTCTGACATTTAGACCCTGAGATTAGGTATATCTTTTTCAACATGAAAAGTGAGATACTGGCTGTAGTTTTTGCCCTTAAAGTTGAGATTTTAATTTGAATACAAAAACGCTGACTACGTTCGTTTCTATTGAGTTAACTCCATCGTCATCATTAGTCGTTGCGTTGCTTCGACCTGAGATAGATTGCGAACTAACGTAGCTTATTTACCAATATTTATTACTTTTGTTACATTGGTCCGGGAGAGCCAATGCGATCTCTTGATGGCATGTTGATAGATTAGAACTGGGATTCTAAAACTGGACAGAACTGCATTGCTGAGGGCATTGGAAAGGTCCAGAGGACAGTTAGAAAAAGTGTTGCTATGAGCGTCATTTAAACCAAGTAATAATTCCCCCCTTTTTTTTTATTTATTTATTTATTTATTTATTTATTTATTAACAACAACTAGTGCGTTGTGGGGCAGTGGATATCGACTCGGAACGACAAATCGGGGAGCTGAGTTCGAATTCCAGTTGAATTCGTTGCATTCATTTACGCGCAAATACCCTTGAGAAAGGTATTAATACGTCTATTCCTTCTAGTTATGGGTTAAATAATAGGACAGATTGGGTCTTATAGCTTTGGCTGCCAACCAGTCTACCGCAGAAAGCAATGACAAACTACTGTGGGATAATCTTCTGACCAGTCAGTCATGTCTCTTTCGAGACATGATCGCCCAAGCGTGTATAACGTATGGCACTTAACTAACTAAAGTCCCTTAAGAAACAAGTATGCTTTATAAAGAATGAAATTAACATTAACGTGTTATACACAAAGTCATAGTTTTATCTTATTTTCTTTGTCTGAAATTAAGTTCTAACGTTTGTTTGTTTGCATCTTGCTGATATTATCAGGACAGGAATCGCTACACATCAGCTAGATCAGACAGCTGATGTTTGCAGATGCTAATGCTCTAGGTTTGTAGGTGTATGGATATAGCCACGGATGTTCGTCTGGCAACATCTTATGATACCGAAGAAAATCTGAACTTCAAGAGCGTTTACAGTGTTAGATTAGTTGTTTTACATTTGCCTTATATTAATACCAAGAAAGAGGTGTTTTCGTATGGGTGTTGGGTAGAAGCAAAGAAAGCTCAAGTTAGAGTACATCTTGGCACTTGTTCTGCTTTTCCGTCTATATAAAAGGACGTTCTTCCTTCCCACCGTGTTTCGTCTGTAATTTATAAATTCGTTTGTAGTTGTGGGAGCAGCTACATAGGAAGGACGTCACAAAGATTGGATAGCAGAATAAAACATGGGCCGCAATGAATTCTCCATACGAATGTTCCGGCGGGTCAAATTGCTTCCAGGTCAGCAATTGCTGAGCATCTCATAAGCAGCAGAAATTGTGTGAATGGCTTCAGTGTTGACCAGTTCACTGTGCTGTCTGGTTCACACTTTGTATTTCATCTACAGACACTGGAGTCAATATACATAAAAACCAGGACCCCGTCTCTTTGTAGGCAAAAAGAATGTATACTTGGACTCCATATCATCACCATTTAGTGCCTGTCTATGCCCTTCTCAATATTTTTTCTCCCCCTTACCATCTGCCATAATTCATGTTCATCTTTTACATTTTAAATGTGAATATTGAATTAAAATAAGTCCCAGTAATACCCTGATGAAGTATGGGATTGAAACCGGTTGGTTGTTTTGTATTTCTTACTTTTCATAAACATCTACAAATGCCTGTAAGTATGAAGTTTACTTTATTAATTTCAATATATATATTCTTCATTTGTAAACGAGTTATTATGCGCCATAACTCGTTTACAAATGAAGAATATTCAAAAGTTCTACAATATAATGTTTTCGAATACTTTTTAATACAAATGTGTACTGGTCTAATTTTATTATGACCAAAAACTAAGTAATTAAACAATCAATATATATATATATATATATATATATATATATATATAAATAGGTTGTTAAAGAGCTTCATCTACCCATAAGACATTGATCTAATCTCCCTAGGAGTGAAGTCGGATATTAGAATTAAAAGTTTTGTTATATATATATATATATATATATATATATATATATATAAAAGGGTGCACAGATGTATATTATTATTATGTCATTTTTCATCATATTTCGATTTCTGCTTTGGTCTCACTACCAACCAAGTCTGCGAGGAGACCTAAGGCAGGTAGTGGCGTGTTGTTATGGCTCCATTTCATGTTTTTCTATCTTCCCTATCATCCCCAGCATTACATAGATAAAGTTTTCCTTAGTGTGTGGGCTGTACTTAATAAGACAATTTTTTGTATATCTCTTAAGCTGGGGTTTCCAGGGATTCTTTCAATGTGTTGTTTTGTTCCATTTTTTATCATTCCAAGTGCACCTACTATCACTGGCACAACTCTTGTTTTCAATTTCCACATTTTTTCTATTTCAATTTCCAGGTCTTTATATTTTGACAGTTTTTCAAATTCCTTGATTGCTATGTTACAATCCGCTGGACAAGCCATATCAATTAATAGACAAATTTTCTCCTTCTGGTTTTTAACAATAATGTCTGGCCTGTTTGCTTCAATTTTTCTGTCTGTGTAGATGGTGTAATCCCATAGAATGGTTACATCTTCTATTTCTGTAACCGGTGCTGGATGATGTTCATACCAGTGTTTGTTTACAGCTTTTCCATAATGTTTGCACATTGTCCAATGTAAATATTGCCCAACTCTATCGTGGCGATTTTTATATTCGTTTGGGGCAAGCACAGAACAGCTTGAGATTAGGTGGTCTATTGTTTCTTGGTGTTTATCACAAAACATGCATTTTGGATCCATATTATTATGCATAATATTTGCCTGAAAGTTTCTCGTGAAAAGACTTTGGTCTTGTGCTGCAAGTATAAATCCTTCAGTTTCAGACTTTAATCCAGATGCACGTAACCATCGATGAGTATTAACTTTGTCAACATTGGATTTATTGGCACGTACTGGATATTGGCCATGCAGAGGTTTGTCTTGCCAGCGCTGTTTCATCTTTTCAAGAGCTTTATCTTTGGCTTTCATTTTCATATTTTTTGCCGCAATAGTTGGTTCTTGGCTTCTGTTTTGCTTTTCTACAGAATCTACTAACTGTAAATCTTGTTTGTATTTACTGCCTTCTTTTATTATTGAATATTTTTTCTTTCTTTCTTCATGTTGCCTTACTAATTGTATCATCCAATCCTTTGTTGTTTCTATGTATGTTAGTAAGCCAATAGTTGTTGTCTTGTATGACAATTCCAGCTGAATAAGACCCCTTCCACCTTCTTTACGGGGTATGTATAGACGGTCTACATCAGCCTTTGGATGATGCATCTTATGCTTAGAAAGAAGCTTTCTTGTTTTAGCATCCATTCGCCTGATGTCGTTTAGAGTCCAGTTTAAGATGTTGAAGCTATATTGGACAACTGGGATTGCAAGGCTATTAATAGCCATAACTGTTCTGTGAATTTAATTCAGTTTTTAATATCATTCGTAGCTTTCTATAGTACTCTTTACGCACTATTTCTTTCATTTTTTTATGGTGAATGTTTTCGCTCTCATTTACACCTCGGTATTTATAAGCTTCTTCTGGTTTCAATTCTTTTATTGTTACAGCAGGGTCTAGGCTAATTGAGGATGTTTCTTGTATTGATCCACGTAAAACTGTAGCTTTAGCACATTTATTCAAATTAAATTTCATTCCAATGTCTTCGCTGAAGCATTTTACAGTTTGCAGAAGACCTTCCAGCTCATTATCATTCTTAGCATATAACTTTAAGTCATCCATGTAAAATAGATGGCTTATTTTCTTTTGGCCTATTTTATAACCACATTCTGTCTTATTAAGTTGACTGGTTAGTGCTATTAATGATATGCAGAATAGTAAGGGAGATAAAGAATCACCTTGAAATATACCTCTTTTGATGTTTATTTCATCAGACTTATAGGTTCCATTTATATGATTGAGGTAAAGGGTTGTTTTCCATATAGACATGCACTGTTTGATGAAATTGATGATGACGGGCGATATCTTGTATATATTTAAAGTCTTTAAAATCCAGTAATGTGGCACACTATCGAATGCCTTTCGGTTGTCTATCCAGGCAGTACTAAGATTTTTCTTTGTACTGTAGCAGTTTTCCAGGATCATTTTGTTAATTAGCAATTGGTCTTTACAACCATAACAGCCACGTTTGCACCCTTTTTGTTCAAGCGGTATCATGTCATTTCTTTCTAAGAATAAATATGTCTGTTTTGTTAAAATAGATGTTAGTAGTTTATATGTTGTCGGAAGACATGTAATTGGTCTGTAGTTTTTCGGGTTGTTTGTGTCACCATTCTTGGGTAGAAGAAATGTAATTCCTTTGGTCATCCATGCAGGAATTTTAGTTGGATCGTCAACCATTTCTTGGAGTTCTTTGGCTATTTTTTTATGTGCTGCATTTAAATAATATCGCCAAAAGTTAGGAATTTTATCTATACCTGGGAATTTCCAATTGTGTGCTTTTTTTAGTGCAAATTTAACATCATCATCTGTAATTCCAGACCATGTCTGTTCGGGTTTATTTTTCATTCGTTCTATCTCCTACGTAATCCAATGTACTTCCTTGCTAAGTTCTTTAGGGCAAGCCCATATCTTTTCCCAGAACTGTGTGACTTCTTCCATTCTGGGGGGTACTGTCACTTCAATTCTTTTTTTACCTATTTCCCTGTAAAATCCCTTTGTATCAGTCTGAAAGATCTTGTTTTGTCTGTAAAATCTTGCTCTTTTTTCATAGCGTCTTATTCTTTGAGCCTTCAGTTGGATTTTTTGCTTTATTTTTTCTTTATTTGATAAGACGTCATTTTCATTCCTGATGTTATATTTTTTTTCGGCTCTTCTTCTTTTCCTAGTTCTTACATTTATTCCTCTACTCAGTTCATCCAGTACTGACAGTTCACTTCTTAGTTGTTCGATTTCTTTTTCAATTTTTCTTTTCCAAGGTGGATCTTCACGTCTGCGAGACTGCCTTGTTTTTATTTTGATATTTAATTTTTTTGTTGCTGCTGTTGCTGATGCATATATTACTTCGTTAAGATTTGTATGAGGGTCTTCATCCAGTATTGATTTCAGTGCTGCATTGTACAATTTAATAGTTCGGAGGTTTTGTTTTGTTGGTTGGAATTTTGGGAGCTGTTCACGTTCCTCCATTGTAATACTTTGTATTTGACTTAGATGGTTTTTTATTTCTATCTTGGCTTCCTGTATATTGTTCTTATTTTCCGTCAAATAATTATCTTCGATGTGTTCTGAACTCGTTTTATTTTTGTCTTTTAACTGACTCAGACTCAGATCACACCTTTCCAGCACTTTTAAACTTACATCATTATCTTCGCAGTGATTTGCGTGTTTCACGGTTTCTACATTATGACCTGTGATTTGTTTGATGTTATTACTTTTTATTTCTGGTTCCGGTTCCTTTTCATATTTTGTTGATTCGACTCTTCTTGTTACAATTCTTTTAATTTCATGAATTTCAGCCTCTGTCAGTCGGTTATTACGAATAATGTACCGACGTACATTGGCCAATTTATTTTCGTCAATATACTTTCTATTTGCTTGACCAACTTTTTCACGCCAAATGTCATATGTTTGGCGAGTCATGTTTTTTTGAGGTTTGAGTAACGCTTCATGAAATGCAGTCATAACGACTTTGTACTCCTCACGAGACCATTTTATTTTTTCTTTCTTTAAATATACGGTTGTAGATCTAGCTGGTGAATTTTCAGGACCATCATTAGGATTATCCTGTTGTGGGGACCTGAAGATACATTCTTTGTGTAGGAGTCTGTTCCTATGGCAGATTTTTCGACCTCAGATAGGTTCCCTCCTGAAGGACGGGCTCCCTGTTTATCCACTGGAAGAGCCATACTGGACTTTTTATTTCTATTTGTATTTTTCATGTTTTTCCCACGAGTGACGCACGGGTCCAAAAGTCCACCCAAAGTTACCCGGCACGTTGGGTAACGGTCTTTTACAAACAGGGTCCCGAAGCCTGTAGGGTATCGTTTGTGACCTCATAACGCAGTAGCCATTCACTCCTCGGCACGATTAACACCTTGAGTTGCGGGTTGTTGTTCGGAGTTTTCCTTCTCCTAAATGGGCTGCCAAGCAACATCTGACATAGACGCGATTGGAATTCAAGGAGAAAGACGGCTCAACGAAACAAAACATCAATATTACTAGAGTAGTTTGTTTAAAAAAAAATTCTTCTTCTTCTTCTTCTTCTTCTTCTTATTATTATTATTATTATTATTCAAGTGTTAAAAAGACAGTGGTCCATGTAATACGAACAGAACTATTTTGTATATATACGATATATCCCGAAAAGGAATAGAGTATAAATAGATCAGTTGAAGAATGGTACTCAGCACCAGGAATAAGGTATAACAGATTTATTGTACTAAGGTACAATTAACGATAATACACATATAGGGAAGCAACGGGTTAGAACGGAATAGAATATCGAATAGTGAATGCCTTCGCCTAAGACCTTTCTGTATTTACTAGCCTTCCCACGCAAGGCCAGATGTGATACATGGTCATTTTATAGTGGGTATTCCCGGCCATATAGCCGGGCCAAAAAATCTCTGTCTATTTTTCCCCAGTCGTGGTTCTACCCTTCGGCGGAACTACGACTGGGTTTGTGCTCTCTGCTCGGAAGCAGAGAGCGTCCTCCACCCGAAGGCAGAGTGCTGACAGTGTCATAGAAATGTCAGGCGAATGCCTAAGACCTTTTCCTCTTCGTACCGCTCGTTACCGTCTTTTATAACGTAGAGAATTCTATTCTCGGGAGATGGCAGGATGTTCCACTATAACACCTTCCCCCGAGCTAAATTCTTCCTAGAATTTTGCTCTTAATATCTTTTTCTTTTAGGATCTGGACATAGCCGTTTAGTCCTTTTCCTTTTTCAGTTAATTCTCCTGCCAGTCCCTGCGTCTTCACTTTTAGGAGAATCAGTCGTTCTTTGAGTAGGTGTTACTTCCATAGGTACTCCATTGTTAGTGTGTGATTGAATCTGGAATGTGTTATATACTACCTCCCTTGGTATCTCGTGGTCATTTGTAACGGTTTCAATGTATCGGTGCCTCAGTTGGTTTATGTGTCTTTTACAGACAAACTTCTCTCCTTTAATTATGTAAATGACTCTTCCGATTCTTCTAATTACTAAACCGTCTTCCCCAAAGCACTTTCCATTCCGATATTTCTTAAAGAAGACCTTGTCACCTTCTTTGAAAGATTTAACATCAGAGTTTGGTTATATAAAAATCTTCTTTTTCTTTGGTAACAACCTATCAAATATCGATCGAATCTTTCTCGCGTACATGACCTCAGCAGGCGACAAATTTCCATTAATGTTCTGATTTGGCGTAATTCTATAAACCATCAGAAAAGTTTGGATATTCTTGTCTTCGGTGTCGATCCCATTAGCTTTTCTCATAGCTCTTTTAAACGTGTCGACAAACCATTCTGCCTGTCCATTCGATCTCGGATTATACATAGGCGTTGTTATGTGTTCGATTGCTAACGAATCACAATAATGTTTAAATTCAGCTCCCATAAATATAGTACCATTGTCACTCACAATTGTGTTTGGTACCCCCAGACAGCTAAATACTTTGTTTAACACCTTTATCATATTTGCTGCTGTTGGGTGTTTAAATCTATAAACTTCAGGACATTTAGAATAACTATCAACAATAATTAGGTAACAGTCTCCCTTTAATGGTCCTGCATAGTCAACATGTATCCGTGACCACGGAACGTCCGTTTTTGGACATGGCTGAGTTTTGATAGGTGGTGATTTTGCTGCTAACTGACAGCCTTTACAATGCTTCACCAAATCTTCAATGTCCTGGTCCATCCTAGGCCAGTATGTATAGCTCCTCATTAATGATTTCATTCTGGATATACCCGGATGACCCAAATGAAATTCTTTCAATATCCTCTTACGTAGAACACGTGGAATTACCACTCTTTGAGCATACATCAGTGCCTCATTACAAATTGAAAATGGTGGAACTTTATATCCTTTGTTTTTCTCATTCCTTTTTACTTGTTTAATCATCTTTGAAATGTAATCATCCGTTTTCGCCATTTTGTTAATTTCCTCCAGCGTTACTGGTAATTCACTAATGGTGTTCACCAGTACATCTGCAAGTTCTTTCTCTTCTTTTAATGCTGCTATCACTGTTTCCTCCAACAACTAAGGGTTCTTCGGGATTAGTCTTGAAAGACAATCTGTGTGGGCGATTTTCTTAGACGGAATAAATTGCATCTTAAAATTGTAATTTAATAAAATCACACTCCATCTTTGCAACCTGTTTGCGGAATGAATAGGTACTCCTTTTTTCGACCCAAAAATCGACAATAATGGTTTATGGTCGGTTTGTAGCACGAACGATCTCCCATAAATGAATCTGTGAAATTTCTTTACAGCATAAATTATAGCTAGCGCTTCCTTCTCTATCTGACTATAATTTTATTCCGCTGGAAGCAACGCTCTCGAGGCATGAGCGATAGGTTTTCTTACGGCATCCTCGAATTTGTGTAAAGGAACAGCTCCTATGCCATATTCACTCGCATCCGACGCTACAATTAATTCTTTATTTGGATCAAAGTGCACTAAGGCTAAATCCGACAATAAGCACTTTTTAATTTTTTTAAATTCTTTCGTCGCATTCCCTTGTCCAACACCACTTTTTATTTTTTTGTAATAATTTGTTTAATGACGCTCTTAAATCATGCATATTAGGAATATATAGATTGTAGTAATTTGCGAGGCCCAGAAATGATTGTAACTTAGTCACGTTATCCGGAGTAGGCATATTTTTTATCGCTTCAGATCTGTTTGAGTTAGATTTCCTTCCCTTATGATCAATTACTTGGCCCAAATATTCGATCTTATTCAGACAGAACTCGCAATTTTCCAGTCCTAACTTGAATCCATAATTCTTAATTCTTTTGAAAACTTCACGGACATGAATTGTATGCACTTTCACGTGTTTATTTTTATTAATAACTCGTCCAAGTATGCCATTGCATAATCTAGGCCCGACAACATCGTATCCATAATTTGCTGAAATACATTCGGTGCTACCTTCAAACCGAACGGTAAATGTTTCAACCTATACAATCCTCTATGAGTGTTGATGGTTAAATATTCAGAACATTCCTCCTCGACCATGACTTGTAGATTAGCTTCTGACAAATCAATTTTCGAAAATTTTGCCCCCATTCAACCATGAAAATATCTCCTTCGGTGTGGGGAGTGGATGCGTGTGATCCTTTAAACATTCATTCAGTCCGGTTGATAAATCTGTGCAAACTCTTATTTTATTATTTCTCTTTTTTACGTTGACTGTAGGTGATGCCCACTCAGAGTAATCTACCTTCTTAATTACTCCGTTCTCCTCCAATCTCTGTAACTCTTTATCTATCGTCTCTAACGATGCAAAGGAAACTTTTCTTTTTGGTTTGAATACTGGTTTTATGTTATCTTTTAGTTCAAATTTCACTTCTGTCTGCGTACAACAACCAAGTCCCCCAATACCACACAAAAAAAAAACAAAACAAAAACAAAACAAAACACAAGAGCTCCAAGGAAAAAAAAAAAAGAACAGACGAACAATGTTCACAACAACAAAACAAAGCTGACAGCACTTGTAACAAAATTGAACACTCACCCACAAAGGGACGCACAGAAACTCCGACAGTCAGCGACCAACAAAAAGTCCAAAGTCTCGCCCAAGACCTTCCTTCTTCGTACCACTCGTTACCGTCTTTGATCAGGTAGAGCATTCTATTCTCGGGGGATGGCAGGATGTTCCACTATAATAATATATTAATAAATATACATATTGACCTAAGTTGATTGCACTACTCGGTGTTTCATGCATTATGCAACCATCAGGTGCATTTGTCAAACTGGCAGTTAAATAAATTTGAATTTAAATTTACTCAATGTTTCTTCCATGTCGTTTCTTCCATGCCAAGGTCGCAGCGTTCACAATCTGGCAAATCCGCCAGGCCCCATATGAGGGCCTTGTCATTGAGAGGCAACCGATTTCGAGCCAATCGCCAGGTGAGCGAAAACTCAGAGTTGCTGAGATAATCGGTACCTGGCGCCCAAGACCAGAACGAGTGAAACTCATCCTCCGACAAGCGGAGCATATCACGTAATGAATCCTTCGCGACGCCCTCCACTAACTCACGATAGAGGACTCTTATGCTGTGAAAGGTCACTGGACCGTGGAATGGCCGGCAGGGCCTCCAGACATTCGAGGAGAAAACTCGATCGCCCTAGAGGCTTACGGCACCGCCTCGAGATCGGGGGAGTGATAGTAAGGCTATGGAACATGTCCCTCACTATCCCCTTCAGCAATGAGTCTTCCAAAATCGCTCGGATGAAAAAAAGCCAACCTTGACGCAAATTTATGGCCCATCAGGTACGGCATTCTCAGATCCCTATGACATGGACGTTGGTAACAGACACGTTTCTCGAAGTAGTGTTTGCGTCCTATCTACAGAAGGGAGAATAGCAAACGCTAGATCGCCACTCTTCGCCATTTACAAAGTGGAAGAACTGACAACCGGCAAAGGATAATGGGAAAGACGTATGTACCACACACCTCAGCCAAACCGTTTAAGGAAAAATTCCTTCGACGCCAAGTCTCGACCGACGCGCCGACCTTTGCCAGTACTTCTGACCAATTTTTTTCCAACTGGATGTCAGGCCCAAAGCACACTCCAAGAATGTGGACGGGCTGTCCGTCCAGTCGAAGGGCCCCGGGAGGGTAAAACCCTTCCAGGCACCTAACCGCAAGCCGGACGACGTATTGCGGTTAATCTTGGCCCCTGTCATCTGTTCGTACCGTTCAAGCGACTTCTGTACCACCTCGATGTCACTCCGGGAGGAAACGAAAGTAGTGACGTCATCGGCGTACGCGGAAACCCTGGCTCAAGCACCACCAGGGACAGCGATTCCACATAGGGCCGGACTGCACGCCCTGTCCCTTAGCTGGCGAAGGAGGGGCTCCAACGCCAAAGTATAAAATAGGGACGACAGTGGACAACCATGTCGGACCGACCTAGACAGCGCCAGAACGCCCGAAAACTTTCCGTTCACCTGTATCACAGCTGTGGGTGATTGATACAGGAGGCTGCTAATCCGACGGCGGAAGTTGGTTTCGAATTCAGCAGCCTGCAGGACAGCCGCCAGGTAACGATGATCAACCCTATCAAATGCCTTGGACTGATCCAAATTGATCAGCGCGGCTTCTTCGTCATCTTTTATCCCCACTATGATCGTGCGTATAAGATGCAGGTTGCTCTGAATTGTTCGCCCTTCACAGCACAAGTCTGCTCAGGTCCCAACAGAGACTCGGCAACTAATTGCAAACGATTTTGCATGATCTTGGCCAAAACCTTTAACTCTGTGTTTAGCAGAGTTATGGGCCGATAACCCTCTAACACCTTACCCACATCCTCGCCTTTTCTCAACAGGGTGATCACATCCCTGATGAACCGATTGGTGATGGACCCCTGCCGAAACCAGTTGTTGAACACGACAGTCAAAATCGGGACAAAGATGTGCGACAGTCTCAAGTACAATTTATAGCGCAAACCATCGAGACCCGGCGATTTGCCTCTGCCGACCTTCTTCAAAGCTGCGTAGACTTCGACCCCGTAATCTCTCCCTCGCAGCTAGCTGCATCAGCCGGCAAAAGCCGGGGGAAGTCAGCCAAATAGCTGCGAAACTCCTCATCACGAAGACCAGGCTCCTTGGTAAACAGGATTTCGAAATACCACCGGGTTGCAAACATCTCGAATGTACCGGTCCCAGCCTCGGCAATTCTCTTCCTTGCGCAGTTCTGCGCCCAGGTTCACAGCTTCGGAAGACAGCTTGCTTAACCTATGTCTAATTACCTAGCCCGTGTAACGATCGCTATTCGACCGCTCCAGGGCTTCCTTAACTACGGCTATCTCTAGGGGATCCCCACCAGCCACCGCCCGGAAGTAATTAGCTCTAAGTGTCTTCACCTTGTCATGTTGTATATCGACAAACAACAAACACGCATATATATAAAAATATGAATTATGTTTTTTATTAATGACGATGAACCGTGTAGCCTAGGGAACAGAGAGTGAGAGAGCGCGCTTCTAAGGGTTGACGGGAGTGTCGTCGTGTCTGTTGTGTCTCTCTCTCTCTACTGCTACTCTGGTCTGTCTGGTGAATCCGTGCGCCGAGGTCTTTTTATAATCTCCAAACCGGGACTTTTTCTTCCGGTTTTGCCTCGCCCACGCACGCCCACGTAATTCTCAGAGACACCTGTTCTGTTTGCCTCTGTAGTCATTTCCGCTACTGCCGGAAATAAGGTCAAACAAACATCCGTTCCTTTCAACGACCGGAAACACCCCCGCTTGCATCAGCCTTCCTCGGGTGGGGCCAGATTGTTATATTACATTCCTCGCCCTCCCATTTTCCAAAATGTTCACCTGAGAACATTTTAAGCGCAACACCCTCACTCTCCTCCCCATGCCACACAAGCCCGACAATTGTATAAAACATGTGCACGCCAAAACAACAAAACATGTGCATGCCGAAACAAAAAAAAACAACAAAAAAAATATATAGGGGAGCCTACATCGGCAACCCAACAATGTTCGTGTACATCGTGAAAATTGTTCTACCAGCTCGATGTTTCATTGTTCCCCTTTTTCCTTTTTTTTTCTTTTTTTTTAATATCCATTTTCACAGAATTGGGCAAAGTTCTTAAAAATGTTCATTTTCTTTCTCGACTCTGTCCATAAGCGTAGACGCCTCGATGCATAACCACATGATTATAGGCGGTAACCGCGCCCCAGTTTCTAAACCGACATCGAGTAAATGACCTTTGACCAACACCATGCGTGCTTCTGCTCGAGTTTATTGTTACACATGTAACTTCATTTAATTTAATTTAATTTCAAACATACTATGTTTGAACACAGAAAAATGGCCATTATCTGCCGTACATATCATTCATAGTCTGACCGAGAAATGTTCAATAGAAAATGAAGAAAATTACCCTGATTCCAACGTTAATCCGCATGCAATTTACTTGTGGAGGATTAGAGGTTTCATCTATATTAATTTAGTCTAAAACAATGGACCCGTGACTCGTAGTTCCTTAGTTTGCACAATGTTTTCTATTCCTTGAACTACTTCCTCTGGATTCGAAACCAAGCATATCTGATTTGTTGACATCTCTCTGTTTAACGCAGAGACATTTGAGTGTTGAACACCCGTTGACCCCGGAGTACTATTCACAACGGATAACTCCCTTTCCTTTTCCGAAGCACTGTTGCTTCTTTCACACTTAAAAATCCGCTTCCTAGCTATTATTCCAAGGATTATCATAACGCCGACTATGCCAGCAATGACTCCTATCGTCAACTTCTTCGGGAGTTCTTCATATCCTTCACTAAATCCTTCCATATCTATCTGTTCCAAGGTATTTACTAGTTTGCGGATAGGAATCTCCTCCATATCGCGCAATTCTACCGGCATGGTGTCCACTGAAAAATTGGGAAATTTCTGCGTAATTGGGGACCAAACCACTGAACCAGAGACGTATAATTTACTTTATGCTTTAGATACTATTAATAATTTTCCACGTTTGTATCTTTCTTTTTGTTCCGATCAACTGTGGAATCTGCAGGTCTATCCGTGTCAATATAAAGTTTTCAGAAATTAATATATCTTCAAAAGATATTTCCCAAGTCACATAAATGAAAATTCACAGAGGATGTTGAATTGATGGGAACCTGCACAAAAGCATAACTCACAAACATAGAAATGTAAATCATTTTGTAGTGTACAGTCATCGAAAAGAAATTAAAAAAAAGAAAACCTAACACTGCACAAACCAAAGAAAACATTGTTATCAACAAGTTAATCCAATTATCCACTTTAAAAAGTAGAAGAAACTTCCTTTACATGATTTTACATTTCACTTACTCAATAAAAGTAAGATTAATTAAGCAACATACCAGTAAACTCACTTCACATATATGGTAAAATATTAACAAAACAAATAAATCATTAACTCAGATGTTTTATACTTACAGATAGGTAAATATCTCAACTTTATGCCTCCCGTCAACCCCAAACCTATGCGCTCCCGCTAGGCGTACTACTCTCTGCCTGTAGTCCTGCACCCCCTCCGTTCTACCCTAAATGTGTTCGACACCGAACAATCCATATTTCTCAATTCTAGGGTCAGATCGGCAAAAGTATGCATTTTTTTTCTAACTAGACTTATAAACACGAGCAGAAAACACACACACTATCAAATCAAAGAGTCACCTACCTTGGCTGATGTCTATAGTCGCGCGGCTGCTATACATTTTTGTCTTCTTTTTTTCTTTCTATCTGGTAGTTTTAAGTCCGTTGAATTTTCAATCGTCGCCGTGGTAACCAGCTCGTATCTATCTGTTTTGTTGTCTCAAAACAGCAAGTCACTTAGGCACCAAATAAAAGGTCTGTGACTGAGCCGGTTATATATCGCCAAACAGAAAACATATATATAACAATATAAGTTATATTTTTATTAATGACGATGAACCGTGTAGCCTAGGGAACAGAGAGTGAGAGAGCGCGCTTCTAAGGGTTGACGGGAGTGTCGTCGTATCTGTTGTGTGTCTCTCTCTCTACTGCTACTCTGGTCTGTCTGGTGAATCCATGCGCCGAGGTCTTTTTATAATCTCCAAACCGGGACTTTTTCTTCCGGTTTTGCCTCGCCCACGCACGCCCACGTAATTCTCAGAGACACCTGTTCTGTTTGCCTCTGTAGCCATTTCCGCTACTGCCGGAAATAAGGTCAAACAAACATCCGTTCCTTTCAACGACCGGAAACACCCCCGCTTGCATCAGCCTTCCTCGGGTGGGGCCAGATTGTTATATTACAGTCAGCCTTATCTAGTTTGAGCCGTTTGCTGAACTTGGTGGTGAAAGACCTAATACTATTCTTAAGATTCTCCCACCACTTATTTCCAATGACATTCCCAGTTAACGCCCGCTGCACTAAGTTAATTAGCTGGCACCAGAAGTCCCGCCACTCCAGTAAGGACACGTTGAACTTCTAGTAACCAGACATTCTAGGCCTATTTTCTTAATCTACCCAGGCACAAACGAGTTTGTAGTCCGAGTAGCCTAACCAGTGGAACGTGAGACAATCTAAAAGATCTATGTCGGCTTCACGAACTAACATTCCATCCTGGTAGCTAGATACCTTGGTAGAAGGCCAACTATTAGCCCACGTCCACATCTTTCCAACCTTTTGATCGACCCGTTATCAATCGACGAGACCAAAATCTTCGATAAGATTCACCAAGCTAGGATCACGTGCCTTCTCTTTACATCCCCACCCACTATCCAGCATGGGGTCAAGGATGGCATTCCAGTCACCCACTAAGATGAGTCGCGTTGAATCCACCAGGAAAGGATCCAACCGCCAAAAAAACGAGACGCGCTCCTCCCGGTCGTTGGGCGCATAAACCGCAACCAGTCGAAACGCATTGCTTTTCACTGCAATATGACACCTCACCTTTAAGGTTATGTTTTTAATTGCTGATGCAGGTGCGGATTAACGATGAGGCACATGAGGAAAGCATCTCCTCCACCACCATCTGTTCCACTGTGCTCTTTTCTTGCTGTTGTTGTTGTTGTTGCTGTCTTTGGTCCTTTTTGGCTGGTGATACCAATTTTTCCGGCATGGTATCCTTGTGAGGTGGAGGAGAAGCAACCTTCCTCCCACTCCTTACAACTTCAGTCCATTCTCCAGTTGCTGGTGTCTGGTCGGACTTTTTATCTTTTGGTACATTGGCTCTGACCACCGGCGGCGCCACCGGTGTCACTGATGATGCTGGCATCTGCTGCTCCAAGTCAGACCCTCCTGAAGTGCACACCCCGGCCAAACGGCCAGCCGCTCCGCATAGCAAACAATGCGGCCTGCGACCCTATACCACCACAAAAAGTTTCCGGCCCCACATATCAGGACGCCCGGCACACGTAGGAAACTCGGCCCGTCCACGACCACGTGCACCGCGACATCTACCGTGGGCACGCCCGCCTTGCCGCCGACCCGAGCCACACCGCCCACCGCTCCAAACTGGGCAAAGAAAGCCCCAATACGATCGTCCGAGATCTCAAATGGCACTACGTGAATGGCAACATGGGTCCACACACTCCGTCTGGAGTCCGACTCCCCTCGCTACCAAAGTCGCTCCTGCCAATTTCCCGGTCTCACTCTCCGCACACAGAAGAATGTCTCACACAGTCCGGGATCGACGTGCCAACACCCCTGGTGCATTCCTAATGTCCCCGAGCGCCTCCTCCATGCCTTCCCTGCTGACCCCTACAAACTTCCGAGCTACTGGGTTCGGGGCCAACAGGGAGATCGTCTACGCTGCAATCACAATCACAACCTCAGGGACGACGACTAGCTCGATCCACGAAATGAAATCTCTGAACTTCTTCTGCAAAACCTGATAATAATCGGTGCCCTCCTTTGCTGGAACGCTGCTCCACGACGACGGTGGAGACGCCACCGTCGGCACACCCGCGGAAGAAGTAAAAGGTTGGGGAGACAGAGCCACATCGGTCCCCACTAACAAAACAAATAAAAAACACAAGAGTTCCAAGGAAAAAAACCGAACGGACGAACAAACAATGTTCACAACAACAACACACAGCTGACAGCACTTGTAACAAAATTGAACACTCACCCGCAACAGCTTCGAGTGACAAAGAGACGCCCAGAAACTCCGACAGTCAGCGACCAACAAGAAGTCCAAAGTCTCACCAAAGACATTCCTTCTTCGTACCACTCGTTACCGTCGATTTTTACCTCGTTATGATCTAACATTGCCTGATGACGAGGTAAATATCTCGAATCATAGAAATTTCCGTGTGGAAATGTAAAATATATTAATTTTAATTAAAAACAAATTCATATATATATATATTCCATTTTTAAATGAATTATTTCGCTACCTTGGTTTCTTCAGGTGATTTTTAATAACGATATTTATTCTTTTAAAAATACAAAAATTGTAGCACAAAGCCGAAAAGAGGCAGGAAGAGGTTGGTACTCACTGAATTCTCCTTTACCTAGTTAAACACTTTCACAATCCATTCACTCATTACAATTTGCACAATCACCACAAGAACCCATCCATCGACTCCCAATCTTTCAAACACCATAATGTCACAAACTTACAAGGGACACCTAAAAAAGTGGCGAAATAACCCATGAAAATAAAAAAAATGTATTTATATACAATAAAATATATGTACAATATAATATAATATGTACAATATAACATTTAATGAAAAATAAAATGATGGTAAATAACAAAAACCCAAATGAACCCAAATAACAAAAAAAACAAAAAAAACAAAAAAAAAACACAAGAGCTTGAAGGAAAAAAAACGAACGGACGGACAAACAATGTTCACAACAACAACACAAAGCTGACGTGTAACAAAAATTGAACACTCACCCCTAACAGCTTCGAGTGACAAAGAGACGCCCAGAATCTCCGACAGTCAGCGACCAACAAGAAGTACAAAGTCTCGCCCAAGACCTTCCTTCTTCGTACCACTCGTTACCGTCTTTGATCAGGTAGAGCATTCTATTCTCGGGGGATGGCAGGATGTTCCACTATAATAATATATTAATAAATATACATATTGACCTAAGTCGATTGCACTACTCGGTGTTTCATGCATTATGTAACCATCAGGTGCATTTTTCAAACTGACAGTTGAATAGATTTGAATTTAAATTTACTCAATGTTCATGGAAGTTAAATCTTATAAAGTTAGGTTGCAGCTTTTTAATATCAAGAGTGAAAACTCAAATATTCTAAAATTCTTCTTCTATGTGCCTTGTCCTTTCAGGACGTAGGCGATCACGGCCTTCCACGTCTCCCTATCCCCGGTGGCTCTTAGCACGCTTTCTCCTGTTACACCACACAACCCCCGTTCTGTTATCTACTTGCACAGGCCAGAAGTGCGTTACACGCGGTTTTCCTCTGTCTCTTTTTCTCTCTATCTGGCCTGTTAGTATCAGGTTCTCCAAGCCCGCCTTCATCACTGCATGTCACAGGAACTTTAGCTGTCTCTTCCTGATACTCAGTATTAATTTCTTTTTCATTCTTTCCAAAACCTCATCATTGCTCACATGCTCTATCCATAATATCCGCAGCATCTTTCTGTAGAACCACATTTCAGTTCCTTCAAGTTTTTCCTTTATCTTCGATGAGATTGTCCAGCATTCACTGCCATATTGAAGAACTGACATCACATAGCATTTCAGTACTTTGTTTCTAGGGAAATCTTCCTGTCTCTTAAAACTCTTCTCAGTTTCTGGAATGCGTCCTTCGCCATGCCAATTCGCCTTCTGATCTCTGTGTCGCAATTTCCGTCTTCTCTTAAACCACTTCCCAGTTATTTAAATTTTTGTACCTGCTTGATTTTAGTATCCCCCACCTGTATTTGACATTTGGGGCTGCTCTTTTTGCTGATGACCATGCATTCGGTTTGCTTGTAGTTTATTTGTAGTCCTTTCTTGTCACTCTCTTCAGTAGGAGGTCTTGTAGTTTCCTTTTCGTCTCTGGTATCAACACTGTATCATCTGCTTACCATATGTTGTTCAAATTGTGGCCTACGATGACAAATCCTGGCATAACATCTAGGGTCTTCAGAACAGACTATAGATAAAAATTAAATTAAAATGTCAAAGGGGCGTAATTCATAAATTGTAAAAATTTAAATATTCTAAGACAACATGTAGATAAAAAAATATTAAAATGCAGGGAGAAGAAATCAAAGGGGCGTAATTTCTAATTATTAATAATGATATTCTTGTGGAGGAAAGAAAGAAACAGAAAACGTAAGGGAATGAGGAAGAAAGAAAGAACGCGGCAAAGAGAAATCTATATCAATCGGGGTCTAAGAATTTTTAATTATTTTTTTTAAGGAAGCATATGGCCATTAAATCGCATTTTTGGTAAATAGATTTGGGTCATTCATATGGTTCAAGGTGACGAGTTTTTTCTAATAAATACATAAAAATAATTTTAATCCACTTAACAAGAAAGCGAAAAAAATAACCCCTAAATTCTTAGACCCCGATTGATATATTCCTCTGTACGTTTGCCCCTTTCTTTCTCTTTCTTCCTTTTCCCCACAAATATTACTATTAATGATCATGAATTCCTCCCCTTTGATTTCTTTTCGTCGCATTTTAATATTCATGAATTTTTAATTGTAATTTTTTATCCACATGTAATCTTAAAATATTTACTTTTTTACATTTTATAAATTACGCCCCTTTGATTGTTTCTCCCTGCATTTTAATATTATTTATTTTAATTTAAAATTTTTTATCTTTATGTAATCTTAAATTATTTCAATTTTCACTCTTGTTATTAAAAAATTGTAACCTATCTTTCTAAAATTTAACTCCCATGAAAATCGATTGAACTTAAATTCAAATCTATTAAACTGTCAGTTATTATTGTTATAATAATAGCATACTGCAACTCAAAAGCTATCAAGTTTCGGTGCTCAATGCACCATCATCAGGCAGTGACATGTGGTTTAATTACGAGGGTTATATATATATATATATATATATATATATATATATATATATAATGATAAAGAAATTCAAAATAGAAGAACTGTAGCATATGCAATCAGAAAGTTTTGAGAAGGACTGTATCATATATAAACGGTTAGTTCTTAGAAGAATTGCCGCATACGGAACCGTCTAGTCCTAAAAAGGACTGCTGCACATGTAATCAGTTCGTCCTTAGAAAGACTGTTTGCCCCTTTCTTTCTCTTCCCCGCAAATATTACTATTAATGATCATGAATTCCTCCCCTTTGGTTTCTTTTCGCCGCATTTTAATATTCATAAATCTTTAAGCTATTCAAGCTATCAAGTTTCGGTGCTCAATGCACCATTATCAGGCAGTGACATGTGGTTTAGTTACGAGCGTCATTATATATATATATATATATATATATATATATATATATATATAATGATAAAGAAATGCAAAATAAAATTAAAATGCTATTATTATAACAATAATAACTGTACATCCATAAATGTCCTACATTCATCTGTATTGAGCACTTTGTAAAACGTAAATATTAAAGTGTGGAATATATATATATATATATATATATATATATATATAAATCCAGGTGAAGAGAACCAACTGTTTTACAATTCCAAGTTCTACGGCATTTACTCTTTTTTTTTAACGTGCTCAATACAACAAATATTGTAGATCTAAACTTATTTATATATGGAACTTTGTGTGTGTATCCGTTAGCTATAGACTCCGAAAGGCCGATCCGATTTTCATGAATATTTACACAGTTGTACTATAAGCGTCTGCGAGTGTTCTTATCTAGGTTTTGTGTTGAGGTACCCCCGATAAATATCGAAAATCGAAAACATCGGGTTATAGAAAAAGTGGTCCGATTTTAATCAAATTTGATACACTCATAGACAAAGAATTTAGTTTAGTGCCTGTTGGGTTATTATAAACTATGAGGTCAATTGTTTTAAACTTTTTAATAACCCAACAGGCACTAAACTAAATTCTTTACAAAAAACCAATGTAGTGTACCAATTTACATGCCCATTCAGAGATTGCATCTCTGATACTACTCAAAAACCTAGTACATATATTGGTTTTACCACAACCACGCTCTCCCGTAGACTTACATGTCATCTTTCTGATCAGAGTACTATTAAACAACATTTCTCTGAAAAACATAAACATGTAGGTAATATCAGACAGATTTTGGTCAACAATACGGTAATCCTTACTCATACACACAGTAAGAGGAACCTGCAGATATTGGAGGCCATCAAATCAAAACAACCAACACTCAATAAAATCAACTTTAAAACAGGAAATAACATATTACATTGCGTTTGACTAGATGGTTTTGTTGTCATTTCGCGCTATCCCGCGGTGTGACGTCATAAAACCGCATCGCAAACTTAAGAACTGCGTTTATTATTTTTGGTAACTATTGCCGTTGCCAAGCGGAGTTTTATGTCAACACAAAATAAAATCGTCGGTGATGGTGGATTTTATAATATTTCAGTTTAAACAACCTCTCTGAAGATGGCTCATGTGAGCGAAAAGCTTAGAAGAAAACCAATAAATAATTATCCAAATGTTGGAGAATTTTTGTCTTTATTTTCAACTGAAATTAAAGCAAAAATACGACGTTTAGAACGGCTCATGATTAAACATAATAGACATTCATTGTCTCTTATATTTAATAGAATATGTCTAGAAAATTACTTGTTGCCTCGATATACTAAAAACTATATATATATATATATATATATATATATATATATATATATATATATATATATATATATATATCCGAGTGAGTATAGAATGAGGAGAGAAAAAAGAAAATTTTTTTTCTCCCGTCCAAAACATTAATTTAAAACGATATATGATGTATTGTAGTGCTGTGAACATTTATTATAAATTATGTTTTAGAACATGTACATAATTTCTTCTATATATGTCCTCTTCTCTACAATCGGGTTTTTTCTCCCGATGATGTGTTTGGGTTCCAAACACTGAAACAGCTATATGATTGTAGGGAAGAGGACATATAGAAAAAATTATGTACATGTTCTAAAACATAATTTATAATTATATATATATATATATTTCATTTTTAAACGAGTTATTTCGCTACCTTGGTTTCCGCCGTGAGTGGTTTCTTTAGGCGATTTTTAATAACTGATTTTACCTTTTACCGTTTTTCTTTTTAAGAACGCTCTTGTAACGTTGTTTTATTTGAACGTTCAACTGGAAGAGAATTTATGAATGCACATTGTTTATATTCAAACGAATTATGACGTTTTCATCCATGTTTGTATGAACCTAAGGTATTTTTCTTAGTGTGGAAGCATTTTGTCATAATTTCTGTTCTTTCATTTAACAGTTCGTCTTTATTTGGGTATGTCATAATTTCTAATTATTCTTCTTGGCACAGTCTACAATTACATATTTGTCCATAAGGCTTGGCTGTTTTAACAATGCTCCACGTTATGTGTGGATATGTAGCGGGGTTGTCGACAAAGCAGCTGCCGTTAACCCCGCTAGGAATTAAAGCAATACGATCGGATCAAGGACAACGAAGACGAGGATTTATAAATTCAAGCCAAAATTTATTTACAAAATCTGGCAAACCTATGTACAGAATGCTTAAGTCGGGTAGTGTCAATCGAAAAGATCGTTTGATTTCAGGGCGGTAAGCCAGCAGCATGGCAGTGCAGAGGTGATGCTGGTTGCTCGAGGTTCTGCTTGGTAGATCCAAGGGCTGTTACTGGAGATGGCTAGCCTTAGAAGGACTGTAGCATTTGTAATCAGAAAGTCCTGAGGACTATATCATATATAAACGGTTAGTCCTAAAAAAGACTGTCGCACATGTAAATCAGTTAGTCCTTAGAAAGACTGTTTGCCCCCACTTTTTTTTCTTTCTTCCTTTTCCCCACAAATATTACTATTAATGATCATGAATTCCTCCCCTTTGATTTCTTCTCGTCGCATTTTAATATTCATAAATTTTTAATTGTAATTTTTTATCCACATGTAATCTTAAAATATTTACATTTTTACATTTTATAAATTACGCCCCTTTGATTGTTTCTCCCTGCATTTTAATGTTTTTTATTTTAATTTAAAATCTACATGTAATCATAGACTATTTCAGTTTTCACTCTTGTTATTAAAAAATTGTAACCTATCTTTCTAAAATTTAACTCCCATGAAAATCGATTGAACTTAAATTCAAATCTATTAAACTGTCAGTTATTATTATAATAATAGCATACGGCAACTCAAAAGCTATCAAGTTTCGGTGCTCAATGCACCATCATCAGGCAGTGACATGTGGTTTAGTTACGAGGGTCATATATATATATATATATATATCCAGGTGAAGAGAACCAACAGTTTTACCAATCCGAGTTCTCCGGCATTTACTTTTTTTTTTTTAAAGTGCTCAATACAACAAATATTGTAGAGCATAATATAATTAAATTTGTTTTTGAAATTAAAATATTTTACATTTCGACACGTTTGTTTCGAGATTTTTACCTCGTTATGATCTAACATTGCCTGATGACGAGGTAAATATCTCGAAACAGAAATTTCCGTGTCGAAATGTAAAATATATTAATTTTAATTAAAAACAAATTTATATATATATATATATATATATATATATATATAATTTTTAAACGAGTTATTTCGTTACCTTGGTTTCCACCATGAGTGGTTTCTTTAGGCGATTTTTAATAACTTTTACTGTTTTTTCTTTTGAAGAACGCTCTTGTAACGGTGTTTTATTTGAACGTTCACGTGGCAGAGAATTCATGAATGCGCATTGTTTAAATTTAAACGAATTATGACGTTTTCATCCATGTTTGTATGAACCTAAGAGGTATTTCTTTGTGTGGAAGCATTTAGTCATAATTTCTGTTCTTTCATTTAACAGTTTGTCTTTATTTGAGTATGTCATAATTTCTAGTTTTTCTTCTTGGCACAGTCTACATATTTGTCCACCATTGTAAGGCTTGGCTGTTTTTACAATGCTCCACGTTATGTGGATCTTTTTCATATTTTCATAATTTCCAGACATGGTTAGCTAATTTTGTATTGTTTTTTAATTTTTCGATTTTAAATGTAGATCTGGTTGAACCACCTGGTTATAAAACCGTCTTTGGTTGAGCCCAAATATATTGTTTGGGCCATCTGGGTCATGTACCTCTGCCTTATAAATTATTTCTTTTGTGTTGCGGAGATCTTGAAGTGGACATTTATTTTTGTCCCTGCAGTTGCATTATTTGTTGGTAGTTCTGTTTTGTACGTTGCTATTTAAGTTTCTTGCGTTTTGTTTTTTAGGAAACTATCTAAATTATTAGTGCAACTATAACTTAGTTTAAAAAAAATACATGTCCTATTTTGGTCTTTACTTCTAAATTAAATGGTGAGTTGAACCAGATAATGTTTCATTTTCTATTGTTGTTTTTGATTTGTCTGTTTGGTTGAGAATTATATTGTAAAATGTTTTTATGGCCACAATGTTTTAGTGCATCCTCATATATATTTTTCTTTTCATTAAATATTGATTTTTTTGACGAATTATTAGATAGTCTGTGTTCTATGCCTTTGTAAATGTGTTTAATTATATTATTTGGATGATTGGACTTTGTATTTATGTATGATAAATTAGTGTTTGTTTTCATGTATGGCGAGACATTTCCAGTTTGTAAATTAAGTTCTACATCTAAATATTGTACCACTTTATTATTTGTGTCCACTGTAATATCAAAATCTCGTTCTTTGAATAATTTTAAAAGCTGTTTCCTTATTTTATCATTCATTCTTTTGTTGTCTGGTGCAAGTATTAATCCGTCATCTCTATATAATCCGTGGTTGTCAATATGGATTATTTTGTTTAAAATGTATATTCCCAGCAATTCTGAGATTTCTGCTCCATCATATGATCCTTGAACGCTAAGCAAATAAACAACAATGCAGGAATTTAAAATATTACATTCTCTAAAAAACATACTGATACCTAACAGGAAAGAATATATGCTCCAACTACTACTACAAAAAAAAATTTTTTTTTTGGCAAGGTATTCGAGGTTAGGATGTGCGTTGTGGTACAGTGGATATCCTCTTGGAACAAGAAACCGGGGAGCCGAGTTCGAATTCCAGTTGAATCCATTGCATTCACTTACGTGCAAATACCCTTGGGAAAGGTATTAATCCGTCTCTTCCTTCCAGTTATGGGTTAAATAGCAGGACAGATTGGGTTCTATAGCCTTGGTCAGCAACCAGTCTACCGCAGAAAGCAATGGCAACCTACTGCGGGATAATCTTCTGCTCAGTCAGTTATGTCTCGTTCGAGACACGATTGCCCAAGCGTGTATCATGTATGGCACTTAACTGACTGATTCAAGGTTATGTTTAGTGCTAAAATAGAAATTTCACAACCCTCTCTCTGGCAAAAAATTTAGCTTGAGCCTTGCCAGGTCTTCCACTGATGTACTAACGACCATAATTATATATATATATATATTAAGCAAACACTAGTCAATAATGGATTTCCTAACTCCGTTATTGATCAACAAAACTAACAATAGCTCTAACAATAATGATAATATTAATAATAATGGTTTACATCAAAATAAACATAACACTATTAACTTATACTATTGCAACCAAATACATAATAATTATAAACAAGATGAAAAAACTCTCAAAAACATAATGTTAAACCAGTCGAAAGTAATAATCAAATTAAACTCATTATATATTATAAAAAGTTTAAAACAATTGACCTCATAGTCTATAATAACCCAACAAGCACTAAACTAAATTCTCTACAAAAAACCAATGTAGTGTACCAATTTACATGCCCAATCAGAGATTGAATCTTTGATACTAATCAAAAACCTAGTACATATATTGGTTTTACCACAACCACGCTCTCCCGTAGACTTACATGTCATCTTTCTGATCAGAGTACTATTAAACAACATTTCTCTGAAAAACAAACATGTAGGTAATATCAGACAGATTTTGGTCAACAATACGGTGATCCTTACTCATACACACAGTAAGAGGAACCTGCAGATATTGGAGGCCATGTACATCAAATCAAAACAACCAACACTCAAAATCAATTTTAAAACAGGAAATAACATATTACATTGCATTTGACTATATGGTTTTGTTGTCATTTCGCACTATCCCATGGTGTGACGTCATAAGACCTCATCGCAAACTTAAGAACTGCGTTTATTATTTTTGGTAACTATTGCCGTTGCCAAGCGGAGTTTTATGTCAACACAAAATAAAATCATCGGTGATGGTGGATTTTATAATATTTCAGTTTAAACAACCTCTCTGAAGAGGGCTCATGTGAGCCAAAAGCTTAGAAGAAAACCAATAAATAATTATCCAAATGTTGGAGAATTTTTGCCTTTATTTTCAACTGAAATCAAAGCAAAAATACGTTTAGAACGGCTCATGATTAAACATAATAGACATTCATTGTCTCTTATATTTAATAGCATGTTTAGAAAATTACTTGCTGCCTTTATATATATATATATATATATATATATATATACACACACCAGACTCTTGATACATCGAAACCATTTGACAGGCTTTGGTATGCTGGCATTCTGTGCACACTCCAGAGCCACAGTATTTCTGGGCGATTGTTTGATATCCAATTGTGAAATTAAGTTTGTTTTGAATGGGCAAGCTTCCAGATCCTTTCATACGAAAGCGAGCTTCTCTTAAAGCTCTATTGTACACCTTTTATTATCTTCATCAATGATCTACCTGATGTAATCAGTTCCCAAGTAAACAGCTATGCAGATGACACCACCATTTACTTCTGTCCCAATAAGAAATCTGCCAAGGCTGTCAAAGTAAACCTGAATGCTGCTCTTCCAAAGGATCTCTAATGTGACCGAATGGGGTTGGAAATGGCTCATAAATTTTAATGATTCCAAAACGAAGCTGTTCTTTTTTAATCACCAGAGAGAAAATTTCCTGCCTACCATCAGAATGGATGACACTAGTCCCTCAGAGAGCAACACATTACGCCTCCCTGGCCTCACTCTCTCAAATGAAATGACTACATTGAATCCATACCTGTGTCTACTTCTATAAAGGTTGGGTCACTGTGTCGGGCTAGGAAGTTTTTCAAGACAGAATCCATTTTGCCTATAAATAAATCTACCATTCGTCTGTGCATTGAATATTGTTACCATATCTTGTCGGATGCTCTTGTTATTTATCTTGACAAAATCTGCAATATAATCCTGACTTCCGTCACTATTAAAACCAGGTATATTTAGCGAAAGGTTTTGAAATTCACTCTCTCACAAGTATTTTCTGACCACATGTATTTATGTGTGCTACAAGATTGGTATCTAAGTCTCATCCCTTTACTGTCAAAATAGTTAAATCTAACAGTTTTTCTACTTTACTAGTTACTTTTCTTGAACTTTTCCTGTTTGTGGAACTTCTGTTTCGTTGCTTCTCTGATAGTTACAATCTCCAAAACATCGGTTGCTATATCTTATCTACTTGAATCCCATCCATGCCTAATCTTTCTTTGACATACCCATTTCCTTTTACTGCAACACCTTGTGCACCGGTGCCACTCCTGCCTAGCTTGGGGTGAAATTATTAAAAAAAAAAAAAAAAAAAAAAAAAAAAAAAAAAAATTATATATATATATATATATATATATATATATTATAAAAGAATTTAAAATATTACAATGGGTAATACATATTTCACTGCATCCTGATGTTATTATCGTAGCTCGTCAGACCCAACTGGTACAACAGTTGGCCCTCAAAATATCCCCTACACAAAAAAATTTATTTTCTTTTTTTCAATTTTACAGACACTCACATGTCCATATTAGAATAGACATTTGTAATGGCTATTTATAAAAATTTCTCCCTCATTCGAAAAAAAGAACCCCAAAGAAAGAGGAAAGCAAGGATAAGGAAAGATAGATGATTGATTAATGTAAAGAAGAGAAAAAAAGGGGAAACAGAAAAAAAAAATGAATGGAAAGCAAGAAGAGAAAAAGAAAGGACAAAGAGATACAATAAAAGGAAATACAGTATCACGAGAAATAAATGTTGACACCATTTCTCGTAATAGCGTCTCAAACCACCTAACTGTTCTCTTAGAAAAACATGGGAAAATTTAACTATGAAATTTAATTTCAAATATACCGGGATATATTTACAGTACAAAAAACAAATGTACATCATAATTTTAATACAATTTGAAAAAATAACTACTCTTACTATTATTTTAAAAAAATAATGCTAATTTTAAAAAAAATATTGTTAAAATAATTAAAAATACTAACATTAATATAGAAACAGGAAAAATTTGATAAACCTAAATACACAAAAAGAAGGAAAGAAAAAAGAAGTAATCACGAGAGAACGGATTTTAAAATAATTAAAAAACTCTAGATCAAAACCGACATATATAATTCATTCTTAGAAACGTGAAAATGGATTTTTACCCTTAAATTAAAATATACTGACTATAGGGAATATTCATGGTGAAAAATAAGCCATATATCTTAACATAAATTACATTATAACCACTAGTAGTAATTTATTCTAACTCTGGTTAAAATAACTCCCAATAAGAAAATATAATTTATTAAAATACAATCTTAAAAATTATCTAAAATACTAGCAGTAGTAATAATAGATAATAATAATAATAATAATAATAATAATAATAATAAAATCACAATAATAACAAATAAAACAATAAAGAGATAACAAATACATGTATACATACATATGCATTTATATCCATGCATGTATCAAACAAAATTTCTCTCAGATGTAATAATAATTATAATAAAAATAATAATATTCATTCCATCACAAAAGACAAAGGAAATTACAAAAATACCTATAAATATAATAAGTATAAAAAACTAAAAAATATAACAACTTTTGCTGTAAACTAATATTAACTGACATGGAAAATTTAGCTGTTTAAAATATAATGGGACATATTTACGGTACAAAATTAAATTGTGCAACATAATTTCAATACAATTTGAAAAAATAACTACTCTTACTAGTATACCAAAATATCCTCTTAATTTTTAACAAATTCAGTTAAAATAATTAAATCATTGAAAAATAACGAAAAGATAAACATAAAAAGAGGGAGGAGAAAAATAAAAAGAAAGAGATAAAAATTAGAACAATTTGAATATAGGAAAGAATTTAAATTAAATTAATTTAAAATAAACTTCCTATATCAAACCAATGTCTATTACATTAATATTTATTTTTAGAAATGCAACATGGGATTACCTCTTGAATTAAAATATACCGATTATATGGTATATTTGTGGCGAAAAATAAATTATAATATAAATTACTAGTAGTAATTTATTTAAAATAAAGTTAAACTAATTCCTAGTAAGAAAAACTAAATATAAGTTAAAATATAATCTTAAAAAGACCCTTTAATAATAATAGACAATAATAATGAAATAATTATAAAAAAATCATATGTGTGTGGAGCAAACAAAATTTCTAACTTTTTTGTACTGTAAATATATCCTAGTATATTTGAAATTAAATTTCAGTTTAATTTTTTCATGTTTATCTAAGAGAACAGTTAGGTGGTTTGAGATGCTGCTATTACGAGAAATGGTGTCAACATTTATTTCTCGTGATACTGTATTTCCTTTTATTGTATCTCTTTGTCCTTTCTTTTTCTCTTCTTGATTTCCATTCAGTTTTTTCTGTTTCCCCTTTCCAGGAAGTGGTGAAATATGTATTACTCATTGTAATATTCTAAAATCTTTTATAAATTATGTTACTGTTAAATTAAATAAATGAATTTAACATTGAGTTCCCTTGAGTTTGTCTATCAGAATTTACCTGGATTGTATACCAAGTGTACTGTTATAAGGAAGACTTCAATTTGTCCAGTATTCTTATAGGTTTCCTCTTTACTGGAATTAAGGAATGTAAAAATGTACTGTAATTAAACGATTTTTAAAAAATTTGCACTTTGATAAGTGACATGTAAGGCATCTACTCAAAAGGCAGTAAGCTTAATACACACACAAAAAAAAAAAAAAAAAAGTCCTGTACTGAGATTCATGCACTACTCAGTGCTTAGATTTAACAGGGATATGTACATCTAAGACTGAAGAAATTTAATGGAAGACATTTTTTTTTTGTTTTTTACTTATTCTATTTTGTAAGATCTCAAACCCTATGTAAAGATAAAAATGAGTAAATTTATTCATCATACACACACATTTTATATATATATATATATATAGCCATTGATTCCAATAAGGCCTCTAGAATCCCTTGTAACTTTTAAGTTGGTGAATACTGCCATAATTCTTGGCTCATATTTGGTACTATAAATTTGTTGGTATCTGTAGCAGTGACTTACCTTGGCGACCCAAAAGGTCCAGAATCGGGTGTATGGTGAATTGGCAAGCGTTAGTCAGATGGAGAATCTGAGTGCTCATTGGCTGAGTGGTAGCCAGGTCGAGTGCATAAAACGTGGTATGCTGATTTGAGGGTGGTTGTTTCTTGAGCCATCATTTGCATCCAAGATGAAACTCGTGAATTTGGATTGCCAGTGGACCGGTTTGAAATATTTTCCTGTGGTTGCTTCCAATACATATTTTTTTCTTTTTGTAACAGTTTCTTGCTCAATTACACCCCATACATAAGGGGGTTGCAGTTTGGGGAGTTAGGTAGCCAGGTTTAAGAAATTATCTGACAACCTGTAGTCTTGTTGCCAGACAGTTCTTTCAAGAGCCAGCCTCTAGTCCCAAGGCAGCACTACCTAAAGTTACTTGACACATAGGCCCCCCCCCCTCAGTGTGAAGATGAATGGACTGATATTACTTAGACGTCAGCAGCCTGTCCTTTCTTAATTTGTTTTACTTTTCTTAAAACATCTTTCAATAACTCAGTGTGCCCCCAGGTTTTACCCTGTCTTGTTAAAACCCTGGATATTCAAATTGTTTTACTTTGTCCAATTTCTATTGGGTTGTTCCTTTTTGCCATAATTATCTTAGAATTGATGTTAAATCCTTTCTGCTTCCAGTATCAGGTGTTATGGCATATTTCATGCTGTTAAGATTGTGGTCACCAAGAAGTACTGGGTAGGTAGGACTCACTGCATAAGTTTAATATGTGTGTCACGAAGCTGAAAAATTTGGTAGTCTTAAGATGTGGATACTAAAACTCAATTCAGCTTTTGGTGTTAATTTGTCATTCCACCCTAGAGGTGGGGGGGGGGGGGGGGAAGAAAAAAGGGAAAAAAAAAAAAGAAAAAAAAAAAAAAAAAAAAAGAAAAAGAAAGAAGCCCCACTGTGCTTGTGAAAAAAGGACTAACCATCCTTCAAACTAGAAAACCAGCAATGTTAATGATGAGAATTTTTTTATAAGTAGTTATACATTAGGATAACATTGATGCATTTCAGCAGTACTTATTTGGAGATCTAGTAGAATTGGATAGGTCACCGAAAATTTTTTTTTTTTTTTTAAAAAAAAACACTGGATGTTCATGAAGTTTTGTTGTATTTACTTTATCATTTGTGATTGCTAGATTTTTTTCATGTTCCATGACCTTATCTCTATACTAACCGTTATGGTCAACTAACTGCTTTGCACATCACCAGAGAAAAAAAATGAAAGTCCATGTAATAAAAACATTTTTGCATATGAAACCAATTCCTAATTGTACAAAAACAGAAGCAGGTTACAAAGATTAACCAGAACAAGTAAATTCCAACTGCACTAGAAAACTAAATAGCTGTTATGACATTATGAAAAGACCCATGGGGAGTAACCGTGTCACACCACTTCCTGAATATAAAAAAAAACCTGCTACAAAATTGGCTGCTCAAGGGTATTAATTCTTTTTTAATATCTCATTATTTTAAAAAAAACTTATAAAATGCTTGAAAGAAAGGGTGATGCCTGAATAATTTTTTATATACGCATTTCTGTTGAAAAATCTGTATATTTTTAAAACGTGTGTACCCAGATCATTTACCATATCAGTAATCAAGGATATAATTTCTTTTTTAAAACCAGGGATATTTAGCAAAAGGTTTTGAAGTTCACTCTCCCACCTACCAGTAAAACATTTTTGCACTTACTAAGATATTTTGGATTATCCTTTTCATCTTGAGTTTATTAGTTTCATTTATTGTATATAAATGCAGAAGGGGAATCTAGATTCAAGTAACATCAAAATGATGTTATAATCCCCATTCCAACAATTTCACTCCTTTATAACCAAAAAAGCAGGGCACAACTCAAAACCCAAGCCTTTCTTTAGTAATATAGTCATGATTTACTAGTTTTGTTCCTTTTTGAGCACAGATGTCAAAAGAACCTTCAGTAAAGATCAACTTCCTATCAATGGTTTGCAAAACTAGTTAAGCAGCATGCTGCTGCACATTCGTGTATAATGAAAAGAGAAAGACTAAAAACTTGAGCATCAAAGTAAAACTTCAGTTAGGATCTGATAAAAATACTACATAACCCATATTTACTGACATTCTAAAAGTTGAAAGACTGATACAAATAGTAATAAAATTAAATAACTAATTTCTATTCACATTTGATAGGAGCCCAAATTTGAAATGCAGTTATGTTTCTAACAAATACAGCCAAATATAGAAGTAAACACTTATTTATTGAATATTGGCATTGTTTTTACACTCTTTCTTCTGGTTTGTTAAAGACGTATGTCAAATAACATTTGCCACAATAGTGTCTGTCAAAGTGGGAAGCCATGAATACACCACCACCGCATTCTTCATTTGGGCACTCACGACGCAAGCGGGTGATTTTACCATTTTCATCAACCTTGAAAAAAAAAAAAAAAAAAAAAAAAAAAAAAAAATTTTTTTAACAGTTTAGGCAAATCAAAATGGGAAAATTGAAACTAAAGAGATTGGTGTTGCTCAGATTTATATAAAATACAAATCAAAAATATTCAGAAGTGTCCCAAGATGTCATCACAGCAACTTCACCAATCTTTAGCCATGAAATGTACTGTCTAAAGATATGATAAATGGACATGTAATAAATGATTGTAAATTGCAGGTCCTCTCCTTAAGTATTTAAAGCTCAATATAAATACCTTCTGAAGATTAACAACAAAAAAGTTTTATCACCAAAAATGTTAAAAAGAAAAAGACCGAAGGATCTTTCAATTATCAAATTATATTTTAAACCTTTTTAGAAGCTTTGAAATTTTGATTACAAATCCAAATTAGTATGAGAATTATATTATTATATGGAAAAAAGTAGGTACCTCCATTACGTCATATATGTCAATAAAAAGAAACAGCACAGTATGATTAAAAAAGGTCCCAAACTTAATAAAACAAACTTTTCCCCTCACAATGTTTATATTATTTTTAAGAGAAAAGATCAAAGTAGTTTTAAATTATTTTAAAATTTTTTTTTAATCCTTTCTAACATTTTTGAAATTTCGTCAATGTTTTGTTTTGAAGTTTTGAGTTAGCGGCTAATAAACGTTTTACTACTGTTTTACAATGGACACCAAATGATTGCATTTGCCACTTTTTTTAGGTTAAAAACATTAATTTGGAAATTCTCGCAAAAATCAAATAATTGTCGGATTTTAATAAAACTTTCAGTATTCATTCACAAATGAATGAAATTACTTTTGAAATTATTATTTTTTAAATATCTTGATAAAAACATTTTTTTACCTGTTACCCCCACCTCATGTAAATCCATGAAATGTTAAAAAATTTGAATTAGTTGCTAACTTTTGTTTTACTAGTTCAATGCAGGACTCATTGGAGAATATAAGTCACCTACATTTTTTTTTTATCTTAAGTTTGCAATCACTATCTGAAAACCCCGAAGAGTAAAATAAAAAAATGCAATAAAACTGATATAATTTAATTTGATAATCTTTTAATTACTGGAATAAATAATAACTATTGAGGACATTATACTCTGAAAAAAAATTTTGATTAATAAAATTTTAAAAGAATTGTTTCCATTTTTTAAAATTTTTTTATTATTAAATTTTTAATATATAAGCTTTTAAAAATATTTTAAAAATCCTCAAAGAATTGATTGCGAGTAGACTTTTTAGTTAAGAGCTGATTATCATATTGCCTATCTAAAATTGAAAAGTTTAATAAAAATCGTTTAGCAGAAATATTTTAAACTAATTAAAAAAAAAAAAAAATTTGTTTGTGTGTAAATATGTTCATTTACGATCCATTTTTGAATAAGTACGATGTTCCATAAGAGTCATAACATGTTTCCATAATTATAACATCTGCAGTACTACAAAAATTAAATTAGATATTTTTACCATGCCTTAAACTTAGTGATTACTTAATAATATGAAAAATACATAATAAAAATATTAATAAATAACATAAAATAACTTAGTTTGGTTTGGTTATTTTAATTTCATTCTTTCTTATTAAATTAAAATTATTTTAAAAGAAATTTAAATTTTTTATTTTTTCAGAAAGCATATTCAAATATCTGGCTATAAATGTAAACTAAAATTCTATTAAATATTATATAATTGCTGAAATTATTTTAAATTTTACTATTTAGTTAAAAAAAAAAAAAAATTGTTTTTTTTTGGCCCTGTAACAACCTGCTTTTGGCAATCGAGGCGATGACAGGCAGGGCTACAGTAGTTAAAGTTTTTTTTTTTTTATTGTAGATTTCTGGCAGTAAGGAATTATTACTTGATTGAAATCAGATAAAGCTAAGTTTCAATTTTAAAAATTGACTTAAAAGACGTGTCAGCGGTATATTTTATTTTTGCAAGACTTTTAAAACAGAAATCTGGCTACTGTTGACAGAATGTGTTGATCAATCGAAAATGGTGGGAATTTAATTTAATTTGTCCGATTTCAATAAAAATTAGATTAAAATCAATATAATTTCAGTTAAAAAAATACCAGTGTATTTTTCTTTCGGGAATTAAAATTTAATCTGGCTTTCAATTAAAGCTAATTTTAAAGCTTGAAGAGTACTTATTTATTTTAAAAATTTCAATTTAAATTTAGGTATCGAAAAAGTCACTGGAGGTGCCTAGAAAAAAGGCACACATTACAATATGAAGATAAAAAAAATGAGAAATCTCTTATTTAAAATACTGCAGTTAAAAATAAAATTTGAATGCCATAACTTTTGAAACAAAGAAACTAAAGAGATTGGTGTTGCTCAGATTTATATAAAATACAAATCAGAAATATTCAGAAGTGTCCCAAGATGTCATCACAGCAACTTCACCAATCTTTAGCCATGAAATGTACTGTCTAAAGATATGATAAATGGACATGTAATAAATGATTGTAAATTGCAGGTCCTCTCCTTAAGTATTTAAAGCTCAATATAAATACCTTCTGAAGATTAACAACAAAAAAGCTTTATCACCAAAAATGTTAAAAAGAAAAAGACCGAAGGATCTTTCAATTATCAAATTATATTTTAAACCTTTTTAGAAGCTTTGAAATTTTGATTACAAATCCAAATTAGTATGAGAATTATATTATATGGAAAAATGCACACATTAAAATATGAAGATAAAATTAAATCCGGAAAAGTAAAGGATAAGATATTCCAGTGAAGTAAAAAAATAAAAAATCTCTTATTTAAAATATTGCAATTAAAAATAAAGTTTGAATGCAATATTTTAAGAATCTTTTTTTTCAATAGAATATCCATCCTGTTCTCTACTTTCCCAGGTTTAATATAATCTGAGTTAGTGGCAAAGCTTGAAAGCTGCCTAGAATCACTCAATGGACTTTAAATATTTAACCACTGCTGTGGTTAAAGGATAACTCAAAGTTTTAAATCTTGAAATTCTGCATTAATTTGTAGCAGGTAGGTGATATTAAGTAAAAGTCATACTTACTAATCAAATAGAAAAGCTACCAATTCAGCAAACAGCAGTATTTCTTTTTCAAGTGTGCGTATTATATATATATTATGGGGACTCCCGTCGATTTCGACGTATGAGTGCCTAACTCAGACTGCCACACAAAGAATTATTTAGAGTGGTGAAGGCTTGTGTAGCACCAGCCACACTTTTTGGAACCGCTGATAACAATTGGTGCAAAAGCCAGCCACAGATCCCATGAAAAGCAGACCTTAGTTATTTAACTCATAACTAGAGGGAAGGGAAGGATTATTACCTTTCCCAAGGGTACCAGTGCGTAAGTGAATGCAGAGTGTTTGACAGGAATTGGAACTTGGCTCACTGATTTCCCTTTCCAAACTGACACCCACCACACCATAACGCACATTTGTCAATAAACGCGTACAGCACCTGGTATTCCCAAGCGGTCACCCATCTAAGTACTGACCAGGTTCAATGCGGCTTAACTTCAATGACCGAGCAGGAACTGGCGTATTCAACACGATATGACCGTAATATATAAGGTTACAGATAAAAACACCCACTTAAAAAAAAAAAAATTATGGTAATATTTTAATTCAAATAAACTTTGCATCAGTTAATCTTCAACTAAATCCAGAAAAATGATTTTTGGAAAATTTGTTTCTTTATAAGAGAATGTTGTAATGGCTGTATTTCAAATGAAATTTAAATTGATTATGTATATCCAAGTATCATCTCTTATTGGAAATATGAAATTTAATCTACTAGATTGAGATTAAAATAAAGGGTTTAACAAAAGTTTCATTAAAATGCATTTTAAACCTTAGATATAACTTTCTGGGGAGGAAAATGCAATATAATTTTGCTATCATAAAGATTCAATGATCAGGTTTTTAGGAGAAAATTCTATTTTAAGTTATAAGATTTTCTTAAAAATCTACTGGGAAAATAATGAGTCCCAGTAATTGACAGACAATTAGGTTTGTTAATTTTGAAAATACAAAATAAAAAGCAGTCTACTTAATAAGAACCAGAAATTCTATCCCCAGCTTAAAGTTGTGTATTGTCCCCATGTCCAGTTTTGTATGCATCTAATGTTTTTATTATCAAAACATAATCAGAATTCACTTTTACATGTGTGAAAAAAGGCTTTTCCAATTTAATAAGTTGCTTCATTTCATTCTTGAGGGAAGCAAATTCTGCATTCCCATTTAATTATCAAATTTGGAATGAGTCTTATAGAGTATCTAACTATAATTCCAAAACATTTAATCCCTATTATTTTTGTTGAGAGAACTTTGAGAGCTTCGATTGTTGCAAAATGGATTATGAGGCGTTAAATTACTTTGAAATAGTCTATTTTAAAGAATTTACAAAAGGGATCCAAACAAAAGAACTATACCTTGTAATATTTCAACACAGCCAACTTAACCTTTTTTTTCTTATGCTTGTTCTTTTTTGGGGTTGTGTAATTCTTCTTCTTTCGTTTTTTGGCACCACCACGCAGACGAAGGACCAAATGGAGAGTAGATTCCTTCTGAATGTTGTAATCAGACAAGGTACGTCCATCTTCAAGCTGTTTCCCAGCAAAAATCAATCTCTGTTGATCAGGAGGAATACCTACACAAGAAACCAAAGGTTAGGAAATAATATGAATATCAGCTAGCAAGAGTTCTCAGTGTTAGTTGAGTTTTGTTTAAAAGCATACCAACCTCTGTGGGTTATTTAATGCCAAAAAGGTGGGTTTTTAAGGTATTTCTTTTAATGTTCGGTTACAGTGAGAAGGTTGATGAATTTTTATTTTAGAAAACTGAAGATGTCTACAAGGTTTATATATATATATATATATATATATATATATATATATATATATATGCTAGGTGCTAGGCCAGGGTGGACCCAGGAACAACAAACAAGTAGTTCCAAGTTCCCCACAATCCTCCAATCAGAGGCCTTACTGCTATATACAGTTTGTCATGACCATCAGTGTTAGTTGAGAGAGCAAAATACCCTAAATACATGAACACAAACTATACCAATCTCCCAATGGACATTTACACTGATACAGAGTTAGAATGCTGATAGTTTACAGTTAGCTTAAGCTAGAACCTATAAAGTCATACCTATGGAAAGCCCATAAGCACTAAATCTCTTCTAGAAAAACAAAAAACAAATCCTTGTGCAAATTGTAATGAGCACATTTCAGAAATCTTACAATGTAATTATGTTTAAAAAGCATTTAAGTTTTAAATTATCAAAAATTAAACTGGCTAATATTAAAGTAGCAATTCAGTTTATGTAATATGCTCACAGAAAATCAACTTACATATATAAAAATGGGCTAATATTTGGGGGTAGAGAGAGAGAAAAAAAATTGCAATTTAAAATCAAAATTAAGCAATGAGTTGAGAACATTTCAGTTAATTTGCTCAGTTAAGTCCCTTGTGAAATCAATAAGGATTCAGTAGTATTCCAAGTTATCACTGAAACAACTAGGAAAACTTCAAACCAAGAAATCAGTTAAAAAATCCACATTACCTGATATTTGCTAGTAACTTGAGCATGACATAAAAATGATGATAGTAAATTAAATCCTATTCTTTTTCATAAACAATGTAAGGATTTAGAACTTTGAGGGGAAAAAAAAAAAAAAAAAAAAAATCAATTCAGGTGTCTTTACAAGTTTCACACATACCTTCTTTGTCTTGAATTTTAGCCTTCACATTTTCAATGGTGTCACTGGGCTCAACCTGAAGAAACAAAACATCAAAATTAAAGCAATAAAGGTAGATAGACTAAACTATCGCCCGGTTCACACTCCACCCACATCTATTAAACAGGTGAAGAGGCTCATCCCTTGCTTCCTGTTTGCTCTTTTCTAATCTTCTCACTCTAATATGTAGCCCCCTGAACATCAGTGGCGTTACTGCCTTGCTTGGGGCGATATGATTAAAAAAAAAAAAAAAAAAAAAGTACCTCCACTTTCTCAAGGGAAAAACAGCATAGCGTAATGCGAAACGCCACTAATTTAATGAAAATAAAGGTTTATAGTCAAAATGTTGATATTATTAAGAGGAAAGATCAAATAATTTCTTTTTGGTTAGAATGCTTGTTTTGCTTACGTCATTGCCTTCTACAAAGTTAAACATCGATGTTTTTGCGCTTTTTTTTCTATTAAAAACACATTAATTTGAAAATTCTTGTACAAATCAAATAATTGTTCGATTTTAATGAAATTTTCAGAACTTATTCACAAATGAATGAAATTATTTTTTAAAATAGTTTACCCCCCCCACTTACTTAATTTCATTAAATTTCGCACAGAACCTTCACGTTTATAGATTGTTTTTTTTTTGTTAAAAGTAAGAGTCATTAGAGACTGCAAATCACCTACCCACCCGGCAAATTTGTACTATTTAACTGGAAATTTGCTCTGAATTGAAAAATAAAGAATCCAATAAAACTATGACATTACTTATTTACAAAAACTTTTAATTGTTTTTGTAAATAAGAAATATTAAGGACATTATTGCCTGAAGAAATAAAATTTTTCTGATGAATAATGAATTTTTACAAGAATTTTTTCATTTTAATTATAATAATTTATAATAGTTTAAAATTGTGTATTAGCATGTTTATGGAATGTGATATAGTAATTAATTGGAAATGAAATTTACTAGTCCAAAATTGCAAAGAATAAATGTAGTTATGCTATTTAAAAAAAAAAAAATACGAATTTTTAATTTATTATACTTTTACAATAGTTTCATTTATGGTAGACTGAAAGTACCATTATTATGAAACGGTTATGTAATCTAAGAGTTTTGGGCATGCATACAACCTGTCATTACCAAATCAGTCACGAATCCACCAAACCTTCGATCAGATGAACACGACCAATCGTTAATAATTGGTTGTATATTACTTTTTTATGCTATAAGCAATATTTCTTTTTAAATCAGCTTAATTTAACTTTCAATTTTCTAATTTTACTAAAATAAAGTGTCAGAAATCTTTGAAATATTTTAAAATTTTTGTTTATTTACAAATTTCTTAAGATTAAGAAAATGGCCGTTTTTAAGAAATTAAATTTTCAGGAATTTTTTTTTTAATTTTTAAAATTTCGTTTTAAAATCAGGTATCGAAAATTCATACTGAAAAGTGGAGGTACCTATAAGCATTATTTCACATAGGAAAAAGTTGCCAAGTGTCAGTAATGCAATCTAATAGATCAGGAAAAATAGAAATGTAATCATTTCATAAATCAGGTGAAACACGGATAAACATCATTTCATTAGATTGCATTGGTTAAATTGTAAAATTACAAGACTCATGAATATGAAACCAACCCACCAACCAAATATTTATGTTAATAAGTTTTTTTTTATGTATGTATGTATGTATGTATGTATGTATGTGTGTGTGTGTGTGAAAAAAAAAGAAAAAAAAAGAATAAAACTTCACAAATGAATCAATTTATGAAATTAAGTTTGATAAAATATATAATTCTTAATCTGAATTTATCACATCAAAAAATATTTCCCTTACTGAAAATAGTAAATTTAATCTTTTAGCTTTCAATTAAAGCTCAAACAAAAGAAAACCTTTTTTCCCCTTTTCATAAAAAAAAGAGGTTTTACTCACCTCAAGAGTGATGGTCTTGCCAGTGAGGGTCTTGACAAAAATCTGCATATTTGCTCAACTGAAAGAGAAAGGAAAAAGTAAGTACAAGGTAACCACGAAGCTCAAAACGACACCTATTTTCAAATTCTAACCCTCATATCATTTTCTCTAGGAGTTAATACCTGGTACCTATATGAACACACAACCCACAAAACAAGCTTTGGACTTTACTTTTTGTCTGAAATTGGAAAGGATCCTGTGGTAAAATCAGTAACTATCTATTATTATCCTAACCATGTGTCCTAATAAATAGCTTGAGATGATATACCTTTACTAAACATCTATCATATTAATCACTTTTAGTTTTTAGAAGGAATGTGGCAACCAATTTTGAAGAGGATTACCTTAGATGCAAACAAGGGATAAGATAATGTAAAATGCATTTCTATATCTTTACAGCACAATATCAACCTAAAGAAATAATGTCAGTTAGGCTATGTTCATGGCAAGTATAATTCACTATACACCAAAGTCTATTGGTATGCACAATCAGTCAGTTAAGTGCCATGGGCGATCATGTCTCGAAAGAGACATGACTGACTGACTGGGCAGAAGATTATCCCGCAGTAGGTTGCCATTGCTTTCTGTGGTAGACTGGTTGCCGACCAAGGCTATAGAACTCAATCTGTCCTGTTATTTAACCCATAACTGGAAGGAATAGACGGATTAATACCTTTCCCAAGGGTATTTGCGCGTAAGTGAATGCAATGAATTCGGCTGCCCGATTTCTCGTTCCGAGCCGATACCCACTGCACCACAACGGTATGCACAATACACAGGTCTATTTGTCACATGAGACCCAGTTTGGCTGGTACTTCTTAGCATCCTCTGACCAAAGCCTTTTGCAGGCTGCACACAGTACATAAACATCCTTATCACTATTTTCTACCATGAAATATAGTGTTTCAAAAACAATTGCTTAAATAATGTATTTTCCATTCACCCACTTGCACTTACACAGTATACAATGCATTAGGAACTCCTTTTGCCCATGGATCATAGAGATGCTTGGCTTTAATGGAGGACAAAGGTTGTTTACCGAAACAACAGCACACTGATGATTTCTCAAGAGTTTGGAGCATGAAGATAAACATTTTTTCACCCTCAGTGACAAATACTTTATTGGCCCCAAACCAGCTTCATCACAATTGTGGAGCTTCTCAGGAAGGTCATTATTATTGACCATGTTGTTCTTTCAACTGACCTTCATTAACTCATAGAAGGCTTCTGCAACCTTTAAATTCAACCTTTTTGCCCCGGTTCATATCAAGATTAGATATAAAAGAAAGAGGATGCTGAATTATGAAACTTTCAGTGACTTCATTATGCACTTCAGCACATGACTTTAGAATCACAATTGTGTAAAAACAGCACGAGTCAGGAAAACAGGTATTTTTAAAGCACAATGATTCTTTGTAAACGTGTACAGAATGTTGGGTTACCCATTTTACCCAGACTACAAAAAAGGTTGATATTTTTCAGCAAAGTGGATATCACAGAAGTCAATACAATACAGAAAAATCAACGATTGTGACTCAATATTTACATTTAAGGACACTTTTTGATCATTTACAACCTAAAATTTAGAGACAGCACAAAAGTACCGTCGTGTAGAATAAATGAAAGACGCAAAATGAGATTGCCTTTATGAAGACCTCATCAGCAACCCCAAAGTAGTTTAAAAAAAAAGGGGTGGGGCGACAATATTTGGCTATAGTATAAAATATTTATACAGGTAAGGAGGTCTGGGCAAAGAAAAATGAACAATGGCTTTGCACACCCATTTTACCTCGGTGAACCCCATGCAAAAAGAGAAGACATTGTGCAAACATAGTGGCTTTTCATTATAAAAAAATAGACCTATTTTTACTGTTAAAAAAAAGAAGCAAAGTATGATTAAAAAAGGGCCCAAACTTAAAAACTTTTTCTCACAAAATGTTTAAGACTAAGAGGAAAGCCCAAAGTAGTTTATAATTATTAAAAAATTTTTTTTTTAATCCTTTTTAACATTTTCGAAATTTCGTCAGAAAGTTTTGTTTTGATTGAGTTAGCGGCTAAAAACGTTTACTACTGTTGTGTAGTGATAAGTGTTTGTCACTGAGATTACATGAGAGTGCAGCTGCAAAGGCTCCTAAATTTTGATTTCCTAAGCCAACAGACTAGTTTGAAAAACGTTATACTTATCAGAATTAAATGGTGAGTAAAGAACATTTCAGTAATTTGCACAGATTCATTTATGAAATCAGTAAGGATTCAGAAGAAGTGTCTCAAGTTGTCATCATTGCAATAACTGGAAAAAAAATCAACACTAAAACGACTATGATACTTTGTCCTTTAACAAAGGATATGATACAGACAGTGTGTGAAATACGGAACGAAATTTAATTCAAATACAAGAAATGTCAACATAAACCAACAACTTAATTTGCGAAGATTTTTCCGCATCGAAAGAAAAATTCGATCGGGTTTCGAAGCCATCGCTAGTATTAATTTAAATTACATAGTCAGTCAATCAATTAAGTGCCATATGTGATACACGCTTGGGCGATCATGTCTCGAAAGAGACATGACTGACTGAGCAGAAGATTATCCCGCAGTAGGTTGCCATTGCTTTCTGCGGTAGACTGGTTGCCGACCAAGGCTATAGAACCCAATCTGTCCTGCTATTTAACCCATAACTGGAAGGAAGAGACGGATTACCTTTCCCAAGGGTATTTGCGCGTAAGTGAATACAATGGATTCAACTGAAATTCGAACTCGGCTTTCGGTTTCTCGTTCCGAGCCGATATCCACTGTACCACAACGCACATATATCTAAATTACATAGTACCAAAACATAAAAACCAAACATTGATTAAAGAGTTTGGCGATAAGAATAACTACTAAGTGAATCATTAATTTCATCAAGGAAGTACTCTAAACAAAGTTACGAAATCTTCGTTAACAAGTGACTTTAAAAAGAAAACGATAAGCCGATCAATTTTTAAATGGACATATATTCCACGTGCGTTGCGGCCATGTTTTATGAGGCACTAACATTATGGGCTAGTAGTAACGTTTTAATTCAGGTATAATTTAATTATTTTTGTAATCTAAGTATTTATTTTATTAGTAATTTAAATTAAGTTTATTTTGTAATGTAATGGTTAAGAAAAATCATTGAAATTGTTAATGAAATATCGACAAAATTTAATTTATCCAGTTTACTTGACGAGCTTTCAGATTTACATTATCCACGAATTTCGTTACTTTTCAATTTTATGTAATTTTATAAAAATTACCGTAAAAATGTTTTAAAGTGGGGGAAAAAAACGGCGCCATTATTAAGAATCTGATCAACCATGTTTTTATTAGTCTTGTCTTAACCTGCATAAGCCATTTTTTGTTAAATTGTTAACTACATACAATTAATCAATAATTATTTGCAAATAACACAAAAACTAAAACGAAACAGATATTGATTATAAAATAATTATATATATCAATCTCTTAGTCTAAAGCAGAAATGATTGCTCGCCGTACGGTAGACAAGAAAAGGCGAACCAATAGAGAAATTATGCATATTAAACACAAAATGAATAACTATAACGGTATTTTTATGGGCTAATCTAGTTAAAAATCAGGAAAGAAAGTTTTCCATCAAGAAAGAAAAAAAATAATCCGATAAATGTGAGAAAACCGTTAAGCAACTTACGCACGAGGGCTTGCCACGAAGAGACCTGAATAAAAAAGGAAAGAGCCTCGTTTTGTTTTAATAACCACGTGACAAAATATCTACTCTCAAACCGATGCAAAATTATTTAGATTTTAAGTATAAATAATAACTTACGATCCCAAACACAATACATTTGTTCTTTTAATATATATTTTTTATTAAGATAGCCTTTGTATATTTAAGGGGTTTTGGAATATATTAATAAATTGATCTTATCGAAGTTTATAAAAGTTTGGATTATATAGTCTTGAACCAAAATGCGTACAATAATGTTTTAAAACAATTATAATTTTTAAATCATAACATATTTTTGGTCCTAAAATTTAACCATTATGAGTTTATATGTGTTTTGAAAAATATTCAATGCATATGAAATCTCTTAGCAGACGATTCGATTTCTATTAGTTTCTTGTGTAATGGCGGCGAAAGTGAAGCCATCTCGGTTGGAAGCAGAGATAGAAAAATGTAGGGCCGAATGTTGCTGGCAGAGGGCACTAGAGTTTGCCAGGCAGCTTGTACACAAATCACCAGGATTAGGTAAATATTTATCTGTATTCGTCTTTAATTTTGGTAATGACTGGCTAATATATGAAATGGAATATGTAAGATAATGCGCATCAGGTCTTGTTAAAAAAATGTGTGGCAGGTTCAAGTTTATGATTTTAAAAAATCTAATACTTGGAAATATGATGTTTTTGTAAATAAATTTGAATATAAATTATTGCGTACGTTTGATTTCATTAACTGTCCTTCTTTCTTTCTTGATATTACTCTACCGATCATATGATAGAACTTTTTCTTTTGTAATCAACAAACAAGGTGATAAAAAAGAGGACGTTTTAATTTTTATTTCTCCTTAAAAACTTTGCTAATTGAAACCGGCTTGAAAAAACAAGTTAGCTTTTTTAGTCATGTTAAACATAAAATGTTTATTTAATTTTGTTATTGTATATGAGTTGGAAAATACACAACAAAAATGAGACGTCAGCCTATTTGTCTCTTGGTAAACTAAGAAGTCAATGCAATGACGTTTGAACCGTTTGTTTATGTTTTTTTTTCTCTGATTTAAAACTTCCAAAAATAACATGGGGAAAACTCCTTGGTAATAAAATGATAAAGATTTATAAACTGTAAAACTATGAATAAGAAAACTAAAACTTGTTTTTAATATTCTTAGCAGCGACTATAAGTGACTATTTTAGTCGCTGAAGAAGAGAAATAAGTTCTGATTTTATTTTGAAGGTTGTGAAATTAAAAACACATTTTTAAAAGATTAAAAAAACTCAATCATTATTGTGCTACCATCAGCATATCCAAAAATTCAAGTATGTTTTTATTAAGTAAATTATTTTAAGCAGTTATGAAAATGTAAGCTTTTATCTCTTTATTTATTTATTTATTTTTTTTTTAGTACACTAAGGACTCATAATCACATACATCAACAGGGAATCCAAAGAATCACCAACAACCTACACAAATCTTTCCAATTTCGTTTAAGTACCAACTCTAGCAATAAGAAAATTTTTGACAATTCCAAAATTAAATACATTAATGCTTTATAAAAAGTAAAGTTAACACATAAATCATTTATGATAAATATAACATTATTTGGTTTTAACTCATCCTCCATTCATAACGGCTAAAAAAACTAACATTGGTAAACGATTCCTTAAATGTAATTCACAAACATTTCTAGCATCCACCCATACTCAAACAAAAATTTTTCAACAAAAACAATGTCAGCTATAGCTGCGTTAAAATAAAAACATAGATAAATATATTTCACAACTTAATGCTATATCAAATAAATATTTGGCCCACATAAACAGTATCCGTCACCTAACTAATAGCAAAAATGACCCTTCTCTAAAAGTAATTGCATTTGCTGAAAAAATAAAACCTGCCCATTGAATGGTCAATCTATGTCTGAAAGTATTATTTATAGAGTTCAAATTTATTCGAATGATGGATTAATAATCTTCCGCAAAACTAATGATGATAAATTTTACTTTGGAAGTACTTCTAACAGGTGGAAAATAGATTTAACAACCAGATATTGTCTTTAAACAAGTGTAAATACAGCATAAGTACTGCTTTTTCCATACATTATTGGAAATTAAAAAACAACAGTAAGAACTCAATTATTACCTGGAATATTGTAACTAAATCCAAAATTTACAATGGAAAAGGAGATAAATGTAATTGTAATCTATGCCTTTTAGAAAAACTTGTTATCTTAAACCATATCAATAATCCTAATTTGATTAATAAAAAAAAGTGATTTAATGACCACATACTGTCATAGAAAAAAATACTTACTCTATATGTTTGCCTCTTTCTTTCTTTTTTCTTTCTTTCTTTCTTTCTCTCCCGAGCAATATTACTTTTAACATTTATAAATTAAACCCCTTTTATTTCTGCTTTCTACATTGTTTAATTTTAAATTTTTAATTCTTAATTCTAAATTTTACTTCTTAATTTTTCTTTTCAGTTTTCTTTTATTTTTATTTTTATTTAACATTTAACATTCTCTGTATTTTTTATCTACATGTAATATTTGAATTTTTAAGTCTCATGATTTACCCCCTTTTGATTTCTTCTCCCTGCATTTTATTATTTTTAATATTTTATATTTTAATTTAAAATTTTTATCTACATGTAACCTTAGACTATTTAAATTTTTAATCTAGTTATTAAAAAAGTAGTAACTTACCTTTATAAGATTTGATTTTCATAAATATTGAGTGAATTTGAATTCAAATCTATTAAACTGTCAGTTTGAAATATGCACCTGATGATGGCATAATGCATGAAACTTTGAGTCATGCTATAGACTTAGGATAATATGTATATTTATTAATATATATATATATATATTAATAAATATACATATTATCATATATTAATAAATATCACATATTAATATATATTAATAAATATATATATATATATATATAGGTAAAGGTGTCCAGTCCATAAATGGTGAGGATAATCCAACATGATCACCTTAATATAAAATATTAAGTGGTAAATCCATATAGAGAGCTTGATGGGTGTTAACCTTAATATAAAATATTAAGTGGTAAATCCACATAGAAAGCTCGATGGGTGTTAACCAGAGCGATATGAAATTTATAAAAGAAAACTCAACACGTCATTTCAGTTGGTTATAAACTATAGCTCATTTCAATGAGTTTAATTAGCTCATTTCATCAGACCTTATAATATTCCTTTCATCTGGTACAAAACTTTTGCCAGAATGAGTTTTTTCTTAAAATGAAGAGAGGGATAACAATAAAAATAAAATTACAAACAAAAATAACAATAAAAATAAGGGGAAAGAGAAGAAAGGAAGAAAGCAAATATATATATATATTCCTTTATAATTAAAAAAAAATTTAGCTTATTAAACTGGCAATATTTTAATTTTCATTTTATTTGTACTTATGAATAAATTTCCTTTATTTTAATATCTCAGTTTATCATTATTCTTATCTTTATTTTGGTTTTGATTTTTTTCTTTTATTTTTTTGAATGTTTGAATTCATCTTTCCCTTTTTTTTCCTTCTTCTTTTTCCCTTTTTTAAAATTTTTTTCTACTTTATCTTTTTCTTCTTCCGGATTAAAATTTTTGACATGTCTGGTTTTCTGCAGCGAAACATTTGCTACACTACCGTCTAGTGAGTCATACACACACTGTTCTTTGGGGTGTTATAACATCCTGCCCCACTTAATTCATCTTATTGGCTAACCTTGTTTTTATTTCTTCATTTTTCTTTTTATATATATATATATATATATATATATATATATATACTAGCATCTTAGCCCGGTGTTGCCTGTGCAACTCAGAACTAATTAGATGATTAATGCAGTGTGTTGCAATTTCCGAGCGCTTGTAGTCACCACCTCACTTTAAAACTCAGTTATATAAAAAATAATTAAAAAAAAATTGTTATTTAAAAATTGTTAAAAAATTCCATTAAAAGATCTATTTTCTTTTGTTTTGCATAAACGTGAGTTGATGTTTGTGTGACATTGTAAACAACATTGCATTTGTTTTTGTTTCAAAATTACGGAGGAAAATATTTACGTTTTTTGTTGACTAAATGAATTTCAGAAATTTTCGAAGAATATTTAAAAAATATAGACATTTAATTTTAGAGGAATAAGTTACATTAATGCCACATGAGTTACAGACAGTTGATTTCCTGCATGAAATATTTAGCAAAAAAAAAAGGTTTATATTTTTTTAATTTTATTTTATGAAGTATGAAATATTAAATCTGAAAAAAAAGGCTTCAATAATTAAATTAACCATTGGCACATTTTTTTACATATTTTGTTTTTTTAAATATTTCTTTTGTTTCAAAATTACAGGGAAAAATATTCACATTTTTTTGTTGACCAAACGTCAGAATAAAAATTAAATATAAAGGCTCTTTTTTTTTAGTCACGTTTGACACATGTGATTTGATTTCTGTGATGTAATCTAGATATAAAGAAATAACATAAAAATACTTCCATATATTATTCTATATAATTCATAACATTATAATAATGTTCTCTATATGCACTATATTACATATTATAATATATTTCAATTTATAATAATCTATTCTATATCATAGTAATGTTTCTCTGTTATTCCTTAATAATATATTTTATTATTATATTAGGACCCTGAATAAGTTCTCATTGATTTTTGATGAAAAGTAATGATTTATTTACAAAAATTAGTAAGAAACATGTCACTGAAAGTATTGTCCATCACTAGCCACTACTTTTTCCCTATCTTTCTGGCAGCATTTGAATTCTACATTGAAAAAAAAAACAAAAAAAAACAATGTCTTTTGAGGCTAATCTTGAGGCAACCCAGTTTTTGGCATCTTCATCAGAATGAAAGTACTGCTCAGCCAGGCCATGTTCCATTGATCGGAACAAGTGATAATTGAACACAGCAATATCTAGTGAATATGGCAGGTGGAGTAGGACTTCCCATTTAAGTGTTTCCAAGTAGGTTTTCACCCTTTTTGCAAGATGTGGCCTAGCATTGTCATGTTGCAAA
>JBBBDQ010000950.1:2357500-2415000 GCA_037127315.1 Ascarosepion bandense
AGAAAATGGAGTCAGTTGAGTAAAATGATTTTGGATGCAAGTAAATTTTCCCTTACTCTTGACTACTAGTTGAGTGATTTATTTTTCAAGTCTCAAAGGCTGTATACATATATAAAATAAAAGGAGAATATATCTTGGTGACTTATCCACACTTATACTTTTGCCTCAGGTTTTTTAGTAGTTTTAATGACATTCTGTCTCCAATAAGCCTGAAGAGCCTAAAGCAAAAGTGTTGTTGCATTTAAGTTGACAATATATTCTATTTGAATATAATCTTAGATTGATCTGATTCTCATTGAGTAACCTCACTATTTTATCTTCACAATCTCTGATTAATATTTTATGACATTATATATATATATATATATTGTACTATGGATAAAATACACCAGCTTAACTTTTTAATCTTATTGCAACAGCCAGTCTAGTTATTCAGATCTGAAGTGAAAATCTTCTGCCAATATATAATTCTATCAGCCTGATAGAATAAAACCTGAGATAAAGGTTTATATAAATAGAATATGTATATATAATTAAGATCTTATTAGAATGAAGATATTTTGGTGACATACTTATGAGTGTAGTTTTCCTTTTGGCTCCTGAAACTTACAGCCTGATGTAAAAGGAGACTTTTTGGATAAAGGAGAAAAGAGAACATCAAGTCTCTTATTTTGACTATTATGAAAGATGCAAACAAATAAACATATAACTTACGCTTGTGTGAAATTCAAAAGAAATTTACTTTTATTTAATGGCATTAAAAGTTTTAATAGTACAGACTATAACATTTACAAAATGAATATGTGCAAAATTTTGCTGTGTGTGCCAAACACTAAGGCAAGATAACAAGTTCTAATTACAATTCTGCTAGGCTCATGAAAACAATTATAATTATTATCAACAAAATGTTCACTTATTTCTATTTAATCAACTGTTGATAAGGATGGCCGCACACAGGTGTCACTGGGTTTCTGTTGGATAATTTTTCAGTTGTACAAACTAGGATTCAAGAGTGAGATAAATCTCATGTTTTCATAAAAGTTCAAAATTAGTGTTAATACCTCTAATTTTGTGACAAACTTTTAAAAACCACTATATAAAAATAATCAGATATCTCTAAAGTTTTAGAATTTTCTTATTTCTACACTTCTCTTTTTTTTTTTTTCAGCTTCTTTCTTTAGGTGTTCTTAGTGGTAGCAGCTTCTAATTTTTCCTTGCTCAGTTACTGGAAACAGCCAAATTTTCCTTATGAATGCCCAAACCTTTCTGATCATCAGACAAACCAGACTCCTTAAATAGCTACAATTCTGCTCTGAATTCAATGAAAATTTGAAAACCAAGGAGGCGTAACTTGCTTTCACCATTGGTTAAAAAATTACAAAATGTATTTTTTTAAACCACGTTTATTAATAAACTTAATTATGTTTAGTTTTGAGACAATCAAACTTGAGTCTTGTTCTTTTACAAATTTTTGAAAATAAAATTTTATACATGTATCTTTTTTATAAAGTCTCATACTTCATTTTAGTGATTCTTTTACAACATCATATATACAATGTTTTATGCATCAAATTTTATTGAAGTCATTTTTTTACTAAGCATCTGGCTTCATTATTTCAGTTTTTTATTTGAAGAATACGTGTTAGTAAGTTTTAATAAATGTTCTTTAAGACACTCCTCACAAAAGAAAAAATGTAATAATGTTATAACTCGTTTCTACTGGTTATAATATTACATCTTGCTTAGGATACTCACCCTGACATCTTTTAGAAATACTATTGACTGATTCCAATGGACTTTTTTTAGACTCACTTGTACTCACTTTTTTTAAGGCATACCCCTTTTGAGATTTCTTTTTATTAGTAAATATTGTATTTTATTTATTAGTATTCATCCCCTCTTCTTTTTGACAAATTCACCAATGTACTAAACTTTGTATTTTTTATGTTTTGGGTCAACCTCTAATTTTTCTGTACATTTCCTTTTTCTGGTAATCATTCTTGTATGTTGAAAGAATTGGTGTTGGTACATCAAAATTATCATTCAGTTCTTACATATCTTATTCCTTTCTTGTGGGCCTTTCTTCAGTCAACCTTTTTTTTAACTGATTGCAATGTCTTTTATGTTTCCAAATTTTTTTTCATCATCTTTCTAATTTGTGATATTATTATGCCATCTCCCCACATTTCTTTTCTGTCTTTATATAATCTGAAAATCACTTTTTCGTCAATTTTGGAAAATTTAGTGTTCTTTTAGTTATCTATTCTTATTCTTTTTGATCTGGTAACAAGTTGTCAAACACTGATTTAATTTTTCTTGCAAACCTCAATTCTGCCAGCAACATTCCTGACAGTGTATTGGGATTTGGTGTTATCTAGTATATTCTCAAGAATTTTTTAGCACTTCTTGGTTCATTACTTGATTTTTTCAAAGCTCTCTTAAAAGTACCCATAAACTGTTCAGCTTGTTCATTTGATCTTGAGTGATACTGCAGGGTAGTAATATGTTCAATCAAGAACATTTTACAAAATTTTTCAGATGTGTAAGCAGTAAATTGTGTACTGTTATCTGAGACTATGAAATGTAGAATATCATACCTTGTAAACAGTTTATGTAAAATATTCACTGTAACTGTAGAAGTTGTTTTTTTTTGCACTTAGAAATTTCAGACCATTTAGTAAAGCTATCCACTACCACAAGATAATGTGCTCCATTTATTGGACCTGTAATATCTTTGGGTAGTCTTGACCATGGAATCTGTCTTTGACCATGGCTGTAATTTCATAGTAGGTGGGTTTGCTGCCAGAGTACAACCTTTGCAGGCTTTTACTACTTTTTCAATGACTTGATCCATATATATAGCTCCTCATAAGAGATTTTTCATTCTTAAAATTCCTGGATATCCACTATGGAATTAATTTAATATCTGCTTTTGTAATATATTAGGTATTACTACTTTTTTGTGTAGACATCAGTACTCCATCATATAGTGAGTAAGTGTTCAAGTCTGGATTACATTCTAAAAATCGTGTGCCTTTCTTACTTTCTTTTAGTCATTGTGTTATTTTTGCAATAAATATGTCTTGTTCTGTTTGTACTTTTATTTCTTCCAGGAGAACTGTTAATTCGCATACTACATTGCATAACATTGCCAGATATTGCAGTGGATATTGACTCAAAACGACAAAGCCGGGGAGCCGAGTTCGAATTCCAGTTGAATTCCTTGCATTCACTTGCGTGCAAATACTCTTGGGAAAGGTATTAATCCATCTCTTCCCTCCAGTTATGGGTTAAATAATAAGACAGATTGGATTCTATAGCCTTGGCTGGCAACCAGTCTACTGCAGAAAGCAATGGCAACCTACTGTGGGATAATCTTCTGCCCAGTCAGTCATGTCTCTTTGGAGAAATGGTTGCCTAAAGCATGTATCACATATGACACTTAACTGACTGACTGACATTGCATAATATTCACTGCAAATATTATTGTTAATGTCTCTTTTTTGATCTAGCTCTAGCTTTTTACTGCTAGTAGTAACGAATGCAAAGCAAGTGTGATGGCTTTTATGTTACTGTCATCCTATTTATGTAAAATTACTGCTCTTAACTATAATTACTAGCATCTGAAGCCAATATAATTTCTGCTTTTGGATTGTAGTGTGCTAACAATAAGTCTGACATTAGTATTTTTTCTTTAAACACCTTCTGACACTTATCAGTCCAATTTCACTTCATTCCTTTTTTAAGCAAATTGTTCAGTGGAGCTCTCAAATTTTGCATGTTAGATTTATAAATTTGATAATAGTTTATTAATCCCAGAAATGTTTGTTACTTAGTAATGTTTTTGGGGGAAGGCATATTCTTAATTGCACTTACCCTCGACTGATACAGTTGATGAAGTAATGGCAACCTACTGCAGGAAAATATTTGGCCCAGTCTGTCATGTCTCTTTCCAGACATGATCATCCAAGTGTATATCATTTATGGCACTTAACTGACTGACTTGTTTTTAAGAAAAAAACAATTCACCCTTTTCTTCACTGAGTTTGAACCTGTACTCTTGTATTTTTCCAAAACTGTTTTCACATGCCATATATGTTGTTCCTGAGATAGACTTTAAATTAATATATCATCCAGTTAAGCAGTTGTGTAAATTGTCAAAAAATTAGCGAAGAAACAGAAATTTTATTTTTTTCTTTACATACGTTGCTGGTGCTACCCATTTTGAATTGTTAATCTTTTCAATTTCACCTATTTTTTCAATTCTGTCTAGTTTTTTGTTGACTTGATTCAATGCTGCAAATAGTATGCTACATTTTGGTTTAATCACTGGCATCAACCCTTTAAAATTTCTCTTTGAATTAGGGCACTGAACCAATTCATTCGACAGAACATCCAAAAAACATTTTCAATTCTTCCTTTAAATTTTCACTTTGTTTTTTTTTAAAAACTGGTTGCTTGTTCACTTACATTTTTGCAATAAACATTTTTAGGTAAATCCTACAATTTTTTTTTTTTTTTAGAATCATATCGCCCCAAGCAAGGCATTTTACTGCCACTGTTTTGCAGGGGGTTATATAGGAGGAAAGTTATGAGAAAGTGACAGGTTATAGGGAGGTGTCAGGAAGTGGGTAAGAGAAGGATGAGAATACTGATGAAAGTGGAGTGGACAGAGAAGGGAGCATGAGAGAGAGGATGCAGGTTAGTGAGATAGGAGATGACTATTGACTTTACATTTAAATTCTTGGAGATTGTAGCTGTCAGGGAAGCAAGTAAATGGAAGGGAATTCCACAGGTGGGAAGTGCAAGAAAATAAGCTGCTGGAGTAGAATTTACAATTTATTGGTTTCACAGTAAAAGGGTGGGACCTACTTGCTAATCTTGTGGCTCAAGTAAATTCATATATAGTAACAACTCAAATAATTACTTAAGTTTGTAGTATTTTTAACCCATAAGCCTTAGTTTTTACACACTTGTTATAGAATGAGATGTGATAAGTCATTTTGCCAATACAAAATAATTTCTAACTTGACACACTACTTGTAACTTTTGAAGTCTTTTTAATAAAGGTCTTGTGTTTGCTTTTCATGTGACTTCATGGATTATTGTGATATCACTACCAGTGTCTAGTTTCCTTTTTACATCCACATTATTAATTTTCAAATGCATAAATTTACTTTGTTTTTTTGTAATTATTTTTCTGTCTCAATGCTGTATTAAAAATTTTTTACTGTGCAACTTTTCCTTTGCTTTAGTTTTACAGTGGGACTTTTTATATCTTACTTTTCCACATTCATAGCATTCTGAATTCTTAAAGGGACACTTGTATTCGAGATGTAAACTTTCACATTTGAAACATAGATTCATTTTTCTTTTGCTTGTATGTATGTCCATTTTTTCCCTCAATTTCTTCGCTATCGTGTCCCAGGTTTAAGATTCTCTGACATTTGTTCAATATTTCCTGTAGTTTAAGTTTATTATTTACTTGAAGTTTTGTTAGAATTTATGCCTAAATTTCTGCATATTTTTTTTTTTTCTGTTAACTCTTGAACAAATATTAGCCCTTTAAATGTATCTGGAGTAAGTTATATAATCTAAATTTTTCACACTCCTTGTTAACAATTCCAGCATATATTACAAGCTCTTTATCTTCTTTTTTAATTAGATTCATACATTTTCAATGTATGAATAACAAACTTTTCTTGCAAAAAATTTTAGTTGGAATATTTACTGTTTTTTCAAAACAACTTACTCCTGTTTTTTTCAGTAGCACAAAATTATACTATTTACATTATTCAGGCTATTGTCCTCATCTTTGTTGCCATTTGTAGATGTTTCGGATGTTATATGCTCCAGCCTTCTTTAGGTGCTAGGAACTTCGAACTGAACCCTTTATTATGATCACTGGGGTATATCATTCTCATTTCTTCTGTAAAGCCTCTTTTATTAGTCATGAGTTATCTCCATCTAACCGGACTCTCTAAGTTACTTGTTCACCACTGCTGTATCCTGGTATTGAATTCACAACTCTTTAAGGAGGATACATGGTCCAGTGGATATAGATGTGACTTGACCCATAGGTGAACATCTTGAAAAATGGTATGGCAGGAATGTTATATATTCTGTGACCCACAGGATATATTTTCTCTCAGAAGTGTATTTATATTAAACAAATATTTAATAGAGGAATGCAGGCTGGCAAACAAAAAGTGTGTTTACATTAAACAAGTATAATTTTGAAAAAGTAGAAATGCAGAGACCAGGTTTGCATTGAAAGAATGTAATTGTATCTTTGTGAGCAAGGTCAGAGAATATAAACCATAGAAAGGCAGGAATTAAGATGACGCATTTGTGGCTGACAAAATTAATTCAGTTAAACAGTAAATATTAAACAATAGCAGAGGAATGTGATGATATCAAAGGCAGTTGGTCAAAGGCAATAATAATAATGTGAAAATGATAAACAAATGACCTAGACAAAGATGACACAATTAAACGAGAGTTGACGTATTTCAGCTTATATAAGATTGGGTTTGGATCAGTAAATGGAGTTGACTTTGGAAAAACATAGGGAATTGAAGACAACTTCAGCCACTCATTCCCTCATATGTGTGTGCCTACCTCTGACTATACTTCTACACTCACAACCATTACCGAAGAGAATAGAATTATGTTTTTTATATATACATGTACATTGTTATCAGTTATCCATCAAGATGATTGTTGTAGCAGAAGCTACATATATATAGCACAAAGAAAAGGTATTAAAAAATGTCAAAAAGGATTATCAACTGTCATTAGGGCAATTCAAAAGAAATGCCAGAGGAAATTGATAAAGAATTCCACATGAAAATAAATAAATGTAAAATTGCTTCTTTTTTTTTATCATATCATTTGCAAAGAAATTTATTCTTAATGGTGGTTGATTCAAGCTAATTTCATATTTCTCTGATTATTAAAGAAATATGATTCAATTAATGTAAAATGAATATGCTTTTTTGTAACTTATTTCACTATATATTATTATATAAATAGTTAATTCTTTTTTATTGGATTCATGATTGTAATAGTGAAATTCTCATAATAAATGGACCAATGTTTTTGTGATGATATTTTGCTATATAGGACATTAATATCAGCTATTTTCTTTTTAAACTAATTTTCATTTTATATTAGTCTTTAAAATTTGTTATAATTGTAATATTAGTTACTAAAATAAGATATTTTCATTTACTTTCTATGATTTTATATTTATTATCTTTTATTGATTTGTGTTTAAGCAATGAAATATACAAAGCTTAAAGAGATCTGAATATTTGAAACTTATGATCACATCACAAGATCTTTATTATTGATTTAAATTCTAAATGGTTAACATTTTTGAAACTAGCATTTTTTAAAAATTCTATTTATTTTCAGAATATTTGGTGGATTTTATTCTTGGAGAATGCAAACTTGAAGAATATCTTGAAAATTATCCTCCTTGTGAAAAGAATATTAACAAAGCTATCAGCGAATTATCTGAGGCTGAGGCTTTTCTCACTCGTGTTGCAATTGGGGAGAACAGGGTAAGATATTACAAGCCAATATATGGCATTGTTGAAAAGATTCTTGGCCCAGGAAGTAAAAGTAGCATGTTTTATGCATAAATCAAAATAATTTCATTGAAATTCTTAACTTCACATAAGTCAAATGTTACATGTTACAAAATTTGATTGAGAAAAACTTGACACAATTTAAATTTTAAAAAAAATTTGGAATATATTGTATTTATTTTCATTAAACACACACCTATAATTTGGAAGAAATATTTATGAAAAAATTCATCTGATGATTTATTTATACTTATATATTATTTTTTTCTTTTTTATATTTTAACATAATTTTGATTTATAATAATATATATTTAATTTGGGGGTTATCAGAAGTTTATCAAATAATTTTTTTATTTTTTAACAGTATTTTGAATTGCAATCATATTTAAATAATTTTTAATTTTATATTTAATTCTGAGATCATCAGGGAACAAACTGAACTTATTTTGTATTTTAACATTATTTTTATTTGTAATCCTAATTTAATTATAATATTTTGATTCTGGCATCATCAAGTGACAACTGTGTTAAAAAGGGATGTTTAGGTGCCAACTAGTAACCAAATCATAAGGGCATAACATACAGAGTGATTTTTGGAGATTTCTTTTTACTACATTTTATATAGTGTGAATTATAGTATTTATAATCTTTGTCTTGTTAGCTTAAATCATTTCCTCAACTTTTTTAGATATAAATTTATTAAATTGTATAGAGAAGTGTTTTCTGAAATTAATGTCTGTTATTTATTTCTACAGAAACTGGAGTAGATTCAAGGAATAAAATAACACTACTGGATAGAGAGCAATTTTTTTGCTACCAGATACTATTTTTCCATATAGTCAGTTCCATTGGCCACATTTTTGCCAGTGATGCACAAGTCTGAATACTGTGCTTGTAAAAATCTACACCATGTATCACTGACACCACTACTAAAATGCATTACTTTCTACCTGTGCTTACATTTACTATTTGATCTGTATAAATGTTCAGCTATAATTGATGAATGTTAATGAGTCCTTTTTTTTTTGTTTTTTTTTTTCACATGAAGGAATTCAATGATGCAGTTTTGCTTTGTATACACTTTCATCTTGGATATCATTTTGCTTGTTACTCAGCTTTTTTTTTGTAACATAGCAAATACAATTAACCTTTATTGCTATACACCCAACATTTGCCTTTAATGTCATGGGCCGCATCATAGAATAAAAAGCATTGCCTTTGGAGTGACTTTTGTATTTTGTATAATTAATAAAGATCAGTAGCAGTGCATGTTACAAGTATTTTAAAACTTTCTACCCACTATGAAATTGGATAAATGATCTTATTCATTATACCATGCTTATTACATTTTTTCACTGTTATATATGTAAATATAAATACATAAATATATATGTGCATGTATAAAATATAATCAGAATAATTGAAACATAAAATGTGATGTATATGTAATATTAAATTTTATTAGATTTAACAATGTTACTTATTATTAATTTTTAATATTTTTTCATCTTAAATTTGCTTGATTTTATCACATCGCTACACAGACTGTCATTCTGTAGCTGATAACAAATACTGTAAATTAAAAATAATAGAAAGTAATCTTTCAATAAGATTCGAACTTTATCTATTTTTCCTTGTGAAGTCAGTTTTAGCATAACATTTACTTTACTCCTTTAGTTATGAAATCCAATGGTTGCAGAAGATCAGATACAACTATATAGACTCTGCCTGGATTTTATTACTTGATAATGTACTTTGGATTGTAAGAATAATTCATTTTGTTGCATATTTTTTTTTTTTTTTTTTGTGAGTGAATATTGCATTTACAATTTTGTGAGAATAACAATGATTTTTTTTAAAAATGCATGTCATACTATTTAATCTATAGCTGGGGGAGATGGATTCATACCTCTCTCAAGGCTATTTGTGTATAAGTGAATTCAACAAGCCCAAGATACACCACATCTACTGCAGTCTGTCTGTAAATAATCTATGTAGGGTTATTTTTAACAAACACTGTCAACTATTATTAATTTTGTTACTAATATTTTTTAATTTGAATTTCAGTTGCTGTTTATAGCATTTATTCAAACTGTCATTTTGCAATCATTAACAAATACTAGTAAAAATTAATAATAATTAACTATATATTTTACGTTCTTAAAAGCATAAAGTTCTTACTCAAAATTATCTTACTGATCTGAATTACCTAACCTTGTCAGAGCTGTCACCAACCCATTGTCAAATAAGATATCTTTTATCATGCAGCAGTCCTTTCGAGGCAAGACCTTAAATTTTAACCTATGAATATTTCATCTTGCCTTTATGTATTTTGTATTTTGAGAAAGGAAATATATTCTAAGCTGTTAGCCAGTGACTATGTTGATATTTCTCTTTTTTTTTTTCTCTTATTCTAAACTACTGATTGATCATTAATAATTTAAATTGTTAGTACTGCATAACTAACAACTACATTATTCATGTCTGCATCTCTTGTACTGTAAGCCTGTAATTTATATAGCAATTAATTCAGTTACACATATGCATACAATTTTATTTTTTTTAATGAAAGGAACAAACCTTTTTGTATTGTCTTTTTACTTGGACATGGGTAGTAATAATGGCAAGAGAGAGAGAGAGAGAGAGAGAGAGAGAGATGTCAGGTGACAATGCTTTATTCATATTCTTTTTAATCAACTTTTGTTAAAAGTCCATATCTTTTGGTGAAGTCTTGTTAGATCTTGTCTATGAAAGTTCTCTTTTAGTGAAAGTAATTAATGAGTTACTTGAGTTAATATAATATTACACCTTTTAATACTTGTCAAAAATTAGTAATTAAACTGTGTTTAACAAAATTTGTTTGTTCAATTTAGTGAGAGATTTATGTGTAGTTTTAACAATGACTTATGTTTACTATGTGTTGATGGATATGTTCTATATAGAAATTTTGCGATATCGCACGTATTCTACAAACTAACTTAGCTATATTTTTATGATGATATTTTTAGACAAAAGTGAGAAATTCTTCTTTACTTTGTAACCTCTTATAACTAGTAAACTTAACATTTCAACTTTCATTTTATATTGTTGTAGCGTCAGAGAACATATCATTTTTTTTGTTAATTGGTATCACCCTATACAGGGAAGTAAAGCAACTAAGACACAAGAGTTACAGTGTATGGAAGAATTAGGAACAGAAATGTTAATAGTGAGCAGAAAAAGAAAAGAGTTATCAAGAAGACAGTAGATAGCAATTGATATTGCATTTACATACTTACAGGTTAAAGTTGGCTGGAGAGCATGTTGATGGAAGTGAGTTCCATGAAGTTAAAGAAAAGAAACTGTTAGCATAGAACCTACAGCTACATCTAACCATCTTAACTGTAAATGAGATCTCGACACCAGTCTAATATTACACTTAAATTTATAAAGTCTAGGTACTAAAGTGAAGAGCTCAACTGAACAATTATCATGAAAGCATTCATAGAAAAGACACAGTCAATCTTATGGTAGTGGGGAAAGTGACCGAAGCCGAGCAACCAGATTAGGACTGATAATATTGCTGATACTTCTTTGGATCTTATCAAGGAGATCAAGGTAAATAGCTGGGTCACCAGACTATATGTGGCAGCAATAGCCTAAGCATGGACAAATGGTAGACTTATAGATATGTAAAATAGATTCTGGAGAAAAAAATTCTCTCACCCAACACAGTGAACCAACTTTCTTAGCAGCTGACCTAGCAATGGATTCAATATAATCTTTCCATTTCATGTCAGCTGCAAACGGTAGGCTGAGAAGTTGAAACAAGTCACTTTCCAAGAGGTTAGCATCAGCCAATCTGATGGAAGGCAGGTATTCCTCAGATGATTAATAGAGAGAAGTTTAGTTTTGGAGGTGTTAAAAGTGACAAGACATCTTTTGCCTGAGTTAATGATGGTCTTGAGGTTGTTTTGAACATCAGCTGCCATTTTGACCTTATTAGACTGATCAGCCTTACTACTGAGACAGAAGTTAATGGTTGTGTTACCAGCGTAGATGACAAGATGAGAGCTGATATCATCAAGAGCATCCTTAATGAAAAAAAATACGATATAAACGGTTCAAGACAAGTGTCTGTTCAGGATAACTTTCATTTCAAGATTTATAGGAAAGACTGGATCAGCTCAAAAACGTGTCTGAAGACACTAACTTTTCAGATTGTGGAGAAGACCTCTATACCAGACCCTATCAAAGGCTTTTGAGATATCCAATGCTACAGCCCAGGCTTTACTGTTTTTATCTAGAGCATGATAGACTCTTCCTACAAATATCATCAGTACATCAGCAGTTGACCTGGAGAAATGAAAGCCGTGTTTATGGCTAGACAAATTGTTATCTGTGGAGACTGCAAAAATTAGTAAATCTTCAATTGTCAACTATCAATTTGGAAAGCTACAATTTTAATTACTTAAATTTTTGCAAAATTTATAGGTAAAGAAAGATGGTTTGAAAGCATGCAAAAATAAACATTTTTAAAAAGAAAATTCAGATTAGAAATGATCTTAATTACTTTTTTTTATTAGTTATTGTATATGTGCTTATTAAGTATTTTAAATTTAAAACTAATATACATCCATGTTTTACTGTATGTGTTTGTATCTTTCAGTTTAAATTTGATGCACAACTTTTACTTGTAAAAATTAACTACTGCAGAGGTAATTACACCGGTGCCTATGCCCTTTTAGACAAAGCTGGTATTGATCAGGTCACAGTCATATCACCATCAATTCGTTTTTTGCGCATCCTTGCTGAAGGATATGCTATTAAAGGTGAGTTTAGATAAATGCATTTTCATTTGGACATTTTTTGATGTAATCTGATTAATTTGATCTGTTGGATTTAAATTTATTCACTCAAACTGATAGAATTACCTTTTGAATTTGATAGTAAAAATTGAAATTATACTGTCTTTTATAACAATTTCATTAACAAATTCTTTTATTATAGGTGCCATGACATCTTTTTCTCCATTTGTTTTTTTTTTTTAAGATTTCTTTTACTAATAAAACCCTGCATTGTCTGTGTGTTTGTATATACACACACACACAATATTGTAGACATAGAAATCAACATGGCATATATCTAAAAAAAAAAAAGTTCCATTCTGCCAGATATTGAGCATACTTTCCCATAAATATATCAAGTTTTAAACAATGTAATGCTCTTTTTTTTTCACTTGTTTATTTATATATATATATATATAATAAAAAGAAAAGTATAGTTTTAAGGTATGCTATATTTATGGGTTAAAGTGCTCAATATCAGGGATAGAGTGGATGTAAATATATAAGTGAACATAAATGTAAAAGTGGATCCACAAGTATTCCCACTCAATAGCCCCTAGAATAATTTGAAACATAACTGTTATTGCCTACCTAATAACTGTTCAAATAAAACAATAGACCTACACATAATGCACCAATGACAAGCATAAGTAGTTGAGACTGATGTCACTGGCTGTTGACCTCAATATCCACACAACTAAATCTTCTACGGAAAACCAACGTAGTGTATCAATTTATATGCCTGTTCAGAGATTGTATCTCTAAAATTAATAATAAACCCACTGCATATATTAGTTTTACTACAACCACGCTCTTCAACAGACTTACCTACCACCTTTCTGATCATAGTTCAATTAAACAACATTTCTTAGAAAAACAGCCATGTATGTAATACTAGCAGTATAGCCCAGCATTGCTCGGGTGTAATGAAAGCTTTAAAACTAATCCATGGTCCTGGAGCTCAGACTCTTTGGACGTTGGCACAAAAGACTAAAAAGCAATAGTTGTTTCCAGTTAAAGCGAAACCGTAGACTGAAAGAAAAACGAATGGATGTAAATCAAATTTCGGTTTCCTGGTATCGATATGAAATTTTCTGCACTATTGTAAGAACTGCAACCTTGAAACTTCTGAATATCGTTTCTTATGTCTTTGTCTATGAGTGTATCAAATTTGATTAAAATCGTACCACTCCTTCTATAACCCAATTTTTTCGATTTTCGATATTTATCGGGGGTACCTCGACACAAAACCTAGCTAAGAACACTTGCAGACGCTTATAGTACAACTGTGTAAATTTTCAAGAAAATTGGTTCAGCCGTTTCAGAGTCTATAGGTAACGGATACACACACACACACACACACACACACACACACAAAGTTCCATTTATAAATAAGTTTAGATTTAGATTAGATAGATAGATTAGACAGATTTTAGTCAAATTTTCTTAATAAATGTAACAAATTAATTAGCAAGTGTCATCACTGTAGTAAATTTAAACTTTATTAATTATCCCCTTCTTCCATTTATTCATAATATTTTGTCTCTTACAAAGATTAGAATTTCAATGTGGTGAATCCAAAGCTTTTTCCTATCTACTACCTCTGACCCATTGGACAAATCACCTGCCTTCCACTATCAAAGGAAGAGTACTACTACTATTTTCTCCTCTGCTTGACTCTGTCCTAACCAACATTCCTCACCCCCTTGTTTTACTAACCCTTGCTTCCGGTACAAGAATTTATCTCCATTGACTGGGTTAACAATGCATGTCTCGAACTGACATGTTGAAATAGCTATCCCCTCTAAATGTGATCTCAATTTACAGATGAAATATATATATGTATATATATATATATTCAGAGTTGTTCTTTTTGACTAGTTGCCAACCAAGGCTATAGGGCCTAGTCTGTCCTGCTATTTATTCACAACTGGGTGCAGAAGAGATGAATTTATACCTTTCTTAAGGGTATTTGCATATAAGTCAGTGTAACTAACTTGACTGGATTTTAAACTCAGCTCCCTGATTTTTCAATGTGAGTCACTATCCCTTATACCACACACACACACACACACATATAATTACCTTTAAAATGATGAGATAGTTTTATTGAACGTATTAAGCAGAATGCAAGAGAAGAGATGAATGTCTACCAAAATAATTATTCTGAAAATAGAAATCATTGTTGCCCCCCCACAAAAAAAAAAAAAGAAAAAATAGACAATGCCGAATAATTTGTATAATAATTGGGTGGAAATCTTCCCCGTGTTACTGTCTCTCTGGAAATGGTATCTTTTTTAATGACTATGTTGCTTTTTATTACAAGGTGATATCTGAGAAGTGTTTAAGTTTCTTGAAAACACCAGGTGGTGATATTTACTCTGTTGATATTGCCAGGCAAAACAAAACTTAGAAATGAATTCTATATAATGACTGTTGCCAAAAAGAAGAATGCAATGCAATGCAACACCTGTTATGAACACTTCTCTCACCTGTCAGTTATAGAGTGGCACGTATAACAGGTATCATGTGTAGGAGGAGGGAAGCTTCCTGGAATATATCTTAGCATGATACTAGACGGACAGAACTGGAAGATTGTGGATCATATACAGTAGTAATTTACTGACATTGATAATTCCAGTGACTTTTGAATAACAAATGATTTTGCTGGATTAAACAAATCTTTGTTCAGTGACACATCATTGTCACTTAATTATGCTCAGTATTTTACCATTTATTTTGTTTTTCAATTCTTTTTTACTTAATAGAATTATTATAATTATTCTTTATTTAAATGCCATTTACCTTCTGGATGTAGGTGATCATAGCTCTCCACAGATCCCTTTTTTGTTTTAATATCTATGAATTGTTATGATTTCTTAGGAAATATAATGGAGTAGTTTCTTATCACCTTCCCCATAATTTTAAATTCTATGAGATTAGCTGCTATCAAGATTAATAAACTCAGTTTACTCTCTTATTTGACCTATAGCTAAATGGAGAAGAGATGTATTTCCTCTGAGAACATAACAGACTTTGTCAGGATTTGAACTCAGCTTGCTGATTCCATTACCTATGCTTGTAATTGTCAAGCTACCGACTCATGTCCATTATTTCTATAGAATGTTAATAATTTTTTTTATTATTATTAGCATTTGTCAAACAAGTGCCAAAGATATCATAACTTAATCTCTAACACATTAGTTCATTTGTTAAGCAGCTCAAATGTTGTGTTGATATGAACTAGTTTTATATTTAATAGTAATACTGACACCTCTCTTATGAAAATTGTTGAAATTGAAGTAAATTGTAAGCAAAATTAAGCCAAACATCTCACAAGTAATATAAATGCCCACTATGTAAGTTAGTTTGGTTATAATAGAAATTTCAGGGACATCCTCTGAATTTTGTTAGGACTAAACGAAATCCCAGAGCATCAGTAACTAGAACATTGGTGTTGGACATGTTGATAAACTACAAATTTTCTAACAAAGAGTTTGTTCAGAGTAACAATGGTTAAAAGACAGCCACCATTTCATGGATGCAAGAAGTATTTTGTTGTAGATCTAAAAGGACACTTTTGTTAATTTCAAATGGAAATGAGGATTGTGTTTTATAGAAAGTATAATTTATTCATAAATGATGGTAAACCAAAAACAAGTACGTTTTCTGGGCCAATCAATGACAATCCTGATAGAGATAGACATGATTCAAGAATATGTTTTGAATTATGTCCCTCTGTCAGATTGAATAGTAAATGTTGATATTTGACTTAAGAGAACAGGTAGAGAGGACATAGTTGTAGCAATGTAGACATGCTTACCATAACATCATTTAATGAAGAAGCCATACAACTAGAATTATATATTTTTATAGACTTCGGAACTTGAAGATGTAGTAATAATCTTGGGCATCAATTTTAGTATGATGATTAGCAAGCTTGTATTCTACATCAGTTGGCTGTTAGAGTGAATTCAGTTGTTGTAAACATGTGCCCCCACCCAAATCTCCAAACAGTCTTTTTTTTTTTTTTTAATATAATTTTACTATGTTTCTTCTAAAAATTCTTACCTAAAAATAATTTCTTGCTTTGAATAACCTATAAAAAGTTGATAAGCCATAAGAACAAATCAATCAATCCTGCTATATAAATAATTACTACTGTTCTATTACTAGTTTGGTTGAGAAGGCCACTTTAGCAATAAATTTTTGATTAAGAATATATTCAACTGGGAAAAACCAGAACCAAACTGCTAGTAGTGATTTTATAAGTATCATTTATGTTGATATTAAAAGTTTTTGTGATTCAAAATGCCTTATTTTTGAATGCCAATGTATTTTAAGAAACTTAGTAAATTATAATATTTTTTGAATATAAATAAGTTTTGTGAATTTAAATAAAATGGTAGTAATATGACAATTTTAAAATATTTTAATATTTGAAATTTTTGCTCAGTAGGAATAAGATTTATATTTAAAATAAAATTTTAAATTGTTGACAATAAATATGTAATCAGAACTTACTGTTTATTTATCACTTAATGTTTTTTCTTTGTATTTTTCTTAATAATATATTTGAAGGTCTCTGTTTGGAGCGAATGCCTCCAGCCACAACTAGTAAATACAAAGCAGCTGAAAAAGAAGAAAAGATTATTTATTACTTTGAAAAAGCTGGAGACTTAGCTTTACTTCATCTACAAGAGCAGGAAAGAAGCCAAATCAGTGGACAAATGGTTGTTGGACAACTTCCCATTTCTCCAGTGAACTCAAATGATGTTGGACTCATTCTTGAAACTGCTATTCAACAAGCACCAATTTTACATATCAAAAATGGGTGGGTGCTTATTTTTACCATCTGTTTAAGATATTAATCCATTTATATCTTTTTTTTTAAAGTTTTAATACCATAGAAACCAATTAGATTGCAAGACTTCATTTAAAAGAGTTTTTAGATAAATAAAAATAAATGAAATATAGTAAACTGAGATTTTAGACTTCTAATTAATATTATTAAAACTAATTATGTTCTTAATGAATTCATATATTACTTTTGATGTACAGTTTTCAGATCCAAAATGAAAAAAAAGGATAATCTGATATAAAGTATTCACTATTATCTGCAGCAGGTCTTATTATTTCACAGTAGCAATGGTGGTAGTGGGCAGATAAAATTTTGAGAAAGAATATATTTGTAAATTGGTCATAATGAAATAACCATTTATAATGGATGAGAAAGATTGTTACACCAGAACTTTTCTTTATTTAAAACTTTTATGTTGCTAGAGAAAAATTTTGAGATTTATTTTGAACAGATTATGTGTTTTATTATATTCTACTATATGTCTGTGCTGGTTTAGAAATAACTAAGTGCTAGTTAGTTTATAGTACAAACTCTAGAAACTGGACATTTGATGGTGTATTAAAATACAAACACACACACACACACACACACATGTCAACAGCAGACAATGTAAATTTCTCAGTGAAAATTACAGTGAAAATGCTAAAAAATGATTGACTTTGCTTTGAATACTTATTCTTCTTTCTTTTTTTCTTTTTTTTTTTTTTTTTGCATTTTTAAGGAAACTTGCTTGTGGAATTAGCAGGTTCCGAGAGTTATTACGAGCTGTAGAATCCCGGTTTACACAAAGTTTAAGACAGGTAAATTTTTATTTTTGCTTTATTCCCATTAGTCTTACTAGTTGCATCTATCTGTATTATACATGGCTCTTTTCTTCTTTTTGTTTATTAATTAGTCATAATACCAAACACAGCATAAATATTCTGCTAAGATTTGTGAACTTTCAAGTTGAAATAGTCATGTATATATAAAATACATGATTTAATATTTCACTGTTTTATGATAGTGATTTCTTTGCTAGGATCAAATTAGTAAAAAAGTTGAGAAGTTCTTTAGTAGATTTCTTTTTATTTAGGTCTGTTATTATTAATTTCAGTATTTAAGAAAATAACAAACAAGGATATCAACCCAAACATGTGTATGCACTAAAAATAACGTTTATATTAGGATCTTGAATAAGTTCTCACTGATTTTTCATGAAAAGTAATATTTTATTTAGAAAAATACATAAGAAATATGTCACCAAAAGTACTGTCCATCACTAGCCACTACTTTTTCCCATCTTTCTGGCATTTTTGAATTCCACATTGAGAAAACATATCTTTTGAGGCTTACCATAAGTTAACCCATTTTTTGGGGGGCATTTTCATATAAATGAAAGTGCTGCTCAGCCAGACCATGTCCAGTCATTTGGAACAAGTGATAACTGGACAAGGCAATGTCTGGTGAGTACAGCAAGTGGGGTAGGACTTCCCATTTTAGCATTTCCAAGTAGGTTTTCACCCATTTTGCGACATATGGCCTAGTGTTGTCATGTTGCAAAATCACTTTATCATGTCTCTGCTTGTATAGTGGCCATTTTGTCTTCAGTTCGAGTCGGTTTGAGCAGCTCATAATAAACTACACCCAGCTGATCCCACCAAGTGCAGAGCAGAAGCTTTGAACCATGGATAAATCAGTTTTGCTGCCAATGTTAATGCATGCATCATCTTTTATGATTAGAGTTATCCACTTTTTATCGCTGGACATGATATGATGCAAAAAAACCTTTCCTTTTCTGCCATTGAAGCAGTTGTTCAAATGTGACGAGACGCTGTTTGACGTCTCTCGGCTTCAACTCATATGGCACCCAATGTCCTTGCTTTTAAATCATTCCTAATGCTTTCAAATGTTGTGTGATTAACTCCTAATGATTCTGCAAGTTCAGCTTGTGCTTTTGAGTCCTTATGAATTAATGCCTCCAATTCTTCATCTTCAAACTTTTTTTGGTGTGCCAGAGCATTCTTTATCTTCAATATAAAATCATTATTTTTGAAGCTTCTAAACCACTCTTTGTATGTAGTTTCGAACAAAGCATGGTTGTCATAAGTTTCAACCAAAGCTCTGTGTGCTTTTGCTGCAGATTTCTTTTGAATAAAGTAGTGCAGTAAAATTCTTTGCAAATACACTTTCTTTGGCATGAAATTTGATATGTTTAATGCTATAAAAACAAGGTAGTTTACATTTCAGCAAAATGACATCCACTGAATTTCAAGCTTGCTTATAGTACTTCTTTACAGATGTGTTATCATCTAAAACTACACATCCCAGACTCTTGCACTACCAAACAACTCTGCCCACTCGGGAACTCTGACCACACCGTAGTTTCTATCAGCATTTCATTCCTCTCCCACCCGACCCAAGAAACCCAGACCAGTAGAATATCCTACTGCTACCAAAGGGCAGACTGGGATTCGTTCCGAGACTTCCTCTGTGACGTCCCATGGAACAACATTTTTAGTCTTCCCATTGAAGAATGTGCATCCGAGGTCTCCTCCTGGGTTAAGGCTGGCATCGATGCCTTCATCCCTACCAGGAAATTTCTGCTTAAGTCACATTCGTCTCCATGGTTCTCGCCTGCTTGCTTGGCCGCCATTGCCCACTGGAATCATTTCTTCCGACTCTACCGTAGCTACTCGTCAGACCAAAACAGGCGCATTTTCACTTCAGCTCGTAATAAGTGTAAAAAGATACTTAACGAAGCTAAGACGTTGTTTGCTGCCAGAATGAAACAACGCATAGCATCCGCTAAGTTCGCTGCCAAAGACTACTGGCGACTCTGTAAAAGAGTACTTAACAAGAGAAAATCCACAATACCCCCACTAATCAATAATTTTGAGGTCCTCACCTCCTCAGCGGACAAGGCTGAATGCTTTGCACAGAGATTCTCGAACAATTCGAGTCTGGACTTGTCTGGGGTTTTTACACCCGACTTCTCACCTAGAACTGAGGCTCAACTGAATGACGTCCACATTACACCCTTGCTTGTCTCTAAGATAATCTCAAAACTTGACCCCCACAAAGCGAGCAGAGGGGACGGAATCCCAATCATAGTCTTAAAGAAATGTGCCCCTGAACTCTCCTCTGTCCTTTCTAAGCTCTACAACTTCTGCCTCTCTGCTTCCTGCTTTCCTGCCTGTTGGAAATCTTCATCTGTAGTTCCTATATTCAAAAACTCTGGAGAACCCTCAGACCCCGCAAATTACCACCCTATCAGCCTTCTTCCGATCTTTGGCAAAGTGTTCGAGGCCATTATCAACGCCGAGCTCGTTCAGCACCTCACAGAACACAGGCTCCTCTCGTACAAGCAGTATGGTTTCTGCTTCACCAGGTCTACTGCCGATATGCTAACGACCATCACCGAGCATATATACCAGGCACTCAACAGGAATGGCGAAGCCCGAACCATTGCCTTGGATATCTCTAAAGCGTTTGACAGAGTTTGGCATGTTGGCCTTCTATGCAAACTGCGGAGCTATGGTATAGCTGGACAATTGTTTGAACTAATCCAGTCATTCCTATCTAACCGCACATTGAAAGTGGTATTAAACGGACATGCCTCCCAAAGCTACCATACGAACGCGGGTGTCCCCCAAGGCTCTATCCTAGGTCCTATGTTCTTTCTGATCTACATTAATGATCTCCCTGATACCATAATATCCCAAGTAGGTATGTACACCGATGACAACACTGTTTACTCTCGCCTCGATCAAAAATCTGGTGTGGCCGACAAAGCTAACCTTGCAGCTGAGCTTGGAAAGGACCTCCAATCCATAGTGGACTGGGGTAAGAAATGGCTCGTAAATTTTAATGCTTCTAAAATGAAGCTACTCTCAATTAAACATCATAGACAACCGCACCTACCTCCCATTAGCATGGACCAGGCTTGCCTCCCAGAGAGTAAAACACTGCGCCTCCTTGGTCTCACACTTTCAGCGGACCTCAAGTGGAATGACTATATCGAATCCATTGCTAAATCGGCTGCTATGAAAGTAGGTTCTCTGTGCAGGGCCCGGAGGTTTTTTCCATCTGAATCTATCCTGCACATTTATAAATCTACCATCCGCCTGTGCATTGAATACTGTTGCCATATCTGGTCGGGTGCCCCTGCTATTCTCCTTGGGCTTCTCGACAAGGTACAGCGGAGGGTCTGAAATGTAATCGATACTGACTTGGCAGACTGCCTGCAGTCTCACTCTCACCGGCGCGACGTGGCTTCCCTGTGTCTCTTCTATAAATACTTTCATGGCTTCTGCTCCGATGAACTTAGATCACTGGTGCCCCCTAGGTTCGAATTAGCACAAGATACTAGATTAGCAACTAGATCCCACCCTTTTACAGTGAAACCAATAAAATGCAACCGCAACTTCTACTCCAACAGTTTCTTTTCTCATACTTCCCAACTGTGGAATTCCGTTCCACATGACTGCTTCCCCGACAGCTACAATCTCCAGGAGTTTAAATGTAAGGTCAATAGACACCTCCTAACACAATAACTCGCTTCCATTCTTTCAAACACTCTTCCCATCCTCCCAACTACCTATCACCCCGCTTCTGACATTTCCTATATCTAACCACTCTTTCTATTCACCTTCCCCCTATGTAGCCCCAAGCACAATCATGGCAGTGGAATTGGGGTGAAACGATTAAAAAAAAAAAAATATGCAGTTCTAGAAATGCCCTCTGTTAGAAAACAGTGAGAACTTATTCAAGGTCCTAATAGTAATAGGAAATGATACCTTATGCAAAAAGTGTAATTGAAATTTGATATATTTAAAAAAATGCAAATAATTTCTTGTGATCATTTTCATTAATTGTTGCATGTTAAAGAACACAAAACTTTTATTTAGTGTAAATAAATTCAAATAAATTTTTACTTTCTCCAGTAATATATATGACGAATATTATATAATACAATGTGAGAATTAACTGTTTATTTTATGTGTTGCTCTATTTGAGATATTGGCTCGTCAACTAGCAGAAGTCTTATTACGTGGTGTGTGTGAAAAGACTTACATCAAACTGGATGTAACTCAAGGAAGTGGAGAATCTGACATTCAGAATACTAATAATGCAGTACCAAGGAAATATGCAGGAGATAAGTAAGTATAGAAAAAAATGTATCAGAATCATACAGAAAAATTAAGAGGACAATTTTGAGGTTATAATCAATTTATTGTTATTTTGAATAAATGCTAAAATAAATTGCTAAATTAGTATAAAGTTTTTATGCACCCTACTATATACTACTTGTAATTAATGCATATATTTAAATTGATTCTCTGTAATTTCATATAACTAGGGTAACCACTCAGGTCAAATTGCTCTCTTTCATACACACACACACACTCATATATACACATATTTATGCATACATATATGCATAAACACACATAGACACACACTAAGAGAAAAATAATTTTTTAACACATGTCCAAGATAATTCAACAAAGTTAGAAATTGTAAAGATTACATAAAAAGTAAGTGATTTTTGTTTACTGTTCCTACTGGAAGATGTACATGTGATGTAATAGATACCAGCTCAGAATGAGGAATTAGCTGAATTTGAATTCCAGTAGGCATGTTATGTTCACTTATACATAATTATCCTTGGTATGAATCTACCACTTCCTCCAGCCATAGGTTAATTAGTAGGACATGTCTCTAGAAAAATCATTGTTTATGTAATATTCACTTACAAAAAAAAAGAGAATTATTTTTACAACTAAAAATATGTTTCAGCTTTAAATAATTCACAAAGGGTTGATAAACCATAAAAAATCAAATCTGTTGATAAACCATAAAAAATCAAATCTCTCACTCAATCCTTGTTACTGTAATACAGATCTTTAGTACTAGTAGACTTCATTATGAAGTATAGGGCCACAACCTCACTATGCTAGTTTTACTGCACAAAATGAATAAAACAGCAAAGCAATTAATGCAGTTCTTTTTCTTTTCTTAGTAATAAAACAGAAATTTTCTATACTTACACATCTTAAATATTATCACTAATTTTATATTACTTCAAGAAATTATCCTTGAAAAAAGTAAGGCATAAAGTAAATGCATAGACCCTTCACCCCTCCCAGGAGAGTAAATTAATATACCTCCTCTGCTGACATCAAATAGAATTATTATATTGAATCAGTTGCTAGGTCTGCTTCTAGGAAAGTTGGTTCACTGTGTTGTGCTAGGTCATTTTTCTTAACAGAATCTATCTTGCATCTTTATAAGTCAACTATTTGTTTATGCATTGAATATTGATCTGATGCTTTTGATATATATCAAGAGATTCTTTACATAATCCAAAGAAGAATTTGCATTGTCATTGGTCCTGACCACTGTAACATAGCTTCTCTGTACCTTTTGTATAAATACTTTCATGTTAATTGTTATGATGAGCTCTTTGGTATCTCAAATTTCAGAATTTAAGCACAATACTAAAGGATGTGCATTGTGGTGCATTGGATATCAGCTCGGAATGAGAAAGCAGGGAACCGAGTTCAAATTCCAGCTGAATTCAGTGCATTCACTTACGTGCAAATACCCTTGGGAAAGGTATTAATCCATCTCTTCCCTCCAGTTAGGGGTTAAATAACAGGACAGATTGGGTTCTATAGCTTTGGTCAGCAACCAGTCTACTGCAGAAAGCATTGGCAACCTACTGTGGGATAATCTTCTTTCGAGACATGATCGCCCAAGTGTGTATCACGTATGGCACTTAACTGACTGACTGACTAGATAGGCAAATTAATTTCATCCTTTTACTGTTGAAATTGTTAAGTGCTAATTTCTATGCTTATAGTTTCTTCTCTCTTGCGCATTTTGCTTGTGGAACTCTCTTCTGACTTCTTTCCTTTATTTTCCCATCAAGTATGATCTTCAAATTTTTAAATGCACCATCATCATCCTTTGTTGCCTTGAATCCTGTCCTCTTTCGCCATAACATTTTCTCAATGTCTTTCACTAGCAGTAACTCCTTGCATTATAGTGGCTTTATTGTCTTTCTTGGAGTAAAATGGTTAAAAAATATCTTTTCAAATTTCATTTGAATGGGATTACTGTAAAGTTGACTTGTTTCTATGAAAAAGTATTTTTCATTTAGAAAGCTTATTTTTTAAGTTTTGAAGTGATAAGAAATAATGATATGGTTTACATTTGGCAATATGTGTTTAAATATAAGTTTGGAATATTTAAATTATTGTATGTTGAAATTTTGATATGGAATATGAATTCTATTCTGATCTCAGCTGTTCTGCTGAAAGTCTTTTTATGAGTATTTTCTTATAAAAATGAAGCAATATGAATTGGACAAATCCCTAAGAAATTTGAATAGATCAAACTAATGATGGATAAAAGTTTATAGTGTTAAAGAGAGAAAAAAAGTAAAAAAGCTGAACAGTAAGGTAAAAATATGTCCTGGAGTACAACCAAATGAAAGGTTCAAATTACTAATTGATTATTTAAGATTCAATCAAAACACTTGTTTGGTTGTCTTGTGTTTGTTGAAAATATTATATGGTTCTGTGTGTGTGTGTGTGTGTGTATGAGAGAGAGAGAGATAGAGAGAAAAGTAAAAACAAAATATTTCATTTCTGAGCTAAAGTAAGAATGGAACTTGAGAGAAGTGTAGGTTTGTAGTAGGAAGTAACTGTGAGGAAATGTGATCTTAAGTTATGTGGGGTCAAGTTGAAGTCTGTGTACAGTGTTAAGATAGTATTATTCTGGAATGTTTAAAAAATGCAATGGTGGTGGACACTAATACTTACTTTAGATAGAGATATTTACTTACTATTGAGTAAATGAAAAATATTTAGGTATTTAGGCATGAATTAAAAGTAGGTCTGTCCCAAAAAAGCTATACCTAAGTTTAAAATGCATTTTAGAAAATGAAAAATCTTTTCTGAATCTTTAATTTTAGTTTTTAATTCCAAGTTAATAGATTGAATTTAATATTCCTAATAAGCAAAATAATTTGATGTATTTCAAATCAAATTTAAATTGATTGGAATCTTTTTATTTCTTTCCTTATCAAATGACCTTTTTTTGCATAGTTTTTTAACTATCCAGTAATCTTTAAAATTTAAGAAAATATTTTAAGCAATTGAATATTTTATTGAATTTTAGGAACTTTGCTTTATAGCTTTATTTAAGATTTTTGTTGAAAAAATATTACAAAATTACAAATAAATTTTGAATTTATTATAGATATCTGCCTTATTTTTTGCTTTTGTTGTTTATGGTTGTCCATATTTACACATATTGACACACAAAAAAAATTTAATATTCTTTTTAAAATACTGTGAGTCATTTCCATTTATTAGTAAATAAAGCTTTAATTAGATGCTACAAATACAGAATTTTAAAAGATTTAAATGTCTATAAATCATTCTGCTTAAAATTTCTGAAAACAATTCTTGTAAAAATTCATTATTCAGCAAAAAAAACATATTCTTAAGATAATAGTATAATATACATAGTGCGATTGATAAATTGTTGTCTAAATTATACAAAAATTGAAATTATACAATAACACTGACATCTCATTTTAAAGATAAATTTACCAAAATGACACAAAAATATCTTGAAATACTAAAGAGTAAGTTTATTCAATAAAATCGCCATTGGCTTCAACTGTGGCCTCAAGACGACCTTGGAATCTTCTAACACTACAACTCTTCTGGATGGTCTTTTTGTTTTTGTTGATGAATGCTACCATAATCCTTACAGTCTGTGGAGTTAGGTGGCCAGATGTAAGGGGTGATATGATTGCAGAAATTGTCTGACGGCTATGATTTGGTACTTCTGCTTGTGTGGCATAGTGCAGAGTCCTGTTGCTAGATATGTGCTTTCCAGCAGCCACCCTCTTGACCCAGAGCAGTACTACCTCCTCAAGACACTTGATGTAGGCTTCACTGTTGAGTCTGAGGCCCTGTTGGAAGATGAATGGAAACATAACATTACCATCTGTAGTGATCCCACCAGTCTCCTTCGTGATCACCTTTAAACTCCTCTAACTCTTTCCAAATTCTCTTTACTGTTGTCATATTGACACTGAAACACTCTGAAAGGTTTGTTTTGGAGCTTCTGGTGCAAATGCCAAGCAGTACAGCAAACTGTTTCCAAATTTCTGGCAGAGTGATTTGCATAATGATGCTCTTTTCTCACAGAATGTACCCAACTAACTCTACTATACTGTGTAGTCGATAAAATAAAAAACAATGCACAAAATTATAAATATAAAATGGCGACAATTTACTCATCGCACACGGCATGTTATTCATAGAAGCAATTAAAAGCTTTTCTAATTAAAAAAAATTCTTAGCTTCATTGCATTTTTAATTTAAGATTTACAGCAGATTTTCTACAACTGGTGTTCTGTTTGACTAAAAAAATTTAATTATTTAAATTCTCCAAGGACTTGTCCATATAACAAATATTAACATTTTGTGATACAAAAATGAATTTTTTCAAATTTCATAAAAATTAAATGGAGGTGAGTAACAGATTAAAATATGTTTTTATATAAATTTTCTGTAAAAAGAAATGCATAAGAAATAATTTTATTAATTTCTGTATAAGTCCAGAAAGAGTCATTAAAATCCAACAACCATTTTTCAAAGAATTTCAAATCAGTATATTTTCACCCACAAAAAAAAGAATACTCAAATTTTTTGTAAAAATTTAATCTCTCACCTTGATGCTAAAAAAAATAGATTTTTTAATCAAAATTTTCAAGGTTCTGTAAAGAATAAAAATAATTTTTACATGAAAAAATTCTCTTGAATTTTTCTCTTAATGATGGCAAAGATTTTGATAATAATACTTTATTTTTACTGTTTTGGGTATTTTTTTCATCATGTATCCTTTTTTTGAATTTACCTCAACACTTTGACTCTGCTTATTGCAAACATTAAGTTGCTCTTCTGAATTTATTTTTAGTAGATAATATAATTTTCTATATTTATTACTCTCTAAATTGATTTATGTTCTTTTTTCAAAAAGGAAAATTGTCCAGTTATTTCTATCTCTCAGAAGTTTTTTTTTTTTTTTTCAATGAAAAACTTTCAGAAGAGCTAACATCATATATAGAGCATTACATAAACTCTAAAAAGCATATAGGTGTAATGCCCTTTAATATCAGTAGCAGCTCTTAAACGTAATATCAGCAGCAGCTCTTGAATATAGAAACACATGAGCCCTAAGGTAACTTTGCCCCTTTGATTTTTCTTCTTTTGATCTGCTGACATGAATTTCCCACATTGAAGCTAAAAGAGCTGTGAATGCTTCACACTAAAACCACACCAACACAGCAAGTCCCACTCAAACATATTCATGAACATTTTTATGTGTATGCAATTTACTTCTAGCAAAAGAAACTTTTCTTTTGTTAATTTTGTTTTAAATGTTATGATGCATTCAAATCAATTGGTCTATTATTTTGTCCATGTACTCTTTCACTATTATTTTATGTACTATAAAATATTCTTGTAAGAAACCTTAGACATTTAGTTATTGAGGTAGCTAATCACTAAACAGGCTTTTATAATGCTCTCTATAAGATGTCATTGAATGATCCTAGCTCTTCTAAAGGTTTTTGAATGTTAGTAGTGGTCAGGTTCTTTCTTCTCCATTTTGTATTATAAAGCATTATAATCATCAGGTGATAGTCATTCATTTCAAGGTATAATTCACTACTTGGAAAATCCTTAAAGTAGTTTTCGACTGTAAAATCAGATACTGTTTCATTTCTCAAATTTGTGTCACAGCTTCAGCAGCTTTGAGACCCATTTTGAAATAATTTCTCGAAATTGCCAAAATTTTATTCTTTGTATCTGCCATTATAACATCTAAAATAAAAAGCACAGCTGAATAGTATTAATAATATTAATAATTGTAGAGACAATGATATTTTTTAAATGGGTAAATTAAATAAACTTTCAAGTAAAGGTCTGTAAAAAAACTTTCTAATATGATTAATCAAATTTTATTTATTTATTAAATGTAAAATGTTGATTACAGGTTATTCATGCCAGTTAATGAACATGAAGAAGCTCTGTTGTTGCTTTTAATAGCTGAAGCCATTGTAAGTATACTTTTCTCTTCTCTACCAGATTTAAATATTTACAATTATTGCTTTCTTTGATACAGACTAGAATTTCAGATTTCAAAAAACTTGTTTTTTTGGCTTGTACAGAGTATGATGGATAAATTGTCATCTAAATTATACAAAAATGAAAATAACACTGACATCTCATTTTAACAGACATATTTACCAAAAGTACACAAAAAATACTTTGAAATACTATAGAGTAAATTTATTCAAGAAAATCACTATTGGTTTCAATGGTGGCCTGTAGATGACTTCTGGATGTTTAAGTTGGTGAATACTGCCATAATCCTTGTCTTTAGTTCATCTTTGTTAGGTGGCCAGATATAAGTGATTGCAGAAATTGTCTGACAGCTATGACTAGGTATTTCAGTTTATGTGGCATGGTGCAGAGTCCTGTTGCCAGATATGGGTCTTCCAGCAGCCACCCTCTTGACCCAGGGCAGCACTACCTTCTCAAGCCTCTATGTAGTCTTCTGTGTTGAGTCTGAGGCCCTGTGGAAGGATAAATGGAGGCATAATGTCACCATCACTAGTGATCACTCCAAACACCATGATGTTGACTGGATACACATGAAATGTTCATATTGGAGATTCTGGTGCGAATGCCAAGCATTACAGCATGGTTTTTCCAAATTTCAGGTGGAGTAAATTGTGTCATGGTGTACATCTGACCTTACTATACTGTGCAATTGATAAAGTAAGAAACAAACAGCATATATACACAAAATTAAGTATATAAAATAACGATAATTTAACCATCGCACTCTGTATAAAGAATTCCATTTTATTTATAGATGAGATAAAAATGTGTTGCATAAAATATTTTACTATTTGCATTACATATTTTTAAAATGATTTCTAATGACATTCTTATAATTTTGTATAATTTTAACTGAATCCTGGATTCCACTGGTTTTTTAGCTTTTTTATAATTTACCAAGTAGTGGTAGTAGTGTGTGTGTGTGTTTGTTTATGAGGTAAAATTGCAAACCTTTTTGTTATTCTTACCCAGAGCTGGAGAGGGAGGAGTGCATTCCACTCCTGTTTTTTAAATTTAGACATGTCCTTTTCCAAGATAAATTCCTAACAAGGCTACAGAGAGCCCAGTCTCCCCAGTTAATTTACTGATAGCTGGAGAGAATATATATGGATTTATTCCTTTTGCAAGATCATTAGTACAAAATGATTGCAAAATATCTCAGTTGAAATTTGAAAATCATCTTAGCTAGTATATAAAAGAGATTGTGTGTCTGCACTAACAGTAACAATAATGTGTAATAAGAGAGAAAGTAAAGACGGATGGAAAATTAATTGCATAATATACTCATTCTGATATAATTTTTGCACTGAAAAATAGTAAATACTCTGAAAATAAGTATTATGTCTTTGTCAATAGAAGTAGGATGTGCATTGTGGTGCATTGGATATCAGCTCAGAACGAGAAATCGGGGAGCCGAGTTCGAATTCCAGCTGAATTCATTGCATTCACTTACGTGCAAATATCCTTGGGAAAGGTATTAATCCGCCTATTCCTTCCAGTTATGGGTTAAATAACAGGACAGATTGGGTTCTATAGCCTTGGTCGGCAACCAGTCTACCGCAGAAAGCAATGGCAACCTACTGCGGGATAATCTTCTGCCCAGTCAGTCATGTCTCTGTCGAGACATGATCGCCCAAGCATGTATCACGTATGGCACTTAACTGACTGACTGACAATAGAAGTAGGAGAGATTCCATTTTAGTTTAATGTCTTATATAGAAGGTATCTTATTTAATGTTCTAAAAATATATACAAATAAAATTTGATTTATATTGTATTATTCATTTGGTTGACTGCCACATAAAAGTTCATTAATGTCTAACACATTAACTTCTAGTGACACATCTATAAAGATGCATTTAGAAAGTGTCATTTTTAATTACCAAGAAATTAATTTTAAATTTATATATAATTGTTCCTAATAATTTTACAATTAAATTGCATTTTTTTATTGAATAAAATATATTGAAATATTATATACACACATTTTATTAAATGTTTTTAACTAGGATTATGTAATGCTTCTTATATTTACAGACAATTTTCTGAAGACAATGATTAAAATGATAATGGAATTTTAAGTCAATTTCCTTCTTTGCAATATTAATTATGTTAAAAGATCTTTCAGTCAATCTTATGACTTATCGCTTGACATCTTAACTAATAACTTCATCATCATCGTTTAATGTTCACTAGTATGGTTAGACAGGGTTTTCTTGATGGCTCCCTAATTGAACCATCGTGAAATATTAGAGCGAGTTTTGCAGCTGCATGCCCTTACTGACACCAACCAGTTTAAGAGACTGGAAACTCAGTGCTTTTATTGAGACACCATCTCTAGGAAGATTACCTGCCAAGGTTAAAGAGTTCAGCCTACACTTTTCTATACAGAGTAGGTGTAGAGGTTTTTATTTCAGAGATTTTCTTTTGTTAGATAAGTTGCTCTCCAAATCTAAAGACACCCAACCTAACATTTTCTTTTTCTCTGAAATGACCTCAGTTTGGGGGATTAACTATTTGGCCATAGTGGAGACCTTAACGGATGCTATCACTCCAGGTTAGGGTGAACCTGGGAATAACAGCAATTAAAAAATGGTTCCACACTCCTCTAAACCTCGAATCTCTTGATCAGAGGCCTTGTTGCCTGATGTAGTTTATCGTCATACCCAGGACCAAAGAAGAATTCCTGTACTGAAAACTTGCAGAAAAAATTAAGAATTTAGTTTTTGAAGTTGAGGATCCAACTAAAAACATAACAAAAATAAAATGATACAACTTCTGTGAAATAATTATTGAATTGTTTTAGAAGAAATTAAATTTAAAAAATATTTTCAATGTGCTAAATGAAAAGTTATTGGGAATTTTTTTTTGCTAATTTTATTTAGTATATAATGGAAACATTTAAGGGAAAACCTTTTTTGTATAACAGGATCAGTATACATGGAATTTACTTGAGAATAAATTTCTATGTTAGATTATGTTGTACAATGTCAAAGTAATTAGTCAATCTGAATTTGTCTCTCTTTTCTATTTGCAGGCAACCAGTAATGTTGTTCTTAATCGATCTGCTGAACATTCTGAATTCCGTCAATTAACATTTAAAAATGTTAGTACAGTTTATGATTTATTAGCAATTGCTCTGGTTAAGAGAGCTCACTTCCCATTGTTAGCAGAGGTTAGTATTTTCTGTTTTCTTCTGTCTACTAAAATAAAAATGGTGGTTTTTGCTAGGATATAACTAATATTGTTAGGAAGATCTTTGATGACAAATATAACTAAATTCAAATAAATGAAATTTACTTGAATCTACAATATCAATAGCTATTCAAATTTTAAAAAAAAAGCATGGTTGTTCTCTATTTCTAAGATTTTTTAAACATTAGGTGCGATTGGTAAATTGTCGCAATTATTTTATTATTTCAAATATTCTTTAGTCTGAGCTCCAGGACCATGGATTAGTTTTAAAGCGTTCATTACACCCGAGCAACGCCGGGCTATACTGCTAGTATATATATATATATATATATATATATATATATATATATATATATATAAAGGAAAAACTATTAAAAAGTTGTAAGTTTAAAAATGTATTTTTTTGACAGTATTTGTTTATTTCTATTATTATATTTATATTTCAGACCGTCCTCAGTCCTTCATCAGAAACAAATGATTTTAAAATTTAAATTAGAAACGTATTTCGTGAGAGCATCTGTGGAGAGAGTTTGTTTACATCACGTGACACATTTTTTTTAAATATTTGTAAACGTACCAAATTTATAAGTATTATTAAAGATAGGTTTACATTTACAAATATTTTTAAAAAATGTGTCACGTGATGTAAACAAACTCTCTCCACAGACGCTCTTGCGAAATATGTTTCTAATTTAAATTTTAAAATCATTTGTTTCTGATGAAGGACTGAGAACAGTCTAAAATATAAATATAATAATAGAAATAAACAAATACTGTCAAAAAAATACATTTTTAAACTTACAACTTTTTAATAGTTTCTCTTATACATATTAAGACAGTATACATGGATCATCACTATATATATATATATATATATATATATATATGTTTATTGTTTAGAATAATTATTCATTTTAAGACTATATACAAAATAAGTTGTTTCCAAAAGAATGTGTGTGTGTGTGTATATATATATATATATATATACATATCCATACACACATACACTACTGGGGTTTAATTTCATCCACAATTAGTTCTTGCATACCTGGTAGTTTGAACTAGAAACCAAATTGTACACCTCATTTGCCAATTATTTGGATATGCTGAAACTAGATCTCTTTCATGAAAATATTATTAATGAGAGAGAGCTGATTATCTGATTATTTCTTATCAATTTTACATAAAAACAGCTAAAGCAAAACATTGTGACATTTAATGCCACAAGACATTCAGAAAAAAGGTGTCATGAGATTATTTCTTTGTTTAGGACAATATTAAGTTCAAGATGAGATCATATCTCAAGCAAACTTTGCTGTGGGTGACACTAAGTTTCACATAATTAGCCATCTTTATTTTTTCCTAATCTTTGGAAAGTTAATAAAGGAATTGGTAGAAATTAATTATAATTATGAAAGATATTTTGTATAATATGTATTATCTAGATGGCATATCATCCTTAACAATGTGACAATAGTTTATCAATTTTATTGGATTTTTTAACTTTCATAATATTAAACAAGAAACATTGTAATGGTTAAAAATTATAATTACATGAGCAAAATTTACAAAGACACAGTTTTCATTTGTTTAAAACATATGTTATTGTAATGATGACAAAGTATTAAGTGTGAAATATATGCTTCAATTTTTAAAACTTAATTTTAGAAGTTATTTAGAAGTTATTGATTTTCCGAGCTGTTGTATTTTTTCATATGAATCAGAACAGCAGCCAGAAAAGCATTCCAAAGTTTATCTTTGCTGGTAAATTGCTGTCTATCAATGTAAACCTTTCTTTTCAAAATGTTGTACATGTTTTCAATTGGGTTAAGATTAAGCAAAGATTCTGGTCAATTCAAAGTTTCTTTGAAACTCATTTTATTTAGATATTTATTAATTTTTCTTTTCTAAATGTGATGAAGCATTGTAATGCATGAAAATTACCATTTTGAACCATGGTTCCACATGTGCCTTCAAAAGATCAGTGTATATCTGAATGGTTATTTTAACCCCATCAGTAACTTGTCATGTGCTTATGACTTTACCACCTATAAAACCACTCCAAAATATTACCTTCATGTCTCAACTTGTGTGGGTAGTTTCTGCCAGTAAACCACTAGCGTTTACTTCATTTGTTTAGCCCATTGAGAGTAATATGGCACATTACTGAAAAGAATATTTGTAAAATCAGTTTTCATGTATTCTGTTTTTCACTTTATTTTATGATCTTTATGAACTAGCAGTATAGCCCGGCGTAGCTTGGGTGTAATGAATATTTTAAAACTAATTCATGGTTCTGGAGCTCAGACTCAGCCTAAAGAATATTTGAAATAATAAAATAATTGCGACAATTTACCAATCGTACCTAATATATATAATATATATATATATATATATATATATATATATATATATATATATATATATATATATGTACTAGCAGCATAGCCCGGCGTTATGAATGCTTTAAAACTAATCCATGGAGCTGGAGATCAGACTCTGCCTAAAGAATATATGTGTGAAGTTTGGTGATAATCGGATAAAAATTATGGATTTGTATAAAGGACATACAGGCAGATAAACAGACACACACACACAAACATCTTGCCTTTTATATATATATATATATATATATATATATATATATTATCGATTTTCTGCACTACAGTAAGAACTGCAACCTTGAAACTTCTGAATATCGTTTCTTATGTCTTTGTCTATGAGTGTATCAAATTTGATTAAAATTGGACCACTCCTTCTATAACCCGATTTTTTTGATTATCGATTTTCAATATTTATTGGGGGTACCTCGACACAAAACCTAGCTGAGAACACTCACAGACGCTTATAGTACAACTGTGTAAATTTTCAAGAAAATTGGTTCAGCCGTTTCGGAGTCCATAGGTAACACACACACACACACACAAAGTTTCATTTATAAATAAGTTTAGATTTAGATTAGATTTATATATCTTTTAAAAGATGCTTAACAAGTGGTCTTTACCAATTGATTTAGGATCCAACATCTTGTACTTTTCAACATTTCTTCACTGTCACAAATTTTAAAAATGTCATAACTTGTCAAAGAGAGACATTTTATTACTTTCTGTGACAAGAAAGATATAAGCAAGATAAATAAATTCTTCAACTTGCCCTTATTGGACTTGCATTGAAAATATCAAATATCTTTAACAAAATTCTTCAGTTTTGTGGTACCATCTAATCATTTTGCAATTTCCAGCATTGTTTTACCTTTTGCAAACACTGAAGTTATTAAACCTTTTCACGCATTCATTAACTCAGTCTTACAACCCATTTTAAAGGTTCAAATTCACGTTTTAATGCTATTAACAATTTAAACACTATTGAAACTTTGAAATCAAGACATTTCATACAATTGATTGCTGTTATTTTACATCTGCATAGAATAAATCAGCTTTCATCTGCTCTGTTCATATGATGTTACTGTTTTTCAACAAATAAACCTTTATTTAACACACCACTCAATAAGTCCTGGGCCTGACATATAGATGTTGCCGCTAATAAAAAAAATCTGTATGAAATGACACATGACAAAATTTGTGCCCAATCAGATTATTAGCTTATAAATTACAGTTATTTAAGTGAAGTATTTTCAGAACAATGGAAAGATCTGAATTTCAAATGTTGATAAAGCATTGCTTTCTGATGGAAAAAAATAGTGTTCAAGCAAAGCAATGGCTTGATAAGTGATATTCAGACTCGGCTCTATCAGAAATAACTGTTAAGAGGTAGTATGCTGACTTTATATGCAGTCATACAGACACAACTGATGCTGAACGCTCAGGTCGCCCGAAATCAGCAGCTGTCCCGGAAAACACCAAGAAGATACACAAACTCCTTTTGGCCAATCATAAATGGAAGTTGTGTGAGATAGCAGAGAAGTTAGACATATCAGAAGGCAGTGTATTCACCATTTTGCATGAACATTTGTCAATGAGAAAGCAGTATTCGAAGTGGGTGTTGCATTTGCTCACAGTCGATCAAAAACAACAATGCGTTAACGATTCGGAGCATTGTTTGTAACTGTTTCAATGCAACAAAAAGGAGTTTTTGCATAAATATGTGACAATGGATGAAACATGGATCCACCACTTCACTCTGGAGTCAAATCGGCAGTCAGCTAAGTGGACAGCAGCAGGTGAAAGCCATCCAAAACAACCAAAGACGCAAACATCAGCAGGCAAGGTTTTGGCCTTTGTATTTTGGGATGTGCAATGTATTTTGTTCATTGATTACTTTGAGAAAGGAAGAATCATCAATAGCGAATATTATATAGCATTACTGGTGTGTTTGAAGAAAGAAATCACCAAAAAAATGGTCACAAATGAAGAAGAAAAATGTGATTTTTCACTAAGACAATGCCCCGGGTCACAAGTCAATGGCTATGATGGTAAAACTACATGAATTGCACATTAAATTACTTTCACATCCACCCTAGTCTCCAAATCTCGCCCCTAGCGACTACTGGCTGTTTGCAGGCTTTAAAAGAATGCTTCAGGGAAAAAAATTTGGCTCCAATGAAGAAGTGATATTGGGAACTGAGGCATATTTTGAGGCCAAAGACAAATCATTCTACAAAAAAGGCATTGAATTGTTAGAGGAGCATTGGAATCAGTGTATCACCCTAGAAGAAGACTATGTTGATGAATAAAGTTGAATTTTGCCTAAAAGTTGTTGTTTTATTAGTTAGGCTCGGGATTTATTGAGTGATGTGTTACATTATTTGGACAGTTGTCCTCATCTTTGTTGCCATATTCACAACATTTTGACCATTGTACACTCTGACTATCTTCAGGATGGAAATTTTGAACTAAACTCTTTATTTTGTTCATTGAAATAAATTGTTCTCATTCCATGAGTCATGCTACTTCCAGATGTCTCCGTTATCTTCATTTAACTCAACTTTCCAAGTGAATGGATCTCATCAATGCTTTTATTCACTGAGTGATTTGTCCTTGAGGACTTGACCTAAAGTATTGTGGGTTCAAAATCTAGCTACAGCAGTAGTAAACAAAAAACTTACTCTGCTGGTATGACTGGTTATGAGATATGATTTTGGAAATTTACACCTTTTTACAAAATTATAAATTTCTGACATCTCCAGTTTATCATGTGGCAGGTATTAATGCTGTTTATTGAAATACAGAGTATCCCTGTTTAATCTGTGGAGGTAAAAAAATATAGTTAATATGTCTAGACTTTATGGACACCTTGTACAGTGCTAGTCAATCGTGAGCATACTTGGATGCTTCTGGACTTAAAGCGTTTAATAAACAAAGCAAGAAGATTATTTTTTCTGTCAGTCGTTGGTTAAAAGCGTGTATAAACCATTAACAAACAATTTTTATGTGCTAGCCTTTCTGCTTATTATAAACTAAATTGAAATGCTCAACTGCCTCCTACAAACCTATGTTCATGGCCCTCCAAATGACCAAGTCGAGGAGTAGTGGCTAAAAGTTGAAGGGTCAAAATAAAATATTTATTTCCTTAACTTGTTAATGTTTTTTAATATGCAACTAACAACTTAAATTGATCAAAATTATACACAACATTTTGATTTCAGGATGATTTAAATTTTTTTTTTTAGCAGTTTTGAGATGACTGTAAAAACATTAGTCCGTATTTGATGGCCTATAAAACCCCCTCCTTTTTCCCCTAAAAAAAAAACAAAAAAAAAACTATCTCCTAAATATCTTCTGAGTATTATGAGAAGTTGAGTTATAGGCTAATGTTTACTCTGAGAACTCCCCATACTGGGACCTAACCTCATTTTTTAATACTGTAACATTAAATGTAAACAGGGGGTGGAGATTTTATATGCCATCATATATGGTAAGTCTGTCTTCTCTATAATAATGTGTAACATTTTAAGTAAGAAATTTAAGAACAAACTCTTTAAAAATTATTCAAGGATCAGTTTCCGTCCTAAGAATAATTTGCTCTTTTATTTATGTTATTTCCTTTCCTACTTGTCATAAAACTAATTGTTGTCTCTCAAATTTGAACAAATACAAAGTAATGATGCTAATAAGTAAAGTTATAAGTATATTTGAGATATATAGACGTTTTTGAACACTTGATTATGATTAATAAGGCTTATCCTAAAATATCTATATTCTTTTTTATCAAATCATTTAATTAAATATTTAATTTTATATACATTGTGGTTTCTTTGGACAAAGGGAGATAACTATGTGATATCAATATTTCTTTACTTGATTGATAATTTACTATATGAATTTCAAAGCTGGTGGGAAACTCTGCAAATTAATCAATGTTGTGTGTGTGTGTGTGTGTTTCTTATGTAAAACTGTGATGTCAAACAAATTTAACTTCTCTATCAATGCCTACCAGCCCATGTCTCATATCTTAACTTAATGGTTGTTGCTTAATAGAAATAACTAATTTGCTTATTTAACTTTAACAATGAAATTAAAAAAATATGTGCTGTCTTATACATTTCCAATCAAGTGTTCTGGAATTTTTATAAGTAAGTGATTTTTTTATGGGGTTTATAATTAAGTAGCATAGTTATTCAAATAAATCCATCTCTCTGCCCTGAAGGTAGTAACAATCTTAACCTTTGTGTAAAAAGAAGTAAATAATGTTGATATATTAATAGCATATTTTGAAAATTTAACAAATATTATAAGTTCTTATATAATATATGAACATAATAAAGGCCTGTCAAAATGTTTGATACTATATTTTTAAAAAGTATTTCAATTATTGTATTGAACTTCTTTAATATTGACACTTTCACTAATCTCATTTTATGGTATGTGTGTGCATACATACATATATTATAATTAAGCATTGTAAATAATATACAATAATATATAATAGTAATGAATAAAAGTGATAATAATAATGATGATAATAATAATAAACAACTATATTATATAACTACAATAATATATAATAATAGTGAGAAAAATATAGATAATAATAGGGGAAATAGGAAAAATAGGGAGAAAATATAATTAAATTATGAAATAAAATAGAATGTACTTCATATAGAGAAAAACAATAATACAATTTTAATATCAGGAACTATCATTAAATTATTTAATAATATCTATTGATATTTTGGATTCATGAATTATGTGTTTGTGAAAAAATGCAGAAGTAATGTAAAGTTATAATTGCATGTTTATGCTTGGTAGTAATGTTATTAATGTTTTTAAAGTACTTCCTCCTTAAAAGGTTATGTTCTATTTTAATTAAATTAGCATTTGAGAAATCAAAATTGTGTCCTACATTATTTCGATGTAATACAAGGGGATTGAAATGTATGCCCAAACAAGTCTCGTTTATGTTCATAGAGCCACACTTTTAGATTTCATGATGTTTTCCCTATATATATACATTATTGCACTGTAGACACTGTATTTTGTAAGTTTTGGCATTTAAATTGGTGTTTTTGTTTTTTTAATCGGACAATATCACCAATTGTCTTGGAGGTGGGGAAAAAAATTCTAGTGTTTGGTATAGCGAATTTGTTTGAGATTTCATATGAAAAGGTCTTGGAAATTAGTATTATGAAATTTGTGTGATTTTGGAGGGGTTTTTGTTTTTTTGTATTTTATAAGCATGTTTTTTAGCGTTGAGGATGAAATGGTGTGGGTAGTAAGAAGGTTTAAATGTTTGTTCAATATATCTCTCTTCTTCAGATAAATAATTAGGGCTGCATATTCTGAGGGCTCTAAAGTAGAAACCTATAATTAAACCAGATTTAATTCTTTGGTTGTGGTGGGTATAGAAATTAAAAACATTGTTTTTGTTGATAGATTTACGGTGAACCTTAAATTCTAATTTATTGTTATTACGTATTATTAAGATATCAAGGAAAAGTAAAGAATTGTTAGTTTCAAGTTCATATGTGAATTTGATGGTAGGTTTTATCTTAGTGAATTTAGTTACTAAGTTTAATATAATTAATTTAATTACGTTTTCTTCCTATTTTTCCCATTTCCCCTCTTATTATCTATATTTTTCTCAGTATTATTATAGTTGTTTATTATTATTATTATTTGTTTTATTATTTACTATATATATATATATATATATATATATATATATATATATATAAAGAAATGATTGTATAGTGCAGTGGAACAAGGGAAAATGACTTGACCCACACAATGTATGGTAGTATTATTAGTTGAAGAAAATGCGATAATTAAAACATTGAGTGTAAGCTGTTTGTAAAGTTATTTTTTAATGGTCGCAGTCATATGGAATGTGAACTTAAACTGAAAATGAAGGCATTGTGCATAGCTTTATTACTGCATTCCTTAGCAGTATGGTCTCAGAAATAACAGATTTTTTTTTCTCAGTTTTTCTAATTTTCTGAAAAATTTGTCCAGAGACTTTCTCGGCCTCTGTAGTCTCATAGCCAACAAATGTCATGCAAACACCTTGTTAGTTGTCTTAATAAATATGGTGTCCAGTTTTTTATGGACACATTGAAGTTTGTACATCCTTCAATATATTCAAATACTCTAGAACTTATACAACTCAGGAGGGCCTGGTATTTGTTTGGTATCCTGTCCTGGAAATCATCTATATATTTAAGTAAAATAGTTTGCCAATCGCAGTAGTCTTTGACAGCTGTTGGAGAACAAGGTTTGATGTCTAAGCATTTTGGTTTCCATGCTAGAAGTTATCTATGTATTTTAGTTGAATAAATTGTAATATATATATTGTAAATCTGAACTCAGAACAACAGTAAAAGTACTAAGCTTTATTCAACTAAAATAAAACTAAGCTTTAAATGAAAATAGAAAGGTGTTAGCTAAATAATGAGTTTCACAGAGTCTATTCTTGTATAGTGTAGAACACTACTTCACTATCCACACAGATGATTAAACGGTGAAAGATTGTGTAGAACTGGTCACACTTTTTGGAAGAACTGACAACAAAGAAATGGTGCACAGTATAACACAAAATCTTCAAACAGTCCACTTTGTGTTTTATTGTCAAAATTTAACCTTTCTAAAACAATGTCAAAGAATAAGCATTGTATTAGTAATAATAAGGATGTACTTAAACATTATTTTCCTTAGAAAGATATTATTTAAAGTCTCTAATTTTCCTTCTAGACTGGCTGCCAGACAAGGCAAGAGGAATCAGTTTGCCCTGCTTATTTAAGCAATAGTTGAAGAAAAATAGGTTAATGTTTTGGAATAAAATTAGTATGAAGAGAATGAAACAGAATCAAGTTGAATTTGAACTTGACTTGTGAAGTCCACTTTCTGTCCTAATAACTGTTATGCTACCTGCATACACACACATTACGAGGGTAAAACAAAAAGTGAAGGCAATTTCCATACAACACCTTTATTTTCACTAATGAAGAACAAATACATATACATATTACTTTTCAACATCATCCTCTTGGATGGCATTATACCACTAGTGTTTTTTTATTTTTTATAATCATATCGCTCCAAGCAAGGCATTTTACTGCCACTGTTGTGCAGAGGGTTACATAGGAGGAAAGTTATGAGAAAGAGAGACAGGTTATAGTGGGTGTCAGGATGTGGGTAAGAGAGGGATGAGAATACTGATGAAAGTTGAGTGGACAGAGAAGGGAGTATGAGAGAAAGGATGCAGGTTAGTGAGATAGAAGATGACTATTGACTATACATTTAAATTCTTGGAGATTGTAGCTGTCAGGAAAGCAAGTAAATAGAAGGGAATTCCACAGGCAGGACGCGCGAGAAAAGAAGCTGCTGGAGTAGAATTTACATTTACAATTTATTGGTTTCACAGTAAAAGGGTGAGACCTAGTTGCTAATCTTGTGATTTGAGTAAATTTATATATAGGAGGCACCAGTGAGCTAAGTTCCTCGGAACAGAAGCCGTGAAAGTATTTGTAGAAGAGACACAAGGAAGCCACATTGTGCTGGTGAGAAAGTGACTGTATCTGAGCTGCCAAGTCGAGATCAATCACATTACAGATTCCCCGTTGGATTTTGTCAAGGACACCTAGGTGGATAGCAGGAGCACTTAACCAGATATGGCAGCAGTATTCAATGCACGGGCGGATGGTAGACTTATATATGTGCAGGATTGTTTCAGGCGGAAAAAAACTTCCTGGCCCTACACAGAGAACCGAGTTCAATGAGTTTCTTCATCCAGTGTGAAAAAAAGATTTTCAGTTATTTACAAAGCCCTGTCTACACTGCTTGCTTGTTAATGCACAAACTTTAAGGTACCCCAAGTCATCATGCACCATGGTTTGTGCATATCCATAGCTTATGCCCATTATTGCTACTACTTATGCTCATGTGATTTGTCAGTCTTCCCTGGTCATAGCATCCATCCTTTGTATGTGTTTTCCCATGCATACTGTTGATAGGCAAACAGATTTACTTTCATCTATTACAGTTGTTCAAGGTAAATAAAGAATTTCCACTCTTTTCTTTTTTACTTTTGTAATTAACACGATTTTTAGATTCTTTTTATCATCAAACTTTTTGATGTCTCTCTTTATGGTAAAGAGTTCAGTTTGGTCATCATTTTCTTTGAATTTGTGTCACTAAATATTTGTTTATATTTCTGAGATGAATTATTTACACTATTTACATTTGGACTATTGTTCTCATCTTGGTTGCCATTTGTATGATGTTTCGGCTGTTGTATGCTCTGGCCTTCTTCAGGTGCTAGAAATTTTGAACCGAACCCTTAATTACGATTACTGGGGTATATCATTCTCATTTCTTGTGCAAAGCCTCTTTTGATAGTCATGAGTTATCTTCTTCTAACCTGACTCTTTAAGTTACTTGTTCACCACTGCTGTTGTGTGGTATTAAACTCATAACTCTTTGGGTCAAGTCACCGGAACTAACCAACGTCTACATCTACTGAGCTATAGCAATAAAAGTAATAATTGCTTCTCACTATTTTTGTTGTGATTCTGTAGCAAAACCAAAAGTAAAGTATTTGTCATTAAAAATACTCTGATTCTGTATAATGTTTTTCTTTTTATATTGTTTTCTATTTTGTAGAGTTATGAGAGAGCAATGCGGTTTTCTTTTGATGAATTTCATATTTGGTATCAATTTGCAAATTCCCTAATATGCACTGGAAAAGTAAGTATTTGAGTTAATTTAGTGACAATGTTTACCTTTGTTTAACAGATTTTTTTTTTTTAATAAAAAATATACTTTCATATTCTATAGAATATCAGTCAGTTAAGTGCCATATGTGATACATGTTTGGGTGATCATGTCTTGAAAGAAACGTGACTGACTGGGCAGAAGATTTTCCCGCAGTAGGTTGCCATTACATTTTGCAGTTGACTGGTTGCTAACCAAGGCTATAGAACTTGTCCTGTTATTTGACCCATGGCTGGAGTTAAGAGATGGAGTAATACCTTTCCCAAGGGTATTTTCGTCTAAGTGAATTCAACTAGGATTTGAACTCGGCTCTCTGATTTCTTATTCTGAACTGATATTCACTGCACCACAATGCACACCTTACAGAATATACTAAGTATATTTTTGCAAAAAAAAAAAAATCAAACATTGTTTTCATGGATATCCACAACTGCCTATCCATTTTGACCCTTATCAGCCTTTTTCCTTTTGCAATTCTTTTCACCATCTGTTCTGCCATCCATTCACACAATCCCATCAGGTAGGTGGCTTTCTGCATTGCCCTTGTTATACCCTTTGAGAGTTTAGTTTTCCAAGCTCTCTTTCCTCATTATGAATCCAATAAATTTCAGCTGTCTCTTGCTGACTCTGAGTATTAGTGTTTGATTTATTTCCATTTTCTATATGACTTCTGTTATTACAACTACAAACAAGAAAATGAGTTACAACATTTTTTAGTGTAGAATTAGAAAATGTTTGTGTGCTTATGAGATTAGTGTAAAAATACTGTGATAAAATTTGTTTACCCAAAAATATTTCAATTTGCAAACTGATACATTTTTATTGACAAATTTATGCATTAAATTTATTTTTATTTTTTTCAAATTATCATCCTTAGATTTGTAATTTGTTAAAATCATTCTTAAAATGTGGTCAGATTATATCACATATCCTCTTACATAAAAATAAAAGTTTAATTGTATTTTAAGAAAAACGTACTAAGAATTAAAAATAATCTTTTCGTTTTATATTGCTAACTGATGACTTATGAATTTTATTTGCAGCTGTCTGTCTTGTGAAATACTTTTTTTTTAAATCATTGAGTTGAAAAAGAGAAAGCTTATTGCAAATCTTTTATTTTGTTTATCTACTGCATGAAGCAGTTGTAAATCAAACTTTTTTAAAAATAATTATCCATTTAATTAGAATCTAAAGAAGTGTAGAATATTCGTATAGTACTTCCTGCCATTTAACGTGCACCATTTCCCCCAAATCACCAGGTATTTTATGCATTGATCTGGGTAGAAAACTAACATCTAAACACCCCCATTTGATACATTGATAAACACAGAATTAAATATATATGATTATAAATCATTAAATTATGATTCCAAATCAAAATAATGTTAAAATATCTATAAGTATGGATTAATTATGAGTTAAATATTATTTTTTTTATTAAATATTTCTGCTGAAATTATCTATTATATAGCAGAAAATATATTTACAAATTTGTCATTAATCCTTTAAAAAAAATATTGAAAATCTGTTAGTTACATACATTAACCATATTTGCCTTAATATTAATAGTTTAAGTTGAAAACCAAATTTCATTTAAGATAATTTCATTTATGAAATGAATAGTAAATTGTCCTTTCATGAAATGAATTTTTTTTTGAGTATTTACTGTAAAATAAAACCTTAAATACTTTTAAAAGTTTAGCTTAATCTGTAATTAAATAATTTTTTAAAAAGTTATAAATACATATATAATAAAAAAAACTATATTTTTAAAAGTTATTTCATGCAATTATACTTTTTTATTTTTTATTCTTTAAATGTCATTAGGATAAGTACTTAATGTCAAATATCAGTAATTTAAAAATCAAATAACAGTATAAAATAGTTGAAATGTAGAGTGTTATGGTTCACATATTAAAGTGAGTAGCAGTAGTCATAGCACAGGCTATTTTCTGTCCTACTTCAAGTATTCTCTTTTTATTTTTAATCGTATCACCCTGAGCAAGGTGGTAACGCCACTGATGTGCAGGGGGCTACGTAATAGTGAAAAGATTGGAAAAGATAAAGCCGGAAGCCACATCCTAAACAGGGAACAAGGGATGAGCCTCTTAACCTGTTCTCTCTCTATATATATTGGTCTCTTCATTTGCATATGATACTACACCTCCCTGAAGCTGAGAGGTTGTACACTCTTGTTTTTTCTCTTACTACTACTATTTTTATTTTGTACTGTTCTTCCTCTTGTCTCTCATGTTTTCTCTTTAATGGTGATCTCAGTCTCTCTTCATTTTCCTCCTCTTCTTCGTTCATCTCCTCATTCTCACTGTCTTCCATTTCCAGCTCTGTTCAACTTTTATAACTTTTTGCTTCTTGTTCTTGACCTTCCATTTTCACATCCTCCTGCTTGCCTCTGCTTCTGAACTGATCTGCATGTGCCAGTATATTTTATCCTTTCTTTTCCAATATAGTCAGATTGTGACCTTTTTTGCATCAGGTAATTTGCTTCTGGATTCATCTCTTTATTCTTTCTATATCACACCTTTTCTCTTGTTGCAAAGGACGTAGTTATGAGGGCTCTGATTTGTCTTCCCATTAATGCTGATGGGAATAGATCTGTAACTGAGAAGCATTTTTAATAAATATGCTTCCATCTTTTCTGTAAGTGGTGATAATGCTTTTAATCTCATTTTCAGAGTTTGAACCATTCTTTCTGCAATGCCATTAGACTTTGGATGATATGGTGGTGCCTTGTATGGGATGCATCCAATTTGTTTTAACCTTGCACATAAATTCTCATTGTGAAATTCGGGTGCATTATTGGTGACTAGTGTCTAGGTTATTCCATTCCTTTAGAATATGGTTCTTAGTATTTGTTTAATTGTGGCGTCTTTTCTGTCTTTTACTCTGACAACTTCTGGTCATCCTGAATTTGAGGACACTAATACTAAGAATACTCCCCTATCTTTGATACATGCAGGATCCATATGATCCATATGGTTAGTTTGTGCTTTGTTTCCTTAAAAAGTCACTTTGTCATCGAACAATTACTCCATATATTATTTTTTATTCTCTCTAATATTCTGCTTAATACTGGGTCTTGCTTTGTTTCTATTTAAGTCTATTTAGAAGAAGAACGTCTGATCCACCCAGTGTCTTATTTTATCTTCAGCATTTTCTTGTCTTTCTTCTGTTTCATTCTTGAACTGCAATCTTGATAAAGTGTGTACATGAGGAATAGTGTTTCCTTTTATATACACTCAAAATGTCAAAATCGAATGCCATGATGTTTTTCGGGTTAAATATGAATTCTAATGGTTTGTGGTGTAGTATTAATAAGAATTTTTTCCTTTCAAAAGGTTTTGTGCTCTCTCCATACTCCATACTATTGCTAGTGCTTCTTTTGCAATATTTGAGTAGTTTCTGATGGCGTTAACGTTCTTGATATGTACATGATTGGGTGTTCCTTTTGTGATAGAACAGTAGCAATTGCCATCTCATTTGCCTCTGTTGTTAACATTATTTCTTTCTGGGGATCAAAAACTTTTATTGTTGGTTTGCTCCTAAGAATATTCTTTAGGGTTTCAAAATCGATGATTTGCTTCTGTGTCCACTCAAATTCATTGTCTTTTTGCGTAATTTTGCAAATGGTTCTATTATGTTGCTGTATCTTGGTATATATTTACTATAAAAATTTATCAGCCCCCAAAAAGATTCTAATATTATTGTCAGAGCAGTTATCTCCATTATTTTCTTTGTTATTCTGTCATCAGGTGATATGCTTTCTTTTGATATTTGATATCCTAAATATGATATCTTCTTAGAGTCAAAATTACATTTCTCTTTATGGTCAAAGCTGCCTTTTTTAATGTTATCAAAATTTGCTCTGTTTTGTATTTTAACTCTTCCTTAGTTTTTGCTCCTACACCTATATTGTCCTGGTATATTATCATATTTTTATTTTTCCCATTAAGATTCTTTCTAATGCTTTTTGAAAAATATGGCTGGAAGTTTTTAATGTTAATGAGTTCATTTTAATAAGCCTATAGGGATGCTTATTGTCATTATTTCCTTGAATTTCTCATTAATTTCTATTTGATTGTATGTTGACAAGATAAATTTTTACAAAGTACTCCATTTTTGCTAACTCGTGGCTTGTAGTTTTGATATTTGCAAAGGAAACGAGTCTGAATATATCTGGTGATTCACCCTTATCTTATAAACACCCCATATCCTTAAATCTCCATCTGGTTTCTTTATCACTTCTGTTAGTGATGCCCAATTACTACCACCTTGAGTTACTCTTTCTAGTCGGCCTTTTTGTATTATTTTGTTTAATTTGGCTACTACCAAAGGTAGGCTATGTCAGGACAGTGATTTCATGAAAAATTTTACAGAAATTAAAAAGATGCTATACTAATCAGTGATCTTTTTTTGCACGTCATAACTGTAATGAGAATTATTTCAAAACACTTGTCGATTTCAAAATTGCCTTGAAATGTGCCTATTGTTTCTATGGTCATTCCATCAAATTGCTTTAGTTGTATGCTGCTTTTTCTTAATTTCAGTTGTCCTAATTTTGCCCAGAAAATTTTTGGTATCAGTATAATTTCACTGCCTGTATCAACTTGCATGTCAAATACTTGGCCATTTATCCTTATTTTTTCTCTACCTTTTTTTTGTGTATTCATTGAAAATACTCCAGATTCTTCTTTGGAACAGTTTTTACTTTTCTTATTTGCTTTCTGTATTTGCATATGTTCTGAAAATAATTTTTTTTTTTTTGCAATTTGTGTATATTTTTCCCAAAGCTAGACATTTATATTTTTATCTCAAATAAAATTTTCCACAATATTTACATTAAATTATGGATTTGGTTGTGCTCATCTTATATATCTAAAATTCTTTTTTTCTGTTGATTAAATTCTCTAATCAACTCTAATTGTTGCAAAAACTTGACACTAGCTCCCAAACTCATTCTGCTACTCTGCAGACAGTATTTTGCACTTGTGGTTTTGGTCTTGCAAGCCTTCAATTAATTTAAGCAGAATTAATTTATCTTCTGTAGTTATTTCATCTCCTCCCAATTTTTCAAATTCACAATACTTTATTTGTTCTTTCAATCTATGTAAGTATTACATAATAGATTCCTGTGGTGCTTGTCTAGTTTCAAAAAACTTGATTTTTTTCGCTATTGCCAATCTTTTTTTTGGTCTTATGTTCTTTTTTACAACTTTCACGATTTGCTCAAACTAACTCGCTCAGATAACACATTGTTGAAATTTTCATCACAGCTTCGCATCCCACTGTTGCAAGAAAAAAAACTGGTTACCTCATTTTCTAATCCATCAATCTTTGAGTTTTTTAATTTCTTAATTCTTGTAAATGCTGCAAAAGCTCTCATCTATGTTTCTACGTGTTCCAAGTCATCCAGTGAAATCATGAATCCTATCACTGACACCTTTGTTATGTTTTGCATATTAATGCGAGTAGCAGTAGTCATAGCACAGCTCTGTGATGAGAGGATATTTTCTGCCCTACTTCTCTAAGTACTCTCTATATATACTGGTCTCTTCATTTGCATATGATACTACAGTAGAGAAATGTTGAACTCTAAGCAAGTTGTCTTTGCATCAATGCATATACTATAGAATCTACAATTTTGTGTATTTTTTTAATCAAGGTGATAATGCCACTAAGAACCAAGTGGTTCCTGGGTTGTGGAAGAGAATGAGAAAACTTTAGTGAGGAGAATAAAAGAACAGATTTCATAAAGACAAAAGATGGAAATTGACATTGCATTTAAATTACATAAGATTGTAGATAGTAGGAATCAAGTAATTGGAAGAGAGTTCCATAATTGAGAAGTGCAAGAAAAGAAACTATTAGAATAGAACTTCAGGTTACATCTAGCTATTTCAACAGTAAAACAATGAAACTTAGTTGCCCATCTAGTCAGTTAAGTGCCATACGTGATACGTGCTTGGGCGATCATGTCTTGAAAGAGACATGACTAACTAGGCAGAAGATTATCGCACAGTAGGTTGCCATTGCTTTCTGTGGTAGACTGGTTGCCAGCCAAGGCTATAGAACCCAATCTGTCCTATTATTTAACCCATAAATGGAGGGAAGAGATGGATTAATACCTTTCCCAAGGGTATTTGCGAGTAAGTGAATGCAATGAATTCAACTGGAATTCAAACTCAGCTCTCCAATTTCTCATTTGGAGCATATATCCACTGCACCACAAACGCACATCCAGTAGTATGCTTAAATTCATTCAAATAAGATACCAAGGGGGCAAAATATTTTTTTTTCCAGCATTAATGTATAAATTCAAAATATAAATTAAGATTCATTTGTTTTTAATTCCGCAAATGTGAGTTTGATTAATTAAGTGAAAATTCACTTTGATTTCTATTTTGATTAATTTTTTTTATATTTTTCAGTATAGTCGAGCAGTTTTGGTGCTTAATGAATGTGCAAGGCAGCAACCAAAGAATCCAGCATTATTGTTACAAGCTGCTCGTATTTGCATAGAATACTTGTATCAGGTAACTTTATTCATACCGAGATCATTCCAGACATTTTATTATTTATCTTTCTTGACAGATTATTACACATTAGTAAAGGTCTTCCATTTGATTCAGTATCCTGGGCATGACGATAAACTACATCCAGCAGCAAGGCCTCTGATCAGGTGTTTCGAGGTTTTGAGGAGCATGGAACCACTTAACTGCTGTTGTTCCCAGGTCCACCCTGACCTGGGCTGGTAGCACCTGTTAGGGTCCCAGCTATGGGTAAATATGACCCCCTACCCCAAATCACCAGATCATTTTTATAGTAAAATGACCAACAATACATTTTTATAAATACAAAAAAAAGAGTATAAGAAATACTAGCAATACATTTTATGGTCTACTAACTATATATCTAAAAATCTTCATTTACCCTGAAAGTATAAAATTATGTAAAAATATTTTGATTTTGGCATTAAATAACCCATAGAGGTTGATATGTCACTAAAAAAATCAACCCACCAACAAGCATATGTAAGCACAAAAGCTGAATATCATCTACCATGTAATACATCAAACAATAAGTCCTGTGTCTGACATATAGATGGTGCCACCAATAAAAAAATACATGACTTTTATAAAGTACTATCCTTCAAATGGCACGTGACAAAATTTGAGCCCAATTGGATTATTAGTTTTAAGTTACAGTTATTTAAGTGAAGCTATTGTTGTAAATTTTCAAAACAATGAAAAAATCCAAATTTCATGTGTTGATAAAGCATTGCTTTCTGATGGGAAAAAATAATGTTCAAGCAAAGCAATGGCTTAAGTGTTATTCAGATTCTGCTCCATTGAAAACAATGGTTAAGAAGTGGTATGCTGGCTTTAAATGCGGTTGTACAGACACAAATGATGCTGACTGTTCAAGTTGCCCAAAATTCACAGTTGTCTCTGAAAACACCAAAAAAAAAATCTGTAAACTTGTCTTGACTGATCCTAGATTGAAGTTGTGTAAAATATCAGAGGAGTTGGACATATCAGAAGGTAGTGTATTCACCATTTTGCATGAACATTTGTCATTGAGAAAGCTGTGTTCAAAGTCTTCAGATCTGGTCCCCAGCAACAACTGGTTGCTTGCAGACCTCAAAAAATGCTTCAGGGAAAGAGATTTGGCTCTGATGAAGAAGTGATATCAAAAACTGAGGCATATTTTGCTGTCAAAGACAAATCAGTCTACAAAAAAGGCATCAAATTGTTAGTGAAGTGTTGGAATTGGTATATCATGCTAGAAGGAGACTATGTTGATGAATAAAGTTGAATTTTGCCTAAAAGTTGTTATTAGTTAGGCCCAGGATTTATTGAGTGATGTTATTCAATTGTGAAAGCGGAATAACATATATCCGGTACATATTACTTCAAAGCCCCCAAGAAAATTAAATTTCAGCATAAAATGATACATAAGAAGTTAATATGCTGTTTAACAAATCAATCCATTTAATTTGAAAAAAATTGCTAAAAGCTTGCTTTTTATTACTTAAGAATATTGTTCACTATTACTACTACTATTACCAGTGTCTGCAGTTTTAATTAGCCATTTTTAATTCAAATGTCATTTTTAATTGCAATATAAATTTGAAATGTTAAATAAACTTCTTAGCTTTTTATTTTATTTTACTATATCCAACTTTGGAAGTGATATAAAACGAGTTAGGCAAAAGTAGCTATTAGAATTTTCAGACAAGGTCATTTATTTAAAGGGGCATTCTGAAGGTGAATTAAGCTATAGTGTTTATTTTTTTTCCTTGCTTGAATTACATTCATGAGAAATATCTTGGAAGTATTACCATACAATAATTATTATTTTTTTTATTATTGTCTAGATATCAAAAACATAAAATCACAAATATTTGGTATTTTTTAACTATATTTATATTTTATTACTCTAAACATTATTTTTGTGGGAAAGCATGTTTGAGTAGATGCCTTGCTATTTTATTTCAGTCAGTGTGAATTGCATCTATTTCCTATATATATATATATATATATATATATATATATATATACTGTATATTCTCAAAAATAAGTGAATTATGTTAAAATTTTCAATTTTATATAAAATGTACAACTATTTTTTAGATATGTTAGATTAAATAAATTCCAAACACTATGTCTGCTTATCTTTAATAAAATCGTTCATACTCATAATTGAATATTTGGCCAAAGACATCCTAACCCTTCAGCTTATGAAAAAGTCTGGCATGTCAAACCCTGTTAAATGTCTTTAAGATATCTCAAGCTGCAGCTTGAGTCTCATTGTTCTTATCTAATGCTTGACAGACAAATTCATTAATAATTGTTAACACATTAGTGGTTAATCTACAGAATTGAAAGTTGTATCTGAATTTATCTGAGGTTGTTTGAAGTGCGATGCTTAAGCAATTGCAAATAGAATAGAGCCTCTCATATTTAATAAGTTTTAGGTACCTTGACAGTTCATTTTTTTTAAAAGGAATCTCATATGCTATATTTTAGGTATCCTGTTAATTCATTTTTTTTCTTAACAGTAAAACATATTCACTGACACTTTTTAAAATCTTATAATTAGCTTTTTGTTTATATAATTGCTTTTGGACAATATCATCGAAAATGAGGACAAAACTGGAAGCAGTGGGAATCTGGTTCTACAGAAGGATGCTGCAGATATCGTGGACTGAGCGTGCAAGCAATGATGAGGTGTTGGAAAGAATGGCAACAAAAAGGAAATTAATACTGAGCATCAGGAAGAGACAACTGAAGTTTCCTGGGACACGCAATGAGGAAGGAGAGCTTGGAGAACCTGATACTGACTGGCCAGATAGAAGGAAAGAGAAACAGAGGAAGGCAGCGGATAACATATTTGCAGGGCCTGATCAGGTGAATGACGGAACGGGGGTTACCAGGAGTAACAGGAGTAAACATACTAAGAGCCACAAGGGATAGGGAGACGTGGAGAACCATGATCGCCTACGTCCTGAAGGGACAGGGCACATAGTAGAAGAAGAATTGCTTTTGGTATCATAAAATTTTGTTTCTAGAGTGAAAAATTTATATAAACAACATTTCTAGCATTGTCACGAAAACATATTGGTTTATGATAAGTGCTGGTAAGTTATTTTTCCAGAAAAAAATTCCAAATAAATACTATTTTATTGTCCATAACTTTCAGAAGTGTCATTAAAGTTCTAGGATTGAGTATATACAAGCTTCATTTTTCTGTTCAGCATCTTGAGACTTTTCTTTTTCCTTTATAGATTTTATACTTGATGAAGGCTGTAAATTGTATAGGCTGAAACAGTGGGGTAATTTTATTTTAATTGAGATTGTTACTTTTATTAATTCTTTGTTTTTCAAAGCAGCTGACCATTATGCAATGAAAACAAAACAAAACAAAAAAACAAATAAGACGACCACATTTTCACTAATTCCTGACTTTCAGTATTCCAGTCTTTGAACATTTCCCAGGATATTACAATGAACATTTTTAAAGAAATCAGGATTTCTTATAAAACAATAAATAGCACTGAATATAACAATATCAAAGTTTATGAAAATATGAGATATTTATTTAAGAATTTTATTTGGCTTTTTACATCCATTCAAATATACACACTTGATGAAAATTAAAACAAATCCATATAGAAATTGAAATGTGGTATACAATTTCACAGTCGGAATATAGTCATCTTTATCATAGTGGATAAAAAAAATTCATTGTGTATAAACTCTAAAAGCAATACTTATGAAATATCAAATTTAACAATGGATTTTTTGCATTAACATGTAGATCTTCTAATTATTCAAGTATTTTCGGAACTCTGAGTGAAGTACATTGACTTCCAATATAAGGGAACCAAATGTAGACTGAAAGAAGGAAGACAGATATTTGTAATCAGTAAAGCATCAGCAGCAATAATACCTAACTTAGGGGGTGGGTAGTGTGAGTCAGTAGCAATAAGAGCAGCCAAAGAAAACAAACCCTGCCTACTAGGAGCTCTTCTAGTCAGAGGAATTTAAGCTACAGGCTTAAGTGTCCCTGTGGGTAATAAAAAGTAACAGATTTCATTTTTCCCTACAAGGTCTCTGTTGGATCATTTACCTGCAAACATCACTCTCTATTCTCTTATTTCTTTTCATAAAATATACCAAAGTAGCACCCCTGTATCATCTCTGAGAAATGCTTAAAAGTGAAAGTAAATATTATTAGAAAGAGTTAAGTTTCTTTGAATTTACTTGCATCTCTTTTACCTGTTTTATCTATATAAAATTTATATTTATTTATTTTGGGGTGAGGGTTTCATAATTTGATTACAACCAAAGTTAAGAGTTGTATATCAATTGTTGCTGCCACCTTTACTATTAAATATATATTTAAACACACCTCTTAATATAAAAAAAAAATACTAATTCTAATTACTAAATTCTCTTTTTAGTGGACTGATTTTGTAAGACACATAATGTAAGTAGATTATTTGAATAAGATTAGCAATGCTCAAAATATCATCAATTTTAATTGATAAAAAAAGTTCAGACCAGTGTTTTACATGATTGATAAACAAATAAAAACACTATTGCTTTTCTTAGTTTATTATATCTAATGAAAATGATCTCTTGTTAAAGATTCCTGTCAATATAAGATTTTGGAAACTAGTTGATTAAAGTTTTGTTTTTTTTTTAATTTTTTTTTTTAGTAAATTGAAGAATTTGGGTTACATCATTATTTCCCTCCTTTGATACATTTTTGAGAAAGTACAGAGAAATTTAGTAAACTAATATATATTCACTTATTTTTTTTTCATAAATGTTATCGTCATCAATGAGGTGTCTCACTATTTGTTGATAAATTTGTTTGTCCATAATTATAATTCCACTTGTCAAAGGTGGTGCAATTATAATTATGGACAAACACATTTATCAACAAAAAATGAGACAAGACTAATTATGCTTTCAGGTGCTGCTGATTACAATAAAATTTTGTAGGAAAACAGAAATAATGAAATGCTATTGTTTCTTTACAAACAACTTAATAAATAAAATATTAATGCTATTAAAATTTGATAAAGAATGAAAATATATTTACTTGAACATAAAATCTTGAAAAAAGAATTTTTTTCACCTAGTTTTAATCTGCTAGCAATTTGGAGGTAAAAATTAATTGGTTAGAAAAATGTACAACATTTACATCTATATTTTTAAAATATTTTTTTATTTGAAGTGTTTAATTTCTTTTTCAGTATAATGACGGGATCCAGTTTGTGCAGAGGGCGATAAACATTGGTGGAGATCATCCTCTAAAGTCTCGTTTGTATGTTGTCCTGGGGGTTGGATATAGCATGAAAGCAAATGACATGAAAATGCAAGAAGAAAGGCAGAAACAAAACAGCAATGCATTAAATGCCTTTTATAAGTAAGTGATATAAATATACTTATTATCTTTATATGTAAATCAATGTGTTTAGACACCAAACTGCACTTTTCATTGCACTGTATTTCAATATTGTATCTTACCAGAAGAATCAATTTGGTAATTGTTGCATGTAGAAATTTGTAATACTTTTCCTACCACCATTGTAAGAAAAAGTATATTTTCATTATTTTTTTATTTTTTGAGATTATACATTTGATTTTTAAGGTTAATATGATTTTCATTCTTTTATAAATTCGTAACCTTAAGAATAATATTATCTTTAGTTGTCTCTTTTATCAGATGTGGTATTGTCAATTATTATTAAATTTTGATTAGTATTTTCATTTCTGTTGCCTTTTATTACAACTCTAGGACTATCATTTTATAGATGCTAACATGTATGGATCTAAACTTATTTATAAACGGAACTTTGTCTCTGTGTGTGTATCTGTTACCTATAGACTCCAAAAGGCCGAACCAATTTTCTTCAAAATTTACACAGTTGTACTATAAGTGTCTGCGAGTGTTCTTAGCTAGGTTTTGTGTCGAGGTACCCCCGATAAATATCGATAATCGAAAAAATCGGGTTATAGAAGGAGTGGTCTGATTTTAATCAAATTTGATACACTCAGAGACAAAGACATAAGAAACGATACTCAGAAGTTTCAAGGTTGCAGTTCTTACAATAGTGCAGAAAATCGATTATATATATATATATATATATATATATGTAAAAGGCAAGATGTTTGTGTGTGTCTGTTTATCTGCCTGTATGTGTGTATTTTTTTCAACCCTTTTATTTTTGTTTTTGCTTTGGGTTTGGCTGTAAGTAGGCATAATTGCAGTTCTTAGTCTGATACCATTTACTCAGAGGACTTATTTAGTCTTCAAAATTCAGTTTATGAAGAAGAAAACTTATTTGATATCAATACCAGGAAATGAAAATTTGACTTACATCCATGAATTTTTCTTTCAGTCTACAGTTTCACTTTAACTGGAAACAACTATTGCTTTTTAGTCTTTCATGTCAACGTCCAAAGAGTCTGAGCTCCAGGACCATGGATTAGTTTTAAAGCTTTCATTACACCTGAGCAATGCCGGGCTATACTGCTAGTTTAAAATAAAGAGTAATCTTTTAATGAGATATGCCTTGCTTTCTATTTACTGTGGTAGCTACTTTACTGATTAGATCACAAAGACAATTTGTAGAAGCTCAATTCTAACCATGTAGTCTTTTTTCCTCTAAAATTGCTGATATGCTACAGTCTTTAAATGTAAACATTAAAGTTGGTGGTGAATCAGAATTAATAAAGAATGAAAACTATGATTAGATTTAAACTTCAGTAACTAGTTACCTTCATGGAATAACTTAGGCCAACTTCCTTAGAAAGATTAATAATAATATTAATAATTGTACTTTACTAATTAAAAGAATAGTTTATTTTTATTCAGATCAGATATTAATTTTATTTTTTAGTGTTTTCTGTATACATATAAATACAAAATATAATACAAGGTTTTTTTGATGTGGCTAAATGACGAAAATACCTGAATACTCACCTCCACACACACACACACACACGTCTTTGTCACAAATATTTTGAATACACTCCCCTAGTCCACTGGAAAGTACTGTTTGGGGTAAAGATCCCAAGTAACTAGGATAATATTCTTTTTTTGATCACCTGCTTAAAGGGCAAATTATAATATTTTTCATTATAGCTAAATAATAAAACACTTAAAGCATAGTGGAAGATGTGCATGAATTTACTTTTTGTTAGAGGATTTTTTATTTAATTTCAAGAAATTTTAAGTAGTAAATTACTATAAAATGTATTTAATTTTAATAAAATGATTTTAAAGTAATTTATCTTCCTATCTATAAAATTGAAGCTCTTTCTGCAATTAATATTTATCATTTACTGGTGTAGACTACTAGTATTTCCTAAATATTTTCTGTTAAAAGAAGACATTTTCTTTTTTCAATGAGCTATACATATATGTCAACAGATATGGTTAAATAATTATTTAATGTTTGATCACAAAATATGAATTTTTTTCTAGTCGTTTGCATTTAAAGATTTTGCATTTGTTATTAATATTTAAATTTGATATTTTAAAATTATTTTTATTGTAGAGCGTATCAATTAGATGCTAATGATTACCTCGCTAATTTCCATCTCGCTCTACAGTTGGCAATCCAGAGACAGGTAAGTTCAGCAACTCTAAATTATTCATCTTGTTCAGAAATTTTGAAATGCAAGGGAGGTAACCTGTAATTTGAGCAATTTATCAATTCGCACTAAAACAATAAATTCATATAATTTAGGTATCTCCACAAATTCGTGATATCTAAGACTTAAAATGAATTTTGAAAAATGAAAAATCTTTCTTGAAGCTTTCATTTTAGTTTTAATTTCAAGCTAATAGATTAAATTTAATATTTCCAATATGCAAAACATTTTGCTCTATTTCAAATCTAATTTATTTTTTTTATTTTTCTAAAATAAAATGTGTTCACCACAGTTAAATTCACTTTATTAAAAATATTCCAAAAATAACTTTTTATAGCTTTATTTGTGGAATATTAGCTGATTTAAAGTTTAATTAATCTGATTTGAAACCAATATTACTTACTTTAAAACACCTCAGAAATGTATTTTTTAACATGGCAGTAGCTGTTTATTCAAGATGTTAATATT
>JBBBDQ010000950.1:2420000-2570000 GCA_037127315.1 Ascarosepion bandense
TGTTCAAATAAAATATAAGGGAGACCTATTTTATAATTTGAATTTTTAAAAACTCATGGTTTGTCAAAAAGTAATGTATGTTCTTTAATTACAACTGATTTTATAGAACCACACAAAACATACTGAACTGAATGCAAAAATTTCAGGATTCCAAAACTAGTTCTCAACATAGTCTCTTTCTCAATTATGATGTTAAACCTTTTAATGGGGATATACGTACCCACTTTGTTGAAATAGCTTTGCTTCTTTCTTAGCTATGTGCAAGTTACCTCTTTTTTTCTCAATGGTGAACCTAGGTCTCATCTTTTGTTGTTTAGTGTTGTATATATGACTTGTCTTCCTTTTGGTAAGTGCTAGCCATATTGTGCAACTCCAGAAGCTCTTTACACCAACTGCTCTTTGCTCCTTCATGGAATTTGTCAACATTCTGGGAATCCACTTTACACAGGCCTTTGAATAACCAAGAAACAAAACATAAAGAACTACCATGGCTTACCTGAAGTTTTTCACAAGATTTTGCAATAGTCATTCTTCTTATAGCTGTAAAGCAAGCATTACCCTGTTTTACCTTGTCCTCATTCACAAAAGCAGCTGGTCTGCTACTAAATTCAGTCTCTATTTTTCTCTCTCTAGAATTGTTGTTAACTCTACTGACCCATCTCTTTACTTTCACTAACCTACTGTCAATATTTATAGCAGTTTCTCCTTTCAAAGACCAAAATTTTATAAGAACTCTTTGCTTTGTGTATCCAAAAAGGAACTATTTTGAAAGATTATAACTTTTTTTTTTTACATTCATTTCATCCAAGCAAAGCAGAAATGTCACTGGTGTACAGGGGGCTACAGTGAGAGAATAAAAATGGTACAGGGGATGTTGAAGAAAAGATAAGAGATGAATTTTAATCTCGTAGATAAGAGATGACAATTGATATTACATTTAAACTTTTGGAGAATTTAGCTATCATGGAAGCATGCAAGTGGAAGTGAGTTCCACAAATGGGAAGTGCAAGAAAAGAAACTATTAGAGTAGAAGAGGAAATTACATTTTACCATTTTGGCAGTAAAAGGGTGGAACCTTAATGCCAATATAGCAGCACGAGTAAATACGTGTGGTCGAGGTACCGAGGAGAGGGTGGAGATCATCAGAGCAGTTGTCATGAACATACTTATAGAAAAGACAGAGGAAAGCCACATCACATTGGTGAGAAAGTGACTGAAGGCTGGCTGCCAAGTCAGGATCAATTATATTGCAGGTCCTCCTTTGGATTTTATCGAAAAACTAGGAAAAGAGAAGATAGCTCCAATAAATTTTTCTCCTGAACTTTAAGACACTTTATGGTTTAAATTTAAAAAAATATATCCAAGGAATTTTGACTTACACTTAAAATGAAATTGGAACTGGTATTACTGTTTGAATAACTCTTATATTTGTTGTTGTTAGAAATAATTACTTTGCTTTACTTGGGTGTGACCATATATAGCTGGTGCAGTGGGTTACCCTCTGGCCACTTTCAAGGTGTTGATCTGTCAGTGCATTCAGCACCCAAGTTGTGTTGAAAGATCTGTGGAAAGAGATGTTGACAGTTATTACCAAGACCATTGTGAAGGGGTCAAATGAAAGTATGTAGAAGTTCTTGATCAAAATTTGTCTAACTAGTTCAGTCAGGTCACATGCAACAGTTGTTGGTATTGGCAACTTTTGAAATACAAAAACTGGAGAGGCACTAGATAATGAGTGTAAATGGATTTATTGCAAATATGACCACGAATCATATATACAACACTAAAAGAAAAAAAATGCGTAATATGCCAAATTGGTAATGAATGATAGGGAAGATGAGTCTAAAGTTGCCAGGCAAGTGCAGCAGAGATAGATTTAGGAGAAATTAATGAGGGAATAATGGTCCCAGCTGATTAGAATTGGCAGTGTGATTCAACTCAGTGGTGACACACACCCACACACAGTACAGTAGCAATTCCCCATCTTTTTCTCCTTGAGCCTCCACCTGGTATCATTTTTGTAGGGGAGAGAGAGAGAGAGCCTTATTTAGGCTTTTTTGATTGGTCAGTGATTATTTAATCTCTACAGTTTTTCTAACGGTCAATCAAATGCTGCCACACAAATTGCCAGCATAAAATTAAGATAAAAAATGATTAACAGTTAAAAATCAGCAGTGGTAGCACAAGTTTTGGTAATCTTTAAATTAAACTTTCCAATATGGCTTCATTCATGATCTTCAAAAATTCCCAGCTACAAAAAGGTTTTCAAAACAATTTGCTGAACTTTGTGTAACACCTCTCAGTTGTGAACTGCTTGTCAACAGACCTGGCCTTTTCAACTGCTCTCTCTGATTCATCTCTTAGAGTATAATAAAAAGTGTTGTAACTCTTCAAGATATAATCATTTTTTATTTCATAGAAAAATATCTTTTTCTTTCCAGACCAATTTTTGATTGCTAGTTGAGCCTTGATATAACACTTCTACATTAGCCATAATGTTACATGCAATCTTTTGTATTGTGATTAATTATTAATTTGAAACAAGGAAAATATTTGGCTTCTGCAATTAAAATTACTGTAATTACTGTAATATAAGAAGCTCATTGACAATACTCTTTAAAATGTCCATTATTCATGACTGATCCATTTTATCTGATAAATTATATCATGAAACTTAATATGGTGCTTGAAGCTATTTGTTCATCAGATGGGTTTTATTTATGCTGCCATTGAAATTTGTTCTGGAATATTGAGATTTGCTTGGATAATTAGCTTAATTTGTTCTGATGATTGTTAGTATGTATTAAGGGCAACTTGCATAGCATTGTTTTTGTTTCTAGTAAAGTGATAAGCAAGAGAAAACATGAGAAACAATATCAGTAGCATCTAATAAGAATCAACACATTTTCTGTAGTTTTGTTTGTTAATTTTCCAGCTAGTAGGTCATCTTGTGGGAGAAAGATTTGTAGCTAAATTTTGAAAAATACTATATTTTATGGCATAGAAGACCTTTTAAGACAAACTTTTTCAAAATGATTTGACTTATGACCATATCATGTTGAAACACTGGTCTTTGTTCATTCACCAATGTTAAGCAATATCAAGCCTGGTCAGTACCTAAAAGGGTGACTGTTTGGAAATACCAGGTGTTGTAAGCTTGGATGTGCAAGTGGTGTAATGGATAACAGCTCGGGTTAACTCTCACAACAGACCTCAAGTGGAGTGACTATATAGAATCCATAGCTAAATCCGCTGCTAAGAAAGTCGTTTCTCTGTGTAGGGCCAGGAAGTTTTTCCCATCTGAAACAATCTTGTACATATATAAGTCTCCCATCCACCCGTGCATTGAATACTGCTGCCATATCTGGTCGGGTGTTCCTGCTATCCACCTAGGTGTCCTTGACAAAATCCAACAGAGAATCTGTAATGTGATCGATCCCAACTTGGCAGCTCAAATACAGTCACTTTCTCACCAGTGCAATATGGCTTCCTTGTGTCTCTTCTACAAATACTTACACAGCTTCTGCTCTGATGAACTTAGCTCACTGGTGCCCTCTATATATGAATTTACTCGAGCCACAAGCTTAGCAACTAGGTTCCACCCTTTTACTGTCAAACCAATAAAATGTAAATGCAAATTCTACTCTAGAAGCTTCTTTTCTCGCACTTCCCACCTGTGGAAGTCCCTTCCATTTACTTGCTTCCCCAACAGGTACAATCTCCAAGAATTTAAATGTAAAGTCAATAGTCATCTCCTATCTCCTATCTCACTAACCTGCATCCTTTCTCTCATGCTTCTTTCTCTGTCCACTCCATTCTTATCAGTATTCTCATCCTTTTCTTATCCACTTTCAGACACCCCCTATTACCTGTCACTCATAACTTTCCTCCTATGTAACCCCCTGCAAAACAATGGTAGTAAAATGCCTTGCTTGGGGCAATATGATTATAAAAAAATAAAAAAAAATTGAAAATCAAAGAGACAAATTTCAATTCTAGTTAGGTTCGTTAAATTCCCTGATGTATAAATGCTATTAGGAAAGGTATAAATCAACCTCTTCTCCCTCCAGCTATGAGCTAAATAGTAGGACTTGAGGATGTGTGTTGTGGTACAGTGGATATCGGTTCGGAACGAGAAACCGGGGAGCCGAGTTCAAATTCCAGTTGAATCCATTGTATTCACTTATGCGCAAATACCCTTGGGAAAGGTATTAATCCGTCTCTTCCTTCCAGTTATGGGTTAAATAGCAGGACAGATTGGGTTCTCTAGCCTTGGTCGGCAACCAGTCTACCACAGAAAGCAATGGCAACCTACTGCGTGATAATCTTCTGCCCAGTCAGTCATGTCTCTTTCGAGACATGACCGCCCAAGCGTGTATCACGTATGGCACTTAACTGACTGAGTAGGACTTGTATCAGTAAATCATTATTATCCCTTAAAATTTCTAAAAATATTTTCTGACTTATAAAAAGTTGATAAACTGTAAAACACAATCAAAATGACTCCATATTACAAGATTTTACTTTGATTCAGTTATTTAAATGTTCTAGTGTGGCTTATCTACTTTGGATTTTGATTCCCCTTTTCTTTTTGTTTTTCCAGATTAAATTAGTCATGTCTATATCATCCTATATTTTATAGATTATCTGTTTAGTCAATGATAATCTGTTTTTATTTGTTTATTTATAAAAAATATAATTTTAGAGTCTATAAACATAGCAATGGCCTGATTGTTTTGTGGTATTGATGAACTAAAGGATATTTTCATATAATAAAAGAAAAATTCTCTGATCTATAATCATGTATGTTTATGAATTAATTCTCTTAAATGTCTTTTGTTTTCTAGTTTATTGCTCACTAAAGCTAGATTAGAAGAAGTTTGTCTTGGTCCTGAAGAGGCATTGATCACATGCAAACACATGTTGAAATTATGGAAGGATTTACATGAAATTCATCAAGATGAGTGAGTATTTTTTCTTTACTACTAAATTTCTAATAGAAACAATTTTTTACCTTTATTTTTTTTATTCAATCTGCTGATAAACTTATCCTTTGCTCCTCTTACCAAGGCTTTTCGCTTAACTATCCCTCAGCCTCTCTCTTCTGCAATCTATTTATGCAAACTTGTTAGACAAGTTATTTGCTTATTTACTCTGTTCTTTTTGCTTTCAGTATTCTTTGTGAGTGTCAAATTTTCCAGGCCTTCTTTCCTCATTATGATCTTAGAAATCTCAATTGCTTTTTTTCTAATTTTATGTCCTTTTTGTTTCCATTTTCCTTAAAATTTCTTCATTGCTTACATGCTTTAGCATTTTCAGCATTTTTCTTTTGAAATAAATCTCTGTAACGTTTTGTGCATACTTCTGTTATCCATAATTCTTATGCTTTCTATTTCTTCACACTTTTCATTAAGTCATTCCTATTTAGCCTGCTTGTATTTATTTCTAATTTCTGTGTTTAATGTTCCATAATATGTACTATTTCTTGGTATTGGTGAACTATTTTTCATCATCTTGAGAATGAACTGTCATCCATTCTTTTTTCTGTTGTCTCATTTTCACTTGAGATGATTCCATTTACCGATGTCACTAGTACATCTCTCAATTTGTTTCATTTTGAATTTTCAAGCTCATTCAAATTAAACACTTAAGTTTTATTGTAAAAAGTTGTAAATACATAAAATTATTGATGGTAGGCCTTGTAGCAAAACTAAGCAATGTTTAGTGAATAACAAGAATTAATGATAGGAAAAAGAGAGATGAAATAAATCTTAGTTGTTCAATCATCTAAAAATATTCTTTTCTGTTGAAGACTTTATTATTTGCTTTACAAGATTATACATCATGACTGGTTTTTATCTCTTAAATTTATTTTGAAAACTGGTCAATTTTATGAATTTCAAACAAAAATAGATTTTCTGAAATAACTTTCTTTTTAATTCTGTATCAAATATCAGCTGCTTTAATTTCCATCTAAGATGAACAACATATTTTTTATTGAAATTTAATTTTTTGTATGGATTACAGATAGAAAATTCAATTTTGATAAAATTACTGGTAAAGATTACAGTTGAATTTGATTTAATCCTTCACAGTTGATTAACTATAGGACTCTGCTCACAAAAAATAGAACTAATTTTCTTGATCCTTAAATGTAGTAAATCTATTTTATTGAAAATAAAATTTCTTTTTCATACCTGTAAAAACAAAAGAAAAACAAAACTTTTTTGTCTTCCCTTTGTTTTGAAGTTTCAGGTACTACTTACGGGAAAATCAATAGCACATGTTTGACAGAATACAATAAATAATAATAATAAAAAATTTGAGTTCTGTATTTATTTTAGTTGATGACAAGACCACTAATGTTACATACATTTTAAATTTTATCATTATCAAATCTACTTATCATTCTACTTATATTTTTTTACTTAAGATACCATGCTAGCAATGTTATTTAATGGATTGACATGAGTGATTGTATTCCTCAGTTTTGAAGCATTCAGTCAGATTGCTTACATATTGAATTTGATCTGTTCACTTGATTCTGCCTGGTAAATTCTTTTTGGGGGATCAATGGTTAGAAAAAGAGTATGAAAGAAAGCAAAACAACATTGACTGGTGTTACCTGGGTTTTATTCTGTTTTGTACAAAGTGATTTGATTTTTCTTCATGATGTTCTATTAGTGATAAGAATAGGCCATGGAAATGGTAAAATTGAGCAAGTGTCCTTTGTTTTGTAACATTGCAAATATGTTGCCTTGTAAGATCAACAGAAAATGGATAATAAATTTCAGGAAGATATTGGAATTGACATTCATCATCTAAAGTAGAGATTCTCAGTTTTAAAAATCCTCAAAAGAAATTTTATACCTTCTGTATGTATTGTTAAGAGAAGAAAAAGCATTCTGATTCTATTTGACTAAATTTTGTAGAATTTTTCAGCTATAGCACTTTGCAATGTTACAATAATACTGTGACAGCATTGAGCATGATCAGCCAGTTTGGGATCAGGAAAATAGTTAATTGTATATCCCTCAACCAAAATATAATGTATTTGCAATATTGGTCCCTGTTAGCTGATACTTGAAACTCCAAGTGTGGCCTATTATCTTACGTATTGCCATTTTTAGGAAAACTTATTGTGAATCATTCTGGTTATATTTTTATTTCTGTAATTTCCTTATGAGGTAGAATTTGTTGGCTGGTCTGAATTTCTTCTAGCCCAATTTTTGTCTACTAATCATATCACCTCATTTACAGGTAGCTCAAAAAGTCGTTTTCTATTGTCAAATATTTTACTACCCTTAAATATCTCCCATTTGGCTTCAGGCCACTTACATATTTGGGAATAAATTCAGAGTGAAGTCCATAAAAAACACTACAACAAATTTTACATTTTTATTTATCTATTCATTTATCTTTTTGTCCATGTTTAACTAAATTCCCATTAATTTTTTTTATCTTTTTCTAAAGTACTATAGAGCTACTACTTGCTTATAAAATCCTACTGTAGGCAACTTTTATCTTGCCACAATGATTCTTAGCTATTTGCCTTTTGAAACCATTACTGTCATAATCATCACATTACCAACATTCTATTTTTACATTGGTTCTTTCAGAGATTTCTGTTAAATATTTCACTGTTAAACTTAAATCTCTTTGCTTATTGTCATTTTCTGGCTATGATGAATACTGCATAAAATCATGAGATATATTGATTTAAAATGGGAAATCCTCTCACTGTTTAATTAAATTTTTTCTTAAGAATCGTATTTAAAATAAAACTCTTTTAAAAATTAAAAACACATTACCCCTTCTTGGACTAATGTTTTCACTGATATAAATTGGAATAGTTATATTGGGTCAATTGCTTGGAAAGTTTCATGCAAGACAATTTTCTTGCCAGAATTTATCTTGTGCTTTTATGAATCTACTATTAATCTGTGCATGGAATATTGTTGTCACATTTGTCCCAGTGCTTCTGCTATGTATCTAAAGATTCTTGGCAAAATCCAAAAAAGAATCTGAAATGTTAATGGTTCTAACCTAGCATCTCAGCTTCAATCACTTTTCCACTGCTGTAATATAGCTTCCTTCTGCTTTTCTATAAATATTTTCATGGCTTTTTCATATTTTTATGAGTTTATGGATCTACAAAAATGTGCAGAAATAGAAAGAATGAGCATCTCAGATAAAGCAGAAATGCATAAAAAGATAAGAGAACTAATAGGACAAAAGATGTGCTCATCAACAGGATGCATAAAATCTAAGGAGGGGGACGCTGATATTAGAGAAAGAAAAAATACTTCACAGATGGAATGAATATATCAGAGAACACTTCCATGACGAAAGAGAACAACCAGTAATAGACAGAAATATCAAAGAAACTGAAATATTAAAATCTGAAATGGTAATTAGCACTGGCTAAGTTGAATAGAAACAAAACACCAGGATGAGATGGAATTGTACTAGAGATACTGGCAGCCTTACATGATTTTGGCATTGATAAGATTACAGGCTAAGAAGCCAGGTGCAAGTGAATGTGAACTCTATCAGATAATCAGCTTAATAAGGCATATAACAAAACTTATCTGAATTCTGATGAATAGAGTGGGTAGTAGAATTAGACCAGAAATAGGGCAAGAACAAAGTGGGTTCATCAAAGACAATGGAACAAAAAATGTGATATTTATGCTCAGAATGATATCAGAAAGAGCAATACAAATGCAAAAAGCAATGTACCTGTGTTATACAGATTATGCAAAAACATTTGATAAAGTATGTCACAAAGAACTATTGGAACCACTAGTTAACCTTGACATATTTGGGAAGGATATTAGAATAATCCAGAGCCTATATTGGCAGCAAACTGCCTGCATACTGATAGAAAATGAGTTAAGTAAATATACAAAAATAGAAAGGGGTATATGACAAGGACATATCTTCTCACCAAACCTATTCAAAGAAAGAATTAAAAGTCCTTCTAAGATTCATTATTGTCAGCCACAATCTTAACAACATAAGATATGCAGATGACACAGTGTTGATGGCAGATACAGAAAGAAAACTACAAGCACTCTTAGAGAATGTAGTGAAGGAAAGGGAGAAGAAAGGACTAAACATCAATTACAAGATGGAATGCATGATTATTAGCAAAATTAGCAATTTACCCAACATGCAAATTAAAAATTGAAGATACTGAAATCAAACACGTACAATAATTTAAATATCTGGGAAGCATTTTAACAGAGAATGGAAAGTGTGATACAGAAATCTGAAGGCACGTTGGGATAGCAAAAGAGGTCTTCCAAAAGTTAAGCAAAGTATGAAGAAACAGAAAATTTTGTTAGAAATAAAGAAAAGAGTATTGAACTATTATGTAATATCAGTCTTCCTGTATGGCAGTGAATGCTGAACAATCTCCCCATAGATGAAGAAACTTTATACAACAGAAATGTGGTTCTACAGAATGATGTTGAAAATAACAGGGATCAAACTTGTGAGCAACAATGAAGTTCTAGAGACTATGGAAACAAAAAAGGCATTTATACCTAACATCAAAAAGAAACAGTTGAAATTTCTATGAGGAAAGAGTGCTTTGAAAATTTGAGACTCACAGGATATAGTGAAGGCAAGAGAGATGAGAAAAACAATGTATAACCTACCTGGCTAGCTTCAGTAACTTGATGGCTTTAGGAGAGATCATTCAGTGTCTGGGAGAGATAGTGAAAAGACAAGATTTATTGAATTCTTTAAAGGATGGGAAGTTGTGGAGAACCACGATCACCAGCATCCATAAAAAATTTAAAACATCTTATTGAAAACATTAAAACAAATTGTAAACTTGGAAACAATCATACCAGTGAACCAAAGCTATCCACAAACAATGTAAATCCAACACGAAATTCATTGACAACAACCCTACAATGACAAAACATTTGGAACTTCTGAAATGAAAAATTCTGCAAACAGAAAATTGACAGAATAAAAACCAATCAAACCTCAAAACAAAATTGAAATAAAAAAACAGAAGGAACAGAATTAAAAGAAAATAAACAAGTCAACAATCCACATAAAGATAATAAAAACAAAAAAAAACATTAAAAAAAATGAAAAGAACCCAAATAATCAAGAGCATACAAATACTTGGCAAAGAACAAATTCACAAACAAGGAAAACAAGCAGTATGGAATATATGGAAATAGATAACCAAAAACCAATTATTAATAACATCTGCCTGAAAAGTCTCTTTTAAGTACTTCTCCAGATCTTCAATGATATATGGTGTTCAAACAAATTTACAAAATTGTGGCTTGAGTCTGTCATAGTTCCAATTCCTAAACTCAACAAAGACCATTCCAACTCAACAAACTACTGATCCATTGCACTAACAAGCTGCATTTGCAAGATGATGGAGAGAATGGTAAATGCTTGACTATTGTAGTACCTGAAGAGAAACAGTCTTTTATCTAGCTACCAAAGTGGATTCTGGAAAAAAACAAAGCACCAATGATCAACTTATACAGCGAGAATTCTTTATTCATGATGGCTTTGTTTGAGGTCATCGTGTTTTATAAATAGTCTACAATCTTGAAAAAGCTATGGTACCACATGGAAGTATGGTATCCTAAAAGACATGCACAAAATGGGAATGAAAGGAAGAATGGTTATATTCTTCCAAAACTTCCTATCAAATCAAACATTCAAAGTAAAAAAATAGAAACTCAACATCAGACCCCACCCATGCAAAGTCACTATATAAACATCAATGACCTACTTATATCTCTGAAATGGGAAACATTATCTCTCCAATATGCACTAAAAGTACAATCCAACCCAAATGAAATTCAATATATTCAGTTCTATGGAAATAAACTAAAACCATCCCTTCACTTGGACTTTGAATTAACGAAGCACTAGAACTTGATAAATCTTGATAACATAACACCAGTCACAAAAAATAAATTAACTCTATGGACAATCTCCAAACCTCACATAGACCTAACATTGACACAAAATAAAGAAATAATCAACAAAACTATGTATGGAGAATTAAGAAACAAATATGACTATAAGCCAATCTACATAGATGGATCAAAAATCCTAGATAGAGTAAGTGCAGCAGCCACAGACAGACAAATTCATAAACAAATTAGGTTACCAAATAATGCATCCATCTATACGGCTGACCACAAATCATTAAAATGACACTTAAAATGAGAGAAAATTCAGAAGATAAGAAGATAATATTCTAGTTTAAAAGCAATTAAAGAAAAGAACACAAATCATCCCTATATTCAAGAAAATCTAGGAACATGTCATCATCTAATAAAGCATAAAACAATAATATTGGCTTGGATTCCTAGCCCTATAGGCATCAAGGGAAATCATCAAGTTGACACACTTGCAAAAGAGACAACGAAAATAAAAATAACCAACATCAAACTCTCATATACAGATTACAAAAACAAAATTACAAAATGAAAAGAGAATGACAAGCAATTTGGAACATGCTCCCAAACAATAAACTATATGAAAATCAGCTGACAATAAGAAAGGCAAATATAGAGCCATTGGCTGACTGTAGACAAGACATAATGCCCAACAGAATAAGAATTTGACGCACTCACCTATGCTGAAACTGCAATCAATTACTCACTGTTAAGCATATCTTGATAGAATGCGAGAAGCACAAAAAGAATACGTAGCAACTATTACCAAGCACAAAATCTTAACATACTCTTCAAAAATGTACCTACCACCCAAATAGGATATTGAAGAAAATAAAATACTTCCAATATACAACTTACATTTTGAAATAGTCCCAGACTATACAACTTGTGATATTTTTCACAACCACCTGAAACATTTTCAAACATTCCTGAATAAAAAATTAAGTTTCAGCATTAAATGACCCACAGGGTTTGATATGCTGGTAAAACAAATAAACAATCAATCAATTAACAGCTAATCTGAAGCTATTATGTAAATCTCATAAACTTCAATTACTCAAAATGTCCAAAAACAATATATGTCAAATTGAAACTTGTCCATTTCCAGCCTTGGTAAAATTTCTAGCCATTTTTAATTGTTACATTTTGAGATATTTGAAATTTAAGAAAATGGACTGACCAAAGTTATTATACAGATTAACTCTGAAATCTAATACAGTTTTATTTTCTTTATTTTCCATAATATATGTTGAAAAATTTAACAAATGCTGAAAAACAGAAAATAACAAAGTTGTTGAGTGAGGGAATGGAGACAATGGAGATATCAAAAGAGCTTCAGAGATTTTTTTTTAATCATATCACCCCGAGCAAGGCGGTAAGGCCACTGGTGTGCAGGGGGCTACGTAAGAGTGAAAAGATTGGAAAAGAGAAAGCCGGAAACCATGTCCTAAACAAGGAACAAGAGATGAGCCTCTACACCTATTCAATAGACATGGGTGGAGTGTGAACCGGGCGATAGTTCAGTCTAATCAAACAATGAAGAGGGCTGTTGAAAATATAGCTACATTGGGAACTGGAAGCAAAGAATTTGTTTCCTTGTGGTTAATGAAAACTGAAGTGAATTATAGTAAACCACTTTTAACCAGTGCTCAGATCTTTAAACAGGCTAGAATAGAGAGAGTCAAGAAGGATAAAAAGTGTAGAATATTTTACAAATTAGGATCTCTCAAGAAATCTCTAAGGCAAACCCCTCTCAGTAAAGCAATTATTTCAAAGTATCAAAATTTGGCCAATAAATAGATGAAAATTGACTTATCTGAAGTAATTATCATGGATGAATCTCAGGGGAATGGACCTGATAGAAGGGTCAACGGATGGATTATATCTGTGGCTAAAAGGCAGCAAAATATAAGGTGGCAGTGTGATGATATGACCCCTGGAATTGTCGACCATTCAAAGTTAATGACTGTTCAAAGTTAATGAAAGAGTTAAACTGAATAGTGTTAACTATTGCAATTTCATGGACAAGATTTTTCTTTGAATGGTACATGTTCCAACCTCACAGTTTCAAAGTGAAGTGTCTATTTATGCAAAACAATTCTCGTTCTCCTGCATCTAAGTTTATCTGTGAATTTTTTGAGTGTAAAAGTTTTACAGGAAAAACAATAATGGAATGTTCACCATCAAGTCCTGATTTGAATCCAATCAAAAACTATGGTCAATTGTAAAGATGAAATTATATGACGGTGATAACTAACATGGTAGCAAAGCAGATCTATAGGAAACAATTAAAATTGAACTTGCTGACGTAAAAAAAAAATTAACAAATTAATGGATAATAGATTTCTGGCTGTTATTGAGAAAAAGGGTTCTTATATTAAGATGTAAATATTTTAAAGATCTATCATTTATGTTTATTTGTTGTATTATAAATGTTGATCCATTGTTGATGATTTTATTACCTTGTTATTGAAGTAAAAAATGATTTTTAGGTTTTGCATAATAACTTTAGGTTGCAGTTTTTAAAATAAATCCATTAGCTCTAATAAAACAAGTTGAAACTTCCTAAAAATTTAACTCAAGCTTTATTTTGATGTCTAAATTAACTGTTTAAAATTTGACAAAAAATTTTCAAAGCAAATTTAAATTTGTGGAGAATTTTTGTTATAAATTCTTGTAACATTCATTTTTAAATGTTTGTAAGTCATTACTGAAATCCTGTGAATAAATGATCATAAATTAGTTCATTTTTAAAATTTGAAAGGGAAATGAATGTTTATAAAAAAATGAAAATGTGTGTGCATATATATATAAAAGAGAGAGAGAGATATGCACATACTTTCATTAAGTAGGATAGAAAAGGATATAAGTTTATCTTATATGTTTTGGTTAGAAGAAAAAAGTCTTTGTCCTAACTGCAAATGACAACCAAAAAAAAAAAAAAAGATGCTGAAAAAGAATAAAAAAATCTTGTTTAATTCATTGCTTGTCACTGCTTCCTTTCAGCTCTATGCAAACAAAGTAATTAAATAGTTAAGAAGAAAAGGCTTGAATGTTGTGTGTATTTAAAACTGATATGACAAAAAGGAAAGTTAGTTTTGGACAAAAAATCCTTGGAAAGTGAGTGACAAGTTTTATCAGAACAGGTAAGGTAGGAATTTGTGAATTGACAGGTCTAGGCAAGGAATAACAGAACAATGTGGGTAACTGTCTTAATTTCATCAAGTGGTGTGATTTTTTATGAAATCAGTAGCATTATTTGTAAAGCTGTTGTGACATGCCTGTTTATGTTTTTAGAATGATCAGCAACTCCTGCAACTGTTAGGTGACTCTTGGTACAACGGCCATTGGTTCTTTAAGTGCAGAAAGCTTAAAAGAGTATTTAATAAAACTGTTTTCACCTCGTTCCACACTGAGATTAGGAAATAGCCATAAAAATCAGGGTTTTATCAAATGTTTGTAATGTAAAAGAAGAGTATATTAGAAAAGAAGAAAAGTATTTATTTTTTAAGGTAGTTATTCTTCCTATTAGAGTGTATTAGAGTGTAATGGATACTGACATGGGGATTGGAATTGGTGAGCTGGGTTCAAATTCTGGGCTTGTCTGTTGAGTTCACTTTTGCACAAATGGCTTTAGGAAAACCATGTCTGTCTCTTTCTATAGCTATGGGATAAATAGGTTTGCTTCATGTGGCAACTAGTTTAAGAGGAGAAAAACAGTAAAATTCAAACTCTAGGGATACCAATTGAAAACCACACTGCTGTTTTTCCCAAAAATGTATGACAATTCATGGATTAGAAAATTTTCTAGAAAGTCATGATTACTTATGTCTTGAAGTGATATGACATTAAAAAAATTTATTATTATTTAATAAAATGAATGTATTTTTTTTTTTAATCATCTCACCCCAAGCAAGGTATTACACTGCCACTATTGCGCATGGGGAAGGTAAAGAGAAGGAGTGTTTAGACATAGGGAATGTCAGGAGGAAGGTGACAGATGAGTAAGGATAGCGAGGATGAGGGTTGGGCAGATGGAAAGAGTGTTTGATAGAATGGGAGCAGGTTAGTGTGTTAGGAGGTGTCTATTGACCTTACATTTAAACTCCTGGGGATTGTAGCTGTCAGGGAAGCAATCGTGTGGAAGAGAATTCCACAGTCGGGAAGTGCGAGGAAAGAAACTGTTGGAGTAGAAGTTACGGCTGCATTTTATCGGTTTCACTGTAAAAGGGTGGGATCTAGTTGCTAATCTAGTATCTCGTTCAAATTCGTATTTAGGGGGCACTAGTGATCTAAGTTCATCGGAGCAGAAGCCGTGAAAGTATTTATAGAAGAGACACAGGGAAGCCACGTCGCGCCGGTGGGAGAGAGACTGCAGGCGGTCTGCCAAGTCGGTATCTATCACATTACAGACCCTCCTCTGAACCTTATTGAGAAGCCCGAGGAGAACAGCAGGGGCACCCGACCAGACATGGCAGCAGTATTCAATGCACGGGCGGATGGTAGATTTATAAATGTGCAGGATAGATTTAGACGGAAAAAAACTTCCGGGCCCTACACAGAACCGACTTTCATAGCAGCGGATTTAGCAATGGATTCGATATAGTCATTCCATTTGAGGTCCGCTGAAAGTGTGAGACCAAGGAGGTGCAGTGTTTTACTCTCTGGGAGGCAAGCCTGGTCCATGCTAATGGGAGGTAGGTGAGATTGTCGATATATATATATATTGTATATATTAAGATATTCTATATAAAGATTATTTTTGGAGAGAATTACCAGATTTGGATACATTTGAAAACCCAGCACTACTAAATTTTGAATTAACTGTCTTCTCTTTTGGAGCTTGACTTAGTCCAGCTTATTTTTAAAAGTAACCCAAATAGCCACAAGTAGTGAAATTCATTGTTTAACAGTGCTGGACTTTTAAAGTTAGCCTAATCTTGCAACTTTGATTTTACATGGAGAATTACTGAAAGGTATTTTTTGTTATAAAAACTGGTTTTTGATCTTGTAAAAGTCAATTAAAATGAAAATGCATTTTATTTATTCTTTAATGCCATTCCCATGACCAATCATCTTAAACCAGTTCTAACGCCTTTCTTTTATGTACTTTAAACAACAAATAAAATTAAGTTATTTTTACTTATGTATTTTCAGTATAGTTACATTGTGTAAGTACATTATATATATAAATATTCCCTTGAAACTTACTGAATGTATCTAAAATATCAAGTTATAAAATGTTGAATTTAAATAACCAATGAAAATAGATGTACTATTTTTTAATATATAAAGAAAATATTCAAGTCTCAGCATGTTATTTTGTTTTTTTAAATGTTCTTTCAATATAAATAGGATATATACACAATGGAGTATAGACTAGCTATTTCTAAACTTTCCTGTTTTTCCATTAAAATATTTACAATTTGTTGTAAATAACATTCTCACCAAAAATAGCAGTTGATGAAGGACTTGTTTCATTAAGGATGAGAATTTATTTTAAACCACATAATGACACAGCTGTAAAAATAAAATAATATACATATATACTGACCTGATGATAGAAATTTTGTATTTATGTAGTGAAAATAGATACTTTATAGGTTGAGTGAACAATAAAAAAAAATGACTATAAAAATGTTAAATGAGGCTCATGTTTAAATGTCCCACTTTTAGAATTGGTGAATAGTAGGTTATGAGTTCAAGTTTCTTTGTATTTTATGTTTGTAAAAATAATAATCTATACTGAATTCATAATATAATCCTCAAATATTCTGTTGATATCTATAGAAGAATTATAAAATTTTAAAAAATCACATTTCAAGATAATTATTAAATAAAAAAAGATCAAAATATCCACAGATGTACTTTTTAATAAAAATATTAGCATAAGACCAGTAAAAAATAGGTTTATTCATACAGGGATTAGCATTTCTCCATAGAAACAGTGTAGTATCTGTGCATTAGGAATAATGTAATATCAACATGCTATAGAAAAGACACATTCTATCGCTCAGTTCACACTCCACCCACGTCTATTGAACAGGTGAAGAGGCTCATCCCTTGTTCCCTGTTTAGGATGCGGTTTCCGGTTTTCTCTTTTCCAATTTTTTCACTCCTATGTAGCCCCCTGCACATCAGTAGCGTTACTGCCTTGCTCGGGGTGATATGATTAAAAAAAAAAAAAAAAATACACGAGTGGGCATGAAGGGTAGCATTAAGTGGTAATTGTTCCAAGCAGAAGGACAACTCTGAATTCAAAACCAAGGGAGGTCTGTTTTGGGGGAAACTCATGACATACTATTTACACTAGTTCTGTGTATTCAGTTCTTCTGAAAACCATGGATGGTTTGGCACTATAATCAAATCATGTGCAGGTAGACTGACTGTTCAGAGCCTGTTTGTTTAACCCTCATAGAAGACAACAAGAGAGCCTATCATGAGAAAGTACTGAAAAGTTCCTGACAAAGAATGGATTTTAAAAAATCTATTTTCTGTTAGGAAACTTTTCAGCACTTTCATAAAATTTATAAATCATTTAGTTAGATTTTAAGAGATGGGTGGGCTAAATTTTTCAGCACCACTATGTATATATCTGAATACCCACTATATTTTATATATGTAGAATTTTCACTTTGAATAGATGCACTTTAACTAAAGCTAAATGGAAAGATGCCTATTGTAGTCATCTATTCTTTTAATTCTTTTTGATATTTTGAGGATATATACTGCATATAAAAATATAAGCCTATAACAGTCTTTCATAAACAATTCTCTGAAACATAGCATTGTCTCTATATGTACAAAACATTTTTATGCAAAAAAGAAAGGAAGTTAAACTTATCCTCATTCATTCATACTTTAAACTAAATTCTTTTGAAAGTAAAATCATTATTTCTGATTTTGTAACCCTTGTTTTCGTCTCTTAATTTGTATTTTCTGTTAATTATTTATAAGTTTCTGTGAGGTTTTAATAAATGCTTTTAAAAACTTGATAGATTCTAAAACTTTTAATAAATATAAGACATTCACAAAAGAAGATAGAATTTGATTAAAGAAAAATGAAATTTTCTATTTCTTGTTTTATTGTAATTGAGATCTGATGTGGGGGTGACAGTCTCAGTATATTAACATTAATGAATTTGTGTAAAGTTATTTTCATGTTATAAAAATATTTTTCTACATTTATTAGTAACAATTTTAATTAAAATTGGGATTAATATATATTTTATATCTTATACAGCTTTGATTCTCATTCACGTGGACATGTTGATAGAGCTACATTTGACAAGAGGAGTATGGCACAGATGCAATTAAATGAAATTAGTGATCGTGACTCAGGTAATCCTTTCTCTTCTTTATTCATTTCCATCTATAAAATACAGCTGTGTATATATATATATATATATATATATATATATATATATATATATATATGCCCAAGTATAGTGTAGGTATGGACATCACTTAATAAAACACAAGTAGTGTTGAAACAAAATAGCTACTTTTGTAGTGATGTTATAACATATTTATATAATAAATTCTAAATAAATATTATATATATATATAGTGGGTAGCAAAAGTATTTAACATATTGTTTTTATAAATTTTACAATAAAAAAATTATTCAATTTGAATGATACTTACTTCAAATATTTTAAGGGACATTGTCTAACTAAACATAGAACAAAATTGAGAAACAGTGTTTTTTTTTTTAAATTGTGTGCAAAAGTATTTAACACCAATACAAATAATATGGTAAAAAGGGTATTTTAAGACTATTTTCAGTTATTTTGATATGGTTTGTACTTCAACCAATCACAGGTTGTTTTCAATATATGTATTAACCAAGCATGTCACTCAGTTGGCACATATTGATAACAGGTCTGATACACTACAGATTGTTCCACTATCTAAACTTATTAAAATGGTTAAAACAAAAGAATTGTCAAATGATATGCGACAGAAGATTATAAAGCTGCACAAAGATGGTAAGGAGTATTGAAAAATTGAACAAGATTTAAATTTACTTGTGTGTACAGTGGTTGCTGTCATTCAAAAATGGAAAAAAATATGATACTACTGAAAATATTTAAAGGAGTGATTGTCTACATAAATGAGGCTACTGAATTATATATAGCCTGAAATGTGAATAAACAACCATTTTTGACTCAGAGAAATTCAGAATGATCTGAAAAACGGTGATATTGAAGTAAGTAAAGATACAATTAAGAGATCACCGAACCGTACAGGCCTGTATACCAGATCGCCAAGAAAGACTTCACTATTAAGATGTAAACATGTGCAACATTGTTTGAAATTTGTTAAAAACATATGAACATGAATCAGATAATTTGTTAAAATTTGTTAAAAACGCATGAACATGAATCAGATAATTTGTTAAAATTTGTTAAAAACGTATGAACATGAATCAGATAATTTCTGGAAAAAAGTTATTTGGTCAGATGAAATGAAAATTGAGCTTTTCGGGACAACCATGTGCATCCAAGTATGGAGGAATAAAATACAACTGAATACAACCCAGTAAACATCATTACAACAGTCAAATATAGAGATGGAAGTGTAATGATTTCAGTTTGTTTTTGTATAACGGGGTAGGAGAAATGAAATTCATCAAAGGAAGACTGAATGCAGCAAAATACAAGCAAATCTTATCAACCCATCTATTAAAAAGTGCAACAGCTTTGGGACTTTTTTCTTTTTAATCGTATCACCCCGAGCAAGGCGGTAACGCCACTGATGTGCAGGGGGCTACGTAATAGTGAAAAGATTGGAAAAGAGAAAGCCGGAAACCACATCCTAAACAGGGAACAAGGGATGAGCCTCTACACCTGTTCAATAGACGTGGGTGGAGTGTGAACTGGGCGATAGATAGATCTATCTACTCCAATTGAAAAAAAAAAAAACACGGTACTAAAAGTCCAGTCAAGAGATTTCTGCTGAAATCAACCAGGCGATAGATATATCTACTCCAGTTGAAAAAAAAAAAAAGTGAGAAGATTGGTAAGGAGAAAGCCGGTAACCACATCCTAAACAGGGAACAAGAGATGAGCCTCTTAACCTGTTCAATAGACGTGGGTGGAGTGTGAACCGGGTGATAGATAGATCTATCTACTCCAATTGAAAAAACAAAAAAACATGGTACAGTCAAGAGATTTCTGCTAAAATAAAAAAAAAGAATTAAAGAAAGCCAATTAAACATGAAGAGCTTAAAATTTAAAATTAGGCAGAAGAAAAAAAAAGACTTACTTGATTGAGATTTTGTATTCCAATAAGACAATCATCCAAAGCACAGGTCTAAAACAACTTAACACTAGTTCAATGAAAATGGAATTCATATTCTGGGTTGGTCTCTCCAGTCACTGGATCTAAAGCCAATAGAAACTTTATGGAAAAAAATGACACTATGCCTTGAGACCACATACAAGAGATCCAAAATATATCAAGGAACTGAAAAGTCTGTGAGGAAGAATGGGTGAAACTGTCAAAATCTTCTTATAAGAAGCTTGTTGAAAACTACAGAAAATGGCTAGAGGCTGTAAGCAGAACAGGGGATATGCTACTAAATTTTTTTTTTATAATCGTATCATCCCAAACAAGGCATTATTAACAAATCATACTTTTGCTTACAGTCAAAGTTGAAAATTGGCAATAAAAACAATGTTTCTCAATTTTTCTCTGTTTAGTTAAACAATGCTCATTAAAATATTTTAAGTGAGTATCATTCAAATGGAACAATTTTTTTTGTGAAATTTATAAAAAAATCAATGTTAAATACTTTTAGTACTCACTGTATGTCAAGTAGTAACAAGAACAAATATTCACTCATAATGAAAAACTATATATGTATACATACATGTATGCACACACATGTGTAAGTTGAATATATGGATTGAAATTTGACAAGATGAATAAGTAAAGAACAGGTAGAAAAAATATATGTGAGTATTTGGGTAGCAATCCCTCTTTTATACAAGTTTTTTTTTTAAATGGACTGACAAGGTACTGCAATTATTTAATTTTTTAGGGCATAATTTACATCCATAAAAAAAAACATTATAAGAACACAATAAAAATTAGATAAAACACTTATGTGTAATACCTTGTCAGCTGTTTTTAAGGAAACTTGTGTGTGTGCGCGTATATATATATATATATATTACTGTAAGGGAATATTTCTTATTATTCAGTTAGCTTCAGTATTAAGCTTGGAATGAAACTTTTACTTTATTAAATTATTTAGGGTGCAATAGATAAACTGTCGCTATTTTATAGTTTTGATTTCCCACATGCATGTTATTTGTTTCTGATTTTATTCACTGCATAGTACAGTAGGGTCAGTTGGGCACCATCTGTGAGAAGAAGAGCACCATAATGCAATTCTCTCTACCAGATATTTTGAAATGACATGATGTACTGCTTGGCATTCGTGCCAGAAGCTCCAATACAAACATTTCAGAGTGTTTGGGTGTCAATTGGAGGTCAGTGCAGTGGATTCAGAAAGAGTTAGATGATATATCCAGTCAACATCATGGTGATGGTGACATTATGCCTCCGTTCATCTTCCCAGAGTGCCTCAGACACAACATGAAGACCTACATCAAGTGTCTTGAGGAGGTAGTGCTGTCCTGGATCAAGAGAATGACTGCTGGAAGATCAGATGTCTGACAACAGGATTCTGCACCATGCCACACAAGCAGGAGAACACAGTTATGACTGTCAGACAATTTCTGTAACCACATCACCCTTTACATCTGACCACCTAACTCTCCAGATTGTAACTCTCTTGATTATTATATGTAGGATGCAGTTGAGTGAGAGACCAACAAAACTTTTTTGTAAGACCAAAGACGAACTGAAGGTAAGGATTATGACAGCATTTAACAACTTAAACAAGGAAACTATACAGAAGAGTTTCAAGAGATTCCGAAAAGGCCATAGTTGAAACGAGTGGCAATTTTATTGAATAAATTTACTTTTTATCTGAAGATATTTTTGTGTAATTTTGGTAAATATATCTGTTAAAACAAGATGCCTGTTATTTTCATTTTTGCAAAATTTAGATGACAAATTATCCATCGCACCCTATATATATATATATATATATATATATATATATATCTTTAATATTCATTAAACTCGTACACATTCACTTCTCTGTATCAAGCATTCTGCACAAGATATTCAACAAAAATATAGTAAAAATCAGCTGCAGTTGCACTGAGAACATGACACTAATAACAAAAAAGCACAAAAGAAAGATAACCAATAAATTGCTTGTACAAATCAAAACCATGTTTAACTGCAGAGCAGAGACTGAATATCTCTTAAACAGCAATTTATTACAAAATGTAATATATGCAACCACTGTAAAATCAGTAGATAACAAAGAAAAATCTACATAGGAGTAAATGAAAGACTCTGGAAACAGACACTACACACACAAAACATCATTTACAAATAGTAAATATGCAAACAGCACAATACTTTCTAAACATATATGGGAATTTAAAAACAGAAACCAAATCAGACCACAAAAATCATGGAAAATAAGAGAAAAAAAGCATCAGCCTACAACAGTAAATTGCAAAACTGTAAACTTTGTTTGAAGAAGAAATTAACCATAATTAACTTCCCAGACCAACACAGATTACTAAATAAATGATCAAAATGCATCTGAAAATGCAGCCACAAAAACAAATTTTTACCACATTACTTAGAAATTGAAAACTAGAAACAAATACAAAAAAATAAGTAAAATTCTAAATTAATTAATAAGTAAATAAATTAAATAAATGATAAATTAACAAACTGCATAAAAACAAGTAAATGAATTAATAATAACTAACGACAAATAATAAAGTAATTAATAATAAGTAATGAGTAAAAAAAATAACATTATAAAACAGCTACAAATAAGTACATTTTGATCAACAGTTATTTCTATTCAATAGCCTCTAGAATAATTTGAAACAAAATTGTTACTGTCCATCCAATAAACCTTAGGAAAATACAATAAACTAATAATTAATGAGTAAAAAAAAGCGACACTATAAAATAGCAACAAATAACTGCATTTGAATCCAGAATTATTTCTATTCAAAAGTTTCTAGAATAATTTGAAACATAATCGTTACAGTCCAGCCAATAACCTTTAGGATAAGATAATAAACCAATAAACCTTATACTCATAATGCACCAATGACCAGCATATATAAATTGTCAAGTCAAAATGTAACACACATGGCCTGAAGATTGCATTTAAAACATGAAACAGTCTTATTTTGCTTTGTCAATGAAATTAAATTTGAAATTACTAAAAAAATATTGCCTTTCATGTGAACAATATTTTTTTTTAATTCTTAATTTGTATGTGTATTTAATTATTTTTGCAAATAGCACATAATACACAAGCATATTTGAATGTTTTTTCAAAATTCAAAGAGGAAAGAACATTTTAAATAGAGATTTATAAAAATTATATCTTAATATAGTAAAATGTGAAATTAACTCAGAACCAAAATTTATCTTTAAATTTATCTGTATTATGCATAAAAATTAGTTTTGTTATATTTTCATCTGTGTCATGACTGTAGCTTGAATTACACATAAGATTGTGAAAGGCTACACATTATAACTTATGATACAATAGCTTAACTTTATAAAAAAATTTTTTTAAAAAATAGTTTGAGTTAAAATTATAAAGGAGAAAATTCAAACCTAATAAAAAAAAGTTTTCTTTGAAGTTTACTTTTCTATTGCTATTACTAAAATTATGCAATGAATTTGACTCTTGACAATCATTAGGTATTGTTTAAATTTATGAATAAAAGGTTTGTTATTAAAAGAGAATAGAAATAGTTCCAGTAGAAATAGAAAAAAAAGTGTTTCATTTGATGGCAGAATAATCCACTATGGTATTGTGAAAAATTGCACAAGAAGGAAATTATGTACATCCTAATGAAATAATAATCTTCCGTTTCTAGGTTTTGTATTTTTAGATGATTATTTTCAGTTTTCTTGTGCATCTTACTCATTGTACTCAAGAAGAGCCTGAAAAGCAAATCTTAACTGCTTTTTAACACCAAATGTAATTGCAAACAGTTCTGTGATTAAAATTTTAAAATCATCTCTGAGATGTTGTTTGGCTATGAACAGAAGTTTTTCATACATTTTTCTTTTAAATTAAAAATAAATCATTTTATGTTGAAAATGAATAATTCCACCATATTTTGAGGTTGATTTGGTGTTTTGATTAAAATATTGCAGACACAAAAGTTTAAATAAACATAACCAATGAATATATTAATGCAGAAATAGTAAAAAAAAAAATAAAATGATTTCAAGGAGGTTATTCTATTTATACTAAATTTAAATTAAGACTATTGTTATTATTACAACATTTTGGCTGTTGGGCTCTCTGGCCTTTATCAAGTGTATAGTGATCTGGGTAACCTACAGGACATTCTGAAATGAATTCTTTATTGAATCTACAGAGGTAGGCTGTTCTTGTTCTATGGGAATATCTCATCAAGTTCTTATTAGTATTGCTCAGTTATTGTTCCCCTTGTTTCCACTGAGTTCAAGTACACACTGCCTTGTGCACGGATTGAACTCACTGTACTGTCACTCAGTGAAAACAGGGCAAGCAATAACTGAGCAATACCAAAACTAGACTAGAAATATCTAGACATGACCAGATTTTATTGTGCAAATCAATATTTTCTCAATAAAATTGATATTAGCCAACTGATGTTGGCAAAATTTTCAGGATATTCTTATATTTATATGAACAATATATCAAAATGAATTTCATTTTATAAAATTTATCATAAAGAATATTAATAGTTTTTGAATATGTCAGGTTTTATTATACAAACTAATTGCAATATACATTTTTATTTATAAATCCAAATGACATATAGTCCATAGAAATATATTTTTGATTAACATAATATCTAAATCTAATCTAAACTTATTTATAAATGGAACTTTGTCTGTGTGTGTGTCCGTTACCTATAGACTCTGAAACGGCTGAACCGATTTTCTTGAAAATTTACACAGTTGTACTATAAGCATCTGCGAGTGTTCTTAGCTAGGTTTTGTGTCAAGGTACCCCTGATAAATATCGAAAATCGATAATCAAAAAAATCGGGTTATAGAAGGAGTGGTCCAATTTTAATCAAATTTGATACACTCATAGACAAAGATATAAGAAATGATATTCAGAAGTTTCAAGGTTGCTGTTCTTACAATAGTGCAGAAAATCGATTTTATATATATATATATATATATATATATATATATATATATATATATATAAGGCAAGATGTTTGTGTGTGTGTGTATCTGTTTATCTGTCTGTATATCCTTTATACAAATCCACAATTTTTATCCGATTCTCACCAAACTTCACACAAATATTCTTTAGGCTGAGCTCCAGGACCATGGATTAGTTTTAAAGCTTTCATTACACCCGAGCAATGCCGGGCTATACTGCTAGTTCCATATAACTGAATAAATTATTATTCCATTTTACATGTTGAAATAACTTTCTGAATATGAGGATGGTCTAATGGATAATGACTGGAAATGAGAAATCGGAGAACTGAGTTTGAATTCCAGTTAGGTTTGTTACATTAATTTACACAAAAATGCCCTTGGGGAAAGGTATGAATTCATCTTCTTCCTCCCAAGTATGGGTTAAATATATAGGATTTATATCTAGAAAATTCATTGTTATTCTTTCAAAATTGTTAATACCATATTCACTCACAAAAGAATTATTATTCTAACAATCTTTAAGTGGTAAAAAAAACAAATCAGTCAGTCAGTCAGTCTTTAACATTCTATAACTTTCATCAGTCTTCCAAACATTGATTTTACTCACTTTTTTTCTCTTTCAACTTGAGGCAGTTTTTATTGCATCTCAGAGATGATTTCTGCTTAAATATTGTTTTCCATTAATTTGGTGTCATTAAAAACTTTTCTTGTAATATGGAGAAGCATTCTTAAATGAAAAGATTCTTTAGCTTAAAGCTTCTTAGTTGTGACCTGTGTCAATCAAAAATATCTTGTCAAGAAACTTTTTTTGAGAGCCATTCTGTTATTTTGCTGTCTTTTCTTGGCAAGGTGGGCAATAGTCAGCTTTATAGAATATGAAGAAGCATTGTCTTATATGAATACTCTTTAGCTTAAAGCTTCTTGGTTGTGACCTACATGACTCAAAAAGACATTTTTTTTTCAAGGATAATTCTTTACATTTATCTTTACACTATCATCAATTTTGAATGAACCTATAATTTTTGCTTCCTACAATATATTAATAATCTATATTAATTTCCCTTCACATTATTGTCTTTTAAATCATTTTGGCTGACTATTTCCATATGTACCCAACTTCAAGCCCAGCCACCCGGTCCATCCAATAAAGCTATACATTCATCAATAATTACTTTTGAGAAATCAGTTTCACTTACAACTCCACCTAACATAATTTTTTTTTTTAGTGATATCTACTTTCATGCTTTTAGCCAATGTTCTTAATACTTTGCATTTTTTCTCTCTACACCAACTTCGAATATTTTGTTTGTTAATCAAATTTTCTTGCTTATTACATTTTAATTTGTTGTAAAATCCCTTTTGCTGACATTCTTGAAGCCATTTTTTTTTACTTGTTCTTGTCAATATTTCAATTACTTTTTGTTTATTGCTCTTTCATATTTTCATCTTATTGTCCATCACCCAGTAACTTTACAGCATAAATATTCTCTTTTGGACTTCTTATTACTTATGTTAATCATTACATATATATTTAATTTAAAACTAAAAAGTAAAAGTCAGTAACAGTACTAATATATATATTCCCTTACCACCAAATAGGTTATGATAAATATTTGTAATAGAAACAAATATTATAAATATATTCTATAAGTATATCCGAAAAATTTGGCTAATATTGGCAGATTGATACCAAAATTGTTATGAAAACATTGACTTGCATAATAAAGTGATATATTGTAATGCATTATGTCATTTAACCTGTGTGTGTTTGTGACACATACACAGAAAGGAAAGAGAAAAACTATTGTCGAAGAAAAACCAAAGCCAACTTGTTATTGTTTATACAAACAATAATGTTCAATTATACAATAAGAAAGGAGAAAATGTCAATAAAAATTAAGTAGAGTAAGAATTCTTTATTTTATTTTAGATATTTGTTTCTGTATTATTTACCTTTGTTTTCTATAAATTATTGTATCCTAAATAAATGACATACAAATATTTAAAATTTACAAATGCTCATTCTATCTGATTACTACTGCTAAATATTTGCAAATGGGAAACTTTACTATAGTTTTGATTATTAATACTATTATATTTACTATTCATTTTATTGGTAGGTCATTTTTTTATGCTTTGTAAACTTCCATTTAAGTTTTGTAATAATTTACTAATTTCATCATGTAAGATTTATACCACTTTGATTTTGATTTCATTGTTAAAGGTCTATTATTATATCATTATTTTTATCTATTTATTATTATTTTTAATAATTAATAATTATTATTATTTTTATCTATTTATTTATCTGTTGCTTTTTTTTTTTGCTTTCTCTTTTGTTTTGAATTCACTTTATTTTGATTATTTTTTTTATCTTAACAGTAATAATGTTTTCTAAAAAGTCACTGCTTTTAGTTTTTATCTTTGGTCTGCTTTTTGCTTTTTTTAGATTGTTTTCTGAACCTTTTATCTAGAAGTTAATTGATTTTTTTAATTATTTTTTTGTGTGTGTGAGGGGGTCAATGCAAAATTTGAACTGAAATCCTCAGAAAAAAAATTAATTCATTCATTCATCTCTCCAGCCATCCCTCTCAGGGTAATTTTGGCTCCTGCTCAATGCAGCCCATTCTGATTCCCTAAACATCTTGGCCTCCTTTTTTTTAATACCAGCACATTAGGTGTAATGCAATATTTAGATAATTAAAAAAAAGTGTCTTATAGGTCATTGTGTGTGTGTGTGTGTGTAATTCGTTACCTCTTCATCACCAGGGCCCATGGTACAGTTGGTATAGCATCAGTTTAACAACCACAACTGTCTGGGTTCGATTCCTGGTAGTGGATGCGCACTGCTGATGAGTCCCAAATATAGGACGAAATGGTCGTCCAGTGCTTTCTGCATTCTGTTGAGGTCGAATACAAAGCTCGATGATTTACTTAATAATATATATATATGTAGTAAATAAATGAATAAAAGGTTAACTTTTGAACGACTTTAAAGTTTTGCAGTGACATGGCCATGTCCTCATATCCTGAAGATTGCATTCAAGCATGAAACAGATTGTTGCCATTTGGTGTTGACCTCAGTGTCCACTTTTATATATATATTTACATACGCTCTATCTCTGGTATTGAGCACTTTTACCTATAAATATAACATGGCTTAAAATTATATGGGTGTGTGTGTGTGTGTGCATGTATCCATCCAAACAAGTTTGATTAAAAAGAATCAACAAGGTATGTCTGTTTCATATTTTTATTGGATTTTTCCAATTTTCAGATAAAAGTTGTTGATAAACTGTCTAAAGTTCGTATTTTTATAGTAAAGTCAAAAGTACTTGAACAAAAATAACAAAATATGAACTTTGGACAGTTTATTATTAATCTATAATAAAGTCTGTTCTTTCAAAACACCTTTTCCATACCACCATACCAATAAATCTAAATACTTTCAACTATATATATATATATATATATAATTTAATTAGTAAATATTCAAAGGACATATTATTATTTATGCATGTGTGTTATATAACACAAAAGTCCAAATAAAAATTGATTCTGGTTTTGTTTTTTGTATCAAAGATTTTTGTCCATACAGTAATCTAAATATAAGGACAGGAGGTGAATTTTTTGAAAGTAATATCTTTTATTTCTACCATCAACATCTGTCTTTGATGCTGTGGACCAATAAAATGATATAGCAGGCATTACTTTCAGAATGACCCTTGTATAATATTGCAGGTAGAATCTCTTTTTTAATTTTTTCTGTTCATTTGTCATGCATTTTCTTTTCCTTTTAACTTACATGCTTTCCTCTGCTTTCTGTTCTTTTAAAACATCTATTCTACTCTACTTTTTTAATAAAAAAAAAATAAATATTAGGATAAATGTTTGAAAAAAAATTTTTTGGTTTTGTTGGGAGAATAAATGTTTGTTCAGTGAATTTAAGTCACTAACAATCAGTTCGTGTGTGGTAACTTTCTGACTCTTTATTCCAGGTACCTTTGAGGGCTCCATACTTGGTGGGTTGACAGATTTTTAGTTTAAGCTTCTATGCTTCTCATTAAGCTTTGCTTCAACTATTGTTGGAAGTTGAATATTTGTATTATAGACTCATCTCTAAGTGAAGTTTATCATTAGGACTTTCATTGGGAAAAAGAGTAGTGATTTATTAAACAAAATTTGGGAAATCTCAACTTCACTTTAGAGTGATTGTACAATTTAAATAATCAAATTCCTTCAGTATCTGAAAAATCCAAGGATGCCCACTATAGTGCAATGGTTAGCAAGCCAGGACCAATTTGCTAGTGTAGTGAGTTTGATTCTTACTGAGTGCCCTACTGTTGTAGCTTTATGCCAAGCTAAGCTTATTAAATAACAGTTTAGGTTTGCCTTGTGATTGAGTTAGTTGTGCACTGTGTATATTACCAGTGTCACAATTTGGTGTTGGAAGGCATCCAATATTTCAAATGATTTTGAAAGACTGATAGGCAGTTTCTTTTTGCTTTGAAATTTGGTGCAATACAGTTTTTTTACTTTCATTTTCTTTCCAATTGGCCTCATACCGTGCTAAAATGAGTATACTGAGATTGTGTGAAATGTTCTTTATAAAACTGTACAGATATTTTCAAAGATAATAGCAATGAAAAACCATTATTTTATTGTGATAGATGGTTACGAGTGAGAGGGGAGATGGGATGTGTTTATTTTATTACCACATTCACATATATAAAATACAATATAAATATATATTTAAAAAGAATTAATGGACTACTTCAAACGTTATTATAGTGGACACTTTTTTTTTTTTAAATCATTTCACTCTAAGCAAGGCAGTACTGCCACTGGTGCACAGAGGATTACATAAGAGGAGAGTGATGAGAAAGAGGAACAAGTTACATGGGGTGTCAGAGAATGGGTAAGAGAAGGATGAGAACACTAGTGTAAAGAGGGTTGCATGAGAGTAGAGTGAAAAGGGAAAAGAACATGATACAAGGGTGGGGGGTCAGCGAAATGATGCAAGTCAAGGAGATAAGAAATGGCAACTGACATTGCATTTAAATTCTTGGAGATTGTAGCTGTCAGGAAAGTAAGTATACAGAAAAGAATTCCAGAGGTGAAAAGTGTGAGAAAAGAAGCTACTAGAGTAGAAGTTGCGGCTACATTTGATTGGTTTCACTGTGAAAGGGTGGGACCTAGTTGCTAGTCTAGTTGCTCAAGTAAATTCATGCAGAGAGGGCGCTAAGGAGCTAAGCTCATCGGAGCAGAAGCTGTGAAAGTATTTGTAGAAGAGACAGAAGGAAGCCACATTACATTGGTGAGAAAGTAACTGGAGTTGAGCTACCAGGTTGGGATCAATTACATTGCAGATTTTCCGTTGGATTTTGTCAAGAACCTAGAGATGAATAGCAGGAGCACCCAACCAGATGTGACAGTAGTATTCAATGCATGGGCTAATGATAGATTTGTATATGTGCAAGATGGATTCAGACAAAAAAAAACTTCCTGGCCTTACACAGTGAACCGATCTTCCTAGCAGTAGATTTAGCTATGGATTCAATGTAGTCATTCACTTGAGGTCGGATGATAGAGTTAGGCTGAGGAGGCAGTATTTTGCTTTCAGGGAGACTAACCTGATCCATGCTGATAGGGGGCGGGTAGGAGTGATTGTCTATGGTGGTTAAAGGATAGCATTTTCATTTTGAAAGCATTAAAATGTACAACCCATTTCTTATCCCAGTCCAGCACAGATTTGAGTTCTTTTCCAAGATCAGCAGCAAGGTTTGCTCAGGAGATTTCTTACAGAGGTGAAAGTAAATGGTGGTGTCATCAGCATAGATGCCTACTTGGTTGAAGATCAGAAAAAGCATAGGGCCTAGAATAGAGCCTTGAGGGACACCCACGTTTGCATGATAGTATGGAGAAGCATGCCTGTTCAATACTACCTTCATTACATGATTTGAAAGGAATGACTGGATTAGATCAAACAAACATCTAGTTATACCATATCAGCAGCAGACCTGGTGAAGTGGAAACCATACTGTTTGTCAGAGAAGAGGCTGTGAGATATTGATCAACTCCAGCATTGATAATAGCTGCGAACACTGCCAAAAATTGGTGATAGACTGATAGGGTAATAATTAGAGAGGTCTAAGGGTTTTCCAGAGTTCTTAAATACAGGAACCACAGAGGAGGAATTCCAGCAGGCAGGAAAGCAAGAAGCGGAGAGGCAGTAATTGGAGAGGACAGAGGAGAGTTCAGGGGAACATTTCTTCAGGACAATGATTAGTATTCTGTCAGCTCTGCTTGCCTTATGGGGGTGAAGCTTTGAAATTATATTAGAGATCAAGCAAGAGGGTAATGTGAATGTCACTCAGTAGAGCCTCAATTCTAGGTGGGAAGTTGGGTGTGGATACCTCAGACAAATCAAATGTTGAGTTGGTGGAGAATCTGTGAGCAAAGCATTCAACCTTGTCCTCTGAAGATGTGAGGACCTCAAATTTATTGATTATAGGTGAGATTGAGGGTTTGCTGTTGTTTAACTCATTTTTACAGAGTCGCCAGTAGACTTTGGAACTGAATTTGTGGGATGTTATACGCTGCTTCATTCTGTCAGCAAACAACAGCTTAGCATCATTTAGGATCCTCTTGCACTCATTACAAGCAGAAGCAAAAAGGCACCTATTATAGTCAGACATGTGGCTCTGATAAATCTGGAAGAAGTGATTCTTGTGGGGAAATAGCTGCCAATCAAGCAGGGGAGAACCAGGTGGATGAATGGGGTTTAAGTTATAACTTCCTGGCTGGGATGAAAGCATAGATACCAGCTTTGACTCAAGAGGAGACCTCAAATGCACAGTCTTCAACAGGGGGACTAAAAACTTTGTTCCAAGGGATGTCACACAGGAAATTGCAGAATGACTCCCAGTCTGCTCTTTGTAGGCAGTAAGATATTCTGCTGGTTGAAGGTTCCTGGAGAAAGATAAATGGAAGGAGATATTAACGAAAACCACAGCATGATCAGATTTGCCAAGAGGCCAAAGCTGCATGACATGACAAGAGTTGGGATAGAAGTGAAACAGAGATCTAGCAGTGAGTCAGGTCCATGCAGTCAGTTAAGTGCCATACGTGATACACGCTTGGGCGATCATGTCTCTTTTAGAGACATGACTAACTGGGCAGAAGATTATCCCACAGTAGGTTGCCATTGCTTTCTGCGGTAGACTGGTTGCCGACCAAGGCTATAGAACCCAATCTGTCCTGTTATTTAACCCATAACTGAAAGGAAGAGACGGATTAATACCTTTCCCAAGGGTATTTGCGTGTAAGTGAATGCAATGAATTCAACTGGAATTCGAACTTGGCTCCCCGATTTCTCATTCCGAGCCGATATCCACTGGACCACAACACACAGCCGTTCAGGTCCATTACGGTTATTAAAAAAATGCGTGGGGAAATCCACCACTTGCCTAAGGGATTGAGGGATTGAAAGGTTCATGATATGGACACCAGCAAGATCTGTGACATAGTTTTCCAGCCACTTGGTGTGGTGGGCATTAAAGTCTCCAAACACAAATATATGACCAAACAGATGAGAGGAAATGGCCTTATCAATATTGTTAGAGACTTTGTATTTGAAACAGACATCTAATTTTTATTTATTTATTAAACAGTGTATTTGAATTTTATACGCTTGTGTACTTGAGAAAATCTAGTAAAGAAAATGTTTTCTGTCAGGAATTGAACCTGTGTCTCCACACAAAAAACACTTTCTTTACTAAGATTTCTTGAATGTTGCAGGCCAATAGAAGTAATACACACTGTTTAATAAATAAAAATGAGTCCCTCTATGAAACTCTGGAGTTGGAATGCTGAAATTAACATCAACCAGCTTAGTGGCAAACTTTATATTTGTATTAATTATGCACACACACTTTATTACATAAAAAATTTTCATTATTTTCTTGGTGATGTAGAAATAATTATTATTATTCTATTTTGAATAGGATGTTATTTAATATTCACATAAAGAAAATGCAAGAACAGAGATTTTAATATTTTATAAGTACAATGTAATTAAAAAAATTACTGAAATGTTGCATTCATTTTTGACAGTATGAGTAAAATATTTTCTAAATTTCTTATATTTTGGTGGTAAAAAGTCAATTCTTATATTAACAATACTATGCTATTGAAAATTGAAAGTGACATAAAAGCGTTTTGCTTCTTAAGGTATAAATTTACTGTGTAAGAATAAGATATTTCATAAATATATTCATTTCTTTGTCAGAAAAAAGATATAGTATGTGTATAAATGTGCTAATTGTTTTAAATATGGACATTCATACACAACATTATCAGAAAATTAAAGTGGTAACCATAGTAAATTTAAACTTTATTGGTAATATTTTAATATTTCTTCAACAAACATCTTTGTAAGTAAGACTATAAATTCAAAGTACCTAAAATTCAATAAAATATTAGATTACTTATAATATTTTTTAAAACTTTTTAAGATTACTAGGTTGTTAAAAAATTATTAAAAAAAAGCATTCATATTGTATTCATCAGTAATTTTTATAGTTAAGTGCCCTTTACTTAAAAATTTCAAGATATCGATAAATATATCAACACTTCATAAAAATACCCAGCTCTGTGTTAAAAAATTCTTTTCTGTGATATTATAAACTAAAAATAAGTAATATTTGTTTAAATTCAGATTAAACTTTAAATCAGTTGATCTTCTACAAATAAAGTTTCAGAACAGTATTTTTGAAAGATTTTTAATAAAGAGAATTATGTTGTGTTGACTGATGACATGGCCAATTTTAAGGATTTAAAAAATCATTCCAATCAATTTAAATTTGGTTTGTAATACAGCAAAATGTTACATTTGATCCATTAACTTTGAATTAAAGCTAAAAGCTTCAAGAAACATTTTTCATTTTTAAAATGCATTTTAAAAACTTAGGTATTGACTTTTTATTTATATATTCATTTATTTTATTTTATTTTATTTTATTTTTTTTGAGGTACCTACTTATATATAAGTTGAGTTAGCACAACCTGTAACCAAGCAGAAGACTATAAATTATCATTGTCGAGCAGTAACCTGGATTTCAAAGGTTGATCTTTGTATCACCCACTCCTTCGTTTCAGTTTACTCTGTCCCAAGTGTTGTCAATGTACATTCCTTTCATGAACAGCTCTTTTAAGTTGCAACTCGGTTTTACCTTGTCAACCATGTCAACTCAAGTGACCAAATTTTGCATACTTTTATTTACTTATGTCTGACTAACATCTCTGACAATTAACTATATTCGTTCTCCTGTAGATCCACTTTTAAAGCACGTCTTTCAAGATTGGACTATATTTACATTGTTGACAAGTACATAATCACTTTTAGTATGGTTTATAAAGATATAGTAAATAAAGTTATTGAAATTATGAAATAACAAAATCTGATAGTAAAATAAGTCAAATTACACTCTACTATAAAAATATATTTTTCCAGAGTCTACTTCAACCCTATACGTCTAACATCTCTACCTGAGTTTCAAAATTTATTCACTATTCATTTATTTATTTTTTCTTCTCTCCCAATAGGAGTAGATAGGTTTGCCTACCATCTGGTTCACACTCCTTCCTGATCTTTTGAACTGGAGGTTTATCCCTTATTTTCTGTTTAGGATTGGGTTTCTTTTAAATTTTGTTTATTCACTTATGTTTTCCCAATCAGAACAATCTTTCAATACCTGCATTAAAGTTGTTTTTTTTTTATCTAGGTTTTGATTTTCAGCCAATATAAAGATATCTTGATCCTCACACTTTATTTTTCATAATTAATTAAAGCATTGTGCATAACAATACATTCATTTGCTAAACTGAATGTTGTTTTCACATAGCAATGCTTTAAGGCACTAAAAAGATTATGCATCATTTCTAACTTTCATACTGTTTTCTGTTTAATCTTAACGAAATTAAATACAAAAATACATTAATATTTATTATAAAAATCATTTACTATGCAATGGCCTCATTCACTACCAATGTCTACCACAATTTTATACATATATATATTTATATATAATTGTATGAATGTAATCTCCTTCCTTATGTATTTTATTGCAATTATTTAAGCAGACACTTGGTTTTCTATGACTGTCTACATTATGACAGTGTTCAGGGTTAGGGAATATTGCCATTGGTCCATGGAAGCCGTGTTGCCTGATCAGACAAACAATATTTAGGCTTACATATGTTTGTTGGTGTTATTGCAATGTTTCAGTTGCTGGGTCCTCCAGTCTTCAAGTATCTGTTGACCTGGTTAACCTTTAGAAAATTTTGCACTGAACACTTTATTTAATCTACAGGTGTTCTCATTCTGTTGTACATGTCTAGGGATATCTCATCTTGTTCTATTTTTTATATTATTTTTTTCTGTTTTTAGCACTAATCTATTTTTGTTAATCATTTTTCTACTGAGTCTGTACTACTCAGCCCAAGGATTGAATTCACAATTATTATGTTTTTTTTTTTTTTTTTTTTTTTTTAATCATATCACCCCAAGCAAGGTGAAAACACCACTGATGCGCAGGGGGCTACGTAAGAGTGAAAAGATTGGAAAAGAGAAAAACCGGAAACAACAACCTAAACAGGAAACCAGGGATAAGCCTCTTCACCTGTTCAATAGATGTGGGTGGAGTGTGAACCGGGCGATAGTCACCAAATTCACAATCTGATGCTTTAACCCTTAATGAAATAAATCAAGGAGATTATGATTTATAAAGCATGGCATTTCTTAAGTTATTTTAAAGATGGTTTGTCATTTTTAAATATGAAATAAACATTCTCTTTTCTCTTAAAACAAACAATATGATTTTTAGCATTGAAAAAAAAAATTATTAAAATTATCTGCACTAACTAAAATAGCAACTTATTTTCAGTGATTTTTTAAATTATTTTTTTAAAGTTTTCTTTTTGTTTTACATAAAAAAATATCTTACCATTTCCCCTTTATTTACTCTTATATTTTGAAAATAATAGTACATGAAATTTGATTTATAAACATATTTCCCTTTAGTATTTGTCTATACTTCTGAGATTAGGTAGTATTTACATCGGAAAATATACAAGGAATCTGTGGCCCATATAACATCAGGATGACCTTCAAAAGTGGTTCTACACTTCGCAGATACCTCTCCTGAGTAAGACCTCCAATAGAGGAGAACATGTCAAAGGATTGTGGTACACCATTCCATGTAGATGTGGAAGTAAACATAAAGGAGAAATGGGCTGCTCACTTACAAGAAGAATTGAATACAATATAGGAACAGGTAATATAAAGTGCTTGAAAAAAAAATCATTAGCTTCAAAAATTGCAATATGAGCTCTGGTAAAAAATTGGTTACTGGGACATTAGATTTATAAGTCCTCAAAATTCATACACTGATGTTCTAAAGGACATATGGCCCAGTGGATATAAGCATTGGTTTGTTCCAGTGACTTGATCCAAAGGGTTGTGAGTTCAGTACCTGGCTACAACAGTGGTGAACAAATCTTAGAGAGTTGAGTTAAATCACTACATGGCATCTGGAATTGGCATCGCATATGGAAAGAGAATGATATACCCTAGCAAATTTCTAGCTCCTGAAGAAGGTTGGAGTGTACTGTGGCCAAAATGTTTTAAACATTGCAATAAAGATGAGGTCAACAGTCGGAACAATGTAACTAAAATAATATTTGCCTTTTGTAAAAAACATATGAGGTGCCTGCATTTATTTAAATAAGCAGTTTTATTGCAGATCTGCTGATGATCCATGATAGCAAAGATTTATTTATATTGAACCATGTTTGACACAACATCAATATTTGGAGAAATAATCAGTTGCTTGTAAGGCCATGATGTTAACTACTATACTACACAAGCTTCATGATCCAAAGCAGTAGGCATATTGTCTTTGTAATTAATTTACTATTTTTGCTTCTTTTTTAATGATAAGTGAATTTCATTGTGCCCACCTGATCAAAGAAAGTTACATGTCTGTGCCAGTTTTGACATGTCATTTTCTTTTGTTCTCTAAAGCCCTGAATAATATTGGTTTTACTATTCTATTTCTACTGAATGAAACATTTGTTCTTTTTATCTTAAGCATTTCATTCTATTCAATTCACTTTGTTTTCCACAACCAATTCTAGCAAACACATCTATCAATTTATTTTCACTGATTTACTGTTTTAGTGTGAAGTTATATATTTCTAAAGAATTAATAGATTTCTTTTTAGTTTCAATCTGACATTTTTATTACTTATTTTTAGTGGATACCTATGTTTAAGTTGACCATCCATTTTTAACAGTGTGTATTATATCTACTGTAGATGTAAGTTTTCTTGAGTGTGCAACTAAAAAAAACTTAGTTTTCTTCAGTGCTCAGGCCAGTAGACAGTTTAAAAAGAAACACAAGTATCTACTAAAAATAGCATATGAAGTAGTAGTAGTAGTAGTAGTAATAACAATAATAAACAAATATATATATATAATTGTTTAACATTTTCTATATTTATGTGGAAAGAGTACTCAATATCTGACATAGTTTATGTAGATATAAATAGTGTAGACATAAAAATCAACAATGCTTGGCCTATTGATGGTTTAAAACATCAAATTAACATTGTTTTCTCATTTAAGTTTTCACATTCAACAAAATTACATTATGTAAATATTTCTTTTGTTTATTTTACTTAATTCATTTGTTTCCTTTTTATTGTTTTTATAATGAGAGACACCATAATTTTCACAATAGCATGTTTCTCTACTTAGGTTTTTCTATTCATTTTACTTTTACTATTTCTTTTGACTATCATGATACTGTCAATTTAAAAAAATGTAAAAATAGAACTACAGTATTGAATAAATATTCATAATATATTAAACAGAATTAAGTGCTGGTGGTTTAATAAAGTCACATTTTTTTATGTCATTTATCTAGAAATTTGCACTGAAATATGTGTTCTATTTATTTTTTCAATTTACATTCTCTCAAAGCTCCACCCAATTTCTCCTACACATTTTCTATTTTCACCAACAACACCTCTTCATTGTAAACAATACACTTTTGTCCACTTCTACATCTTAAGAGTTAACTATATCTTTCAAATGTCTCATAAATGTTACAAAGCATCTTCTAAGATCCTTAAAAAAACAAGAAGATGGATTCTAACTGTAAACAAGAGAAATTGTGTCTAAATTCATCATAGAGACCAGTGAAATATACATAAAGCTATTTCCCTATATATAAATGAATAGATGCTTTGTGTTTATAGAAACTTTGTATTTAGTGACAGTCTCTTTTATAACATTCCTTTATAAGTACATTTACTTTTCTAGAAGAAATGATTCTTTACCATCTATCAGATAATACAAGCATTTAGTGAATTACTTTATTAGTATTTAAGATTTTAAGTAAAATTCTATATTTGTTGGTCTATGTGTGTTTTATAAAGGCATTTTTGGGATTGATGATAATCTCATTATCTGTAGGGTTAGTGATATTATTCATCTTAGCATCCATAATACTGATATATTAAAAACAAAGTAGTATTTGTATGTTCCTATTTAGTTGCATTTATCTTATTGGTTAGCAAAAATGATAAAATTATATCTCATAATGGTATGCAAATACTCTGCTCTGCAATGCTGGTGCTTTTCATTGTTTATACTATTTTTTTAAATTACTTAATAGTGAAATTTTCAATTTTGAAATTTGACATCATTTTGTCAACATTTGTGTCATCTTTTTAAAATTTGTTGAATATTTAAGGAAATTTACTTGTCTATTTGTAACAATAATGTGAGCATTTGTTGTGTTAAGCAGAGGATTGCTTGAGGACATAGGATTGTTTCTTTCTTTTTTTCACTTCATAAAAGCAAATAAGAAACCTAGAATGAAAATTAAATCATTCTTAATAAAACAAACTCTAAGCACTTGTAGTTATTTAACCAATGAAAATATTTATACAAATCTGGCAATCTATTCTTATTTGGATGTTACCCAAACAAGACTGGTCACAATGCCCACTTTTTAACCATATACAGTGTAATAATGTGCATTTAAATTAATCAACAACCTGCTTTACACCCAATATGTTTCTTTTATGACCTCCTACTAAAGAACTTGACCTTATTATTATTAGGATAATGAAACAGACCCACAGTAGCACAACAACTTGTCTGCTTGTGATATTTGCATAAGCTTTCTCTTTTCAATGAAGTAAACCCACTTTCAGTCCCATGTTGCAATGTTTGTTTCATTGAGGAGAAATCAACAAATGACAAAAAATGCTGTATATATTAATGAAAATCAAACCTTTTCTTTTTTGATGATAACATCCTTTTGAGATTTCTCAAAACTGACCTCTTAGAATTTGTCATGAAAATTATATACAGTAACCAGCAAATTAATCTTAATAATTCAGAAACTGCCATTCAATTGTGTTCACTTGAGAAATGTTCTGGAAAATAAACCTTTGCTATATTATTATTCATGGATCGTGATGGCAATATAAATAGCTTCATTAAGTATTTAACAAGCATCCACTACCTCTTCTTCATTGTAAAATGTATTGAATATTTTCAGTGTTCTTGAATTTTAAAAGTGAAAAGCATATGATTAATTTTTTATCAGGAGTGTGACACATTTTAAATAGTTTTGTCTGCATATTTGTATATGAACAGAAGCAAAAGCAGTTTTTATTTTTGAAAAAATTGTTTGTATTTTCTAATTTCAGTAATTAATACAAAATAAAACTGCATAGATGTTATAGTTCAATGTCAAACTTTTACATATTATTTTTTTTTAAATAATTTCTCAGTTGTTTTCAGAACTGATCCTTATTTTCATGTTGTAAATAATTATAAAACCATTCCATTGATATTTGAGAATTAGACATGCAGGATTTTCATATACGGACTAACATTTTTAATGAAAATCCATTTTTGGAAAGATGCTTTCAATTTCTATTATTATTTACATTATTCTCATGTAGACTAATGTTGTCATTTTTGTTGTTATCACAACATTTCAGCCATTATACTCTCTGACCTTCTTCAGGTGCCTGTCAAACTAGGTAATCTTCAGGAAATTACAAACTGAAACCTTTAATTTAAAGAATTAAATTCTTTTTCTTCAACTGCTTATATTTAGGAATATCTCATCTTGTTCTTGCTTAGTACTGCTTGGTTATTGCTTACCTTGTCTCTGCTGAGTCTGTTTATAATTAGGAAGAAATGATCACTGATATACAAATAAGTGCATCATGTGCTGAGAAAGGGGTGGGGCATTGTTCTTGACCAATGCAGATGCATCACACACACACACACACACACACACACACACACACACCAGTCCAAGCTCATACACCTCCTTTTTTTACTTTAAGATGAGCTTGTTTGTAGCTGTATCAAGTTACCAAATATGTCAAGCCTTTGGGGATAGTACTGTGAGTGAATGCATTACTAGGCATTGGTTCCAGAAGTTCAGGTCAGGAGATCTGCCTCTTTGTGATAAACCCTGCAGTGGCTAATCAGAGGTCCTGGATGATGATGAGACCCTGAAGGCATCCATAGAGGAAGACAGCAGCTAAACCTGAGATGATCTTGCTGAGTGCTTGCAGGTTTCTGATGAAACAGTCAGATTTTGCATGTACCACATAGAGAAGGCATATAAATTGAGCAAGTGGGGTAACCCACACACTGTCAGAAGCCAACAAGTAACAATGAGTGACAGCCTGTTTCTTGCTGCTTTCTTGGCACTGCAGTGTATCTATATTTTATTGTGTGCTCACCAGTGACAAAAAGTGATTTCTGTATGACACCACCAAACATACCAAACATGCCAAACATTAGTTGTCACCATGGGACCCTATGCCTCATACCACAAGACCACCTCTACATTCACAGAAGATGAATAGTCTAGTCTATCTGGTAGACTAGTTGTGCCCTATGAGCTGCTATCAATGGGCCAAGCAATCACTGTGGACATGCACTTGCAGCAGGTGGGAAAGCAATTGTTAATCACAAGAGTGATCCTTCATGACAATGATAGGCCTCATGTGGAGCAGGTGTCCAGGGATATGACACAGTGACTTGGCTGGGAGACACTGCCAATGACTTTACTCCTTGGACCTTGTACTGAATTCCCTGGACAACTATCTTTTTGAGAAATCCATTGCAAATGAAGAAAACTTGTGGCATGCACTTACAGTCTTCTTTGTGTCTAACACTTGATATTTACCGCTAAGGTACAGTGCAGTTGGAGGCATGTTGGCAAAAAGTTCTGGATGCTGATGAGATTACTTTGAAACTAAGGGTATGACAAATTTGCTGTAATTTTTTTCTAATAAATCAAAAACTGTAATGTCTTTTTTGTTGTTAGCTTATATATATGTACACTTTGTTGTAGATTATGATTTGTACATGTTCTAAACTATAATTTATAATATATATATATATATATATATATATATATATACATAGAAAGTAGGCCAAGAATAGAAATATATACTGTATGGAGTCATTAATAAATAAAGAGAAACAACAGCAAGGCTTCAACAGCACTAAGTAAAGAGAAGCAATGACAAAGGAAGTCAAGCAAGGCAGCATCAAACAGGCAATAAGAACGTTAGGTTTAAGGCACCAACTTTTAGAGTCATGATTGTCCCATAGGATGGTAGCCTAGTGGATTAAAAGGCTGGCTTGTGAATTTGGCAGTATAGTAATTATGAATTCTATGGGTAGTACTAACTTAAATTCAATGGAAATAAGAGCGAACAATGACTGAAAAGTACAAAAGACAAGATATTCCTAGAAATGGACAGTGAAATGAGAATGGGTTAAATAAAGGATTTAGTTTGAAATTTTTGAAGATTACTGAGATCAGCAGACACTTGAATAATGCTGGAAGTCCTAATAACTGAAACATTGTAATAACAATGAAGATGAGGACATTATCTGAATACAAATAAAGATGTTTTAAAATAATTTTTATTGAATTCAGCCCACTAAGTTTGTATGACATGATTTTAGTGTACTGACATTTTATCTGGATAATAAACATTATGAAAATAAAATCTATTTTTTTTAAAAATGAGATTCTATACAAGAGGTTCATATTTTATTTTTATTAACAGATTATGATTTTGTTGTAACTGGAAAAGCATTTCATTTTGGTTTTAATGTAAAAAATTTGATTGGATGTGAATAATGTTTTGCTAGATTAAGGAAATAATATAAAAAAAACAAAACTTTAAAAACAATCTATTTTAGAATTCAATTGATATTATTCTTGCTGGATTGTTTCACTAGCATGACTTGATGATTGACAGAAGAAAGTGGGCAAATTAACATTAAGGGGATGGGGTGGTGCAAACTACTCTCTCATAATTATCTTACCTGCCTAGGCAGGTGGAAGAAAAAGCTATTTTATCTTTTGTGAATCTTGACAAAGCTTAATAATTAGCTGTAATCTCCACTTTTGTGATATAAAATCTGATGCAATAAAATTAATGCAGGTTGAAAAATTACTTAAAAAATGAAAACTACTTGAAAAAAGTGAATCCCAAATATCAATAACATTGTATTATAAAGTAATTCAATTGTCTATAATTTTGAGAAGAATCATTAATGTATCCAACATATCAAGATGCTCAGATCTCTATCTCTCCTTGTATTTACTCTTGTTCATAAAATATATATTTACATATGTTTACACATAAAATGCATCTACTCTGACAATGTATATTATAAGAAATACATAAGACAACTATTCAATTACTCTCTCAATAGGAAGTATCAAAAAATCAATCACCAAGACTTCCAAACACAATAGAAATGCTCTTCTAAATCATGAAATCCCTCTATAAACCCTCCACAACACACATCATAGTAAACAACTAGGCCAAAACTATCAAATTTCTTATGGTAATACAACACATGAAAAACAAAGCACAAGAAAATCCACTCCCACCCATTAACAAAAGAAAGTCTCACTTCATTGTTATTTCTTGCTTCATTGATAAAGGACAGTCATGTCTGAAAATTCCACAGTTAAAATTCTTTTCTTAACATTCTTCCATTTAATTAAAAGGATTATTAATTTATTAATAATGTTAATATTATTAATCTTATTAACATTATTATTGTTGTATTTATCCCTCAAATTTCATTAACCATCCTATTAAATTTACATGTAAGAATCATACATGGGCTATCTTTATTATTATTTTAATCTAAAGTTAATGGTAAATGTTGTAAGTTTAATTTATTAAGAATGTCTTACTAAGAATTATTATATTAAGAACTTTTAATCTATATATATATAAAAGGCAAGATGTTTGTGTGTGTGTGTCTGTCTGTGTGTATGTTCTTTATACAAATCCACAATTTTTATCCGATTCTCACCAAACTTCACACAAATATTCTTTAGGCTTCCGGTCAGGTGATGGGCTACTTTTTTTCTGACCCCCCCCCCCCCCCCCCGATATCCAATCAGGTCTGATCTATCGAATCTGATCAAAAACCGATACTCCGTCATCAATATGGCTCATTTTCTTCAATTTTACTCCCGATGGGTATAAGTTCTCATGGACTTACTTAGGTTAGTTTATCCTTGGATGACTTATTTGACTCCAATATTGGAAATCAATACCTCAATATCCTATCGGGTCTAATCAAAATCAGGTTTTCAGCCCTTTTATTTTGGTTTTTGCTTCGGATTTTGCTCTAAGTAGGTATAATTGTAGTTCTTAGTCTCAGCCATGATACCATTTACTCAGGGTACTTATTTAGCCTTCAAAATTCAGTTTGCGACAAAACTTATTTGACATCGATACCGGAAATCAAAATTTGATTTACATCCATTCATTTTAATAAGTTCTATGGCTTTGAGATTAACCTTTCAACAACCTACATTTTTTGTGCCAATGTCCAGAGTCTGAGCTCCAGGACCATGGATTAGTTTTAAAGCTTTCATTACACTCAAGCAATGCCAGACTTTACTGTTAGTACATTATATTTGTTAAATTACTTATACATTAGCACAAATAATTCTAGTTTATTTATATTTAGGCTTAACATTTCTCTTTTTTATGAATAAGGACATAATTTTTGAAATTCTAGGAAAGGCATTTTGAGTAGTAATGTTTGTTTTGTTTTCTGATTATTGGCTAAGTATCATTGATTTCTTTATCTATCATTTATCATTCAAACATTTTTAACATTATTTGCCAATAATTTTATTCATTTATCTTTTTCTTATGATTATAATGTAACATTTCTTTATGGACAAGGTCATATTTTCAAATTTGTAGAAAAAGCTTTTGAGTTGTAATGTTATTTTGTTCTTGTTTTTTTGAGAATAGTTATCTTTTATTATTTATCTTTTAAATTTTTTTAACAAAAAAATTTTCTCATATAATTGATGATAGTTTTATTCTTATTCATTTATTGATTTCTGTTATTATCATTTAAAATATATAATAATAATTCTCATATAATTTTCTCATATAATTGATGATAATTTTATTCTTATTTATTGATTTCTGTTATTATCATTTAAAGTATATAATAATAATTCTTAAAGTAGTACATTTGATGACAAACTGTTTACTCAAACATTTAGTGTAAAATACATATGTGTTGTGCATCTTCAGTTCAAGGATGTTTGCAAAATGACATGCAAAAGGTGGGAAGATGTCAACAATCACTCACACTGGAGTTGCGATTTATACCAAAGACTGGAGTGAGGAGAGAAGAAATGGAGTCTTGCCATTGGGGTGAAGCCTGCTCGAAGGAGAGAAAACAATACAGTGACATTAGAGGAGAGTGTCTTCACATGCATTGGTTGCAATCAAGACTGTTTCTCCTGTGTGGGGCTGTACAGCTATACAGATTCTGTGGCACCATCAGCAGCTGATGTATAACTGTTTTGGCACAGATCCATGGTCTTTTAAGACTTACGGATGCCACAATGTTGTATCTTGTTGTTATGGAATTGCTCATACCTATCCTAATTGTACTCTGATGTCTAATGAGTCAGTGTGAATACTGGCTATGCTACTCCTGGCAAGGTAACATGAATTATCATTTTGAAAGAAGCATGACAGTGAATGCCAGACTGATAGGAAATTCCGTTTTTGAAATTGGGAGTGTATTTGATATCACTTATATATATATATATATATATATATATATATATACTGGAAATACCTGATAGAAGGTATTACCATCCACTGTAAACAATACAGTGGCCAGCCAGATTTCATTAATGAAATCTGGCTAGAATTGTCAATGGTAATGGACAAGTGATTTAAATCACATCCACTTTTAATGCAGGAGGTACCAGATGCGTGTCCATGCGTCAGTTCAACATACTTTAGTTATATATTAGGATATAGGAGCAGAAAAACTACCAGGGTGCCCTTATTAATGCCATGACACTAAACACATTGTCACACTTGGGCTTGTGATATTGCTAATTGGTACCTAGTGGACTAGCAATGTATGGTATGGTTTGATGAGTTTATTAATATACATCCTATCTAAGGCTCAAGAGTCACTCAAAGTAGAGGGTTATTGAACAAAGTTGTTGGAAGAGTAGTAAAATATAAGAAGTGTAGTTTATGAGAATATGAGGGAAAGATAATGAGTAATCCCAGACTTAAAAAAAGTTAAGATTGTAGTGGTTGGGAAAGCATCTTCTCTGGAGTTGGCTCTACAAAGTAGCAGCTTACCCAAAATTAGTTTGAAGAACATTCTGAAGATATGAGTTCATGGTGGAGAGGTCTATTCACATACAAGATTCTGCACCTTACAAATATTATAGTGTGGAGACCTATTAAAATGGTATGACTGAACATTTCTTTAGGGGTCTTCTATAAAATTTTGGAATCTGTCACATTCATTTGCTGCACTTTCACTTACTAGAGAGTGTTATATATATATATATAAATCATTTTAACAGATTTATATAGCAAAATTACACAAAAATATCTTGAAATATACAACTTTAATTTCATATGCTACAAATAAAGAATTTTGAAAATTTAAATGTTTATAAATCATTCTACTTAAAATTTCTAAAAACATGAAAATTTTTATGAAAGTTCATTATTTGAAGAAAAAACTTTTTTCCTAATATACAGGGTGCAAGGGGTAAATTGTTGTCGAAATATACAAAAATAACACTGACATCTCATTTTAATAGATATATTTACCAAAATTATACATAAATATTTTGAAATGCTAAAGTAAATTTATTCAATAAAACTGTCATTAGATTCAACCATGGCCTCCAGATGACTTCCGAATGGCCTCCTTGTTTAGGTTGGTGAATGCTGCCATAACCCTTGCCTTCAGTTCATCTTTGGTATTAGAAGGAATTTTGTTGGTCTCTCCCTCAACTGTGCCTCTCACATAATAATAAAGGATGTTGCAGTTTGGGAATTTAGGTGATGATGTGGTTGCAGAAATTGTCTGAAAGCCATGACTGGGTTCTCCTGCTTGTATGGCATAGTACAGTCCTGTTGCCAGACACAGGGTCTTCCAGCAGCCAAGCTCTTGACCTAGGACAGCACCACCTTCTCAAGGCCCTTGATGTAGACTTCCAGGTTGATTCTTAGGTCCTGTGGGATCAAATTTTTGGCTGAGTGCACTGTCATGGTGGCTCTTTTTCTCACAGACAGCACTCAACTGACCCTACTGTCAACAATATATATATATATATATATATATATATATATATATATATATATATATATATATATATATATATATAAATCTGTTTTAAAGAATTTTTTATCTGACATTATTTCTCAATTCTATAATCATTATTTTTAGTGAGTACATGTGTTTGTTTTTTTATATTCTTAAATTGTGAAATTTATAACAACTGGCCTAAATTAAGAAGTCCTACTGAAGAACAATTGTGCTTCAGGTTTGATTCCTGCCAGTGGTACAATTTTCTTTTAGTATAACTTCTCAATTTAGGCCAGTTCTTATTAATTTCACATTTAAAAAAAATAAAACACAAGTAGCAACTCAAATATATGTACCCACTAAAAATAGCATCAATAGAAATAAGAAATTATATATAAATATCATATTTGAGGATACCCGTCTACTGTGGTGACTAGCTAATCCCCATTGCAGACACTTGCTCAGGTACATTTGTGTCAGTTTCACATCCCCAGAGCCTGCCTGTGGTTTATATTGCTACTATGCTGAGTGGACTTTAGTTACAGTTTCTGGGAGAGAGCACGTTGTCTAACATGACCATCAGTCTGAACAACGCCAAGATGCTCATACCCTCAGTCACGATGACTTGTGACTTTGCACAACTATTGCTGACCCCCTCAAAGAGAGCTGTCCACCCAATTTTACTCACAAGGCTTGGGTCAACCCATGGTATGGCTTTCAGGCACATTCTAAGGTCTTGCATGCTGGAATCGCCTTCTCCAGGCCATTAACATCAAGAAGTCACCTTCCTGACAAATTGACCATGGTGGGATTTGAACCCAGGGTTCATGGTCAGAAAGCAAATGTTCTAACCACTTGGCCATGTGTCTATACACACACACACACACACACACACACACACACACACACACACACACACACACAAAAAAAAAAAAAATAAAAAAAATAAAAAAAGGTGATGTTGTAGCATTCTTGGTATGAGTCATTTACCAAAACCTAATAGAACATCAGAATCTTTTTTTTTTTGTCTTTTTGGTCAGGCCCAAAACTCTTCATCCTTTGTATATATAGTTTGAAGCTCTTGAATGAAATTTTAGATAAATATAAGAAAATAAAACTCAACCAGTCAAGTATTAAAAAAACTGTTAACCTTAAAGGAAAGATGTTAAGAAAAATTAAATAAAAAGATTTCTTCAAAAGGAATAATCTGGTTAAGTAAATTGATTCACTTTGTTAAGAAACAAAAACAATTATGCAAGAAAGACAAGAAAAATAACTTCTGGAGGAGATTGACTTAAGAATGAATTATAAAATGATCAATAAAACTAATTAAAAAAAATAATGCAAATCAATTAAATTCAGAGCTTACTGATTGTAGTTTAAGTCACTGTCTGTTCCCCATTTATTTCTGCAAACATTTTTTGTTCTTTGCAGAAAGATATTTTTCTTATTCATATTATATGACTTCCAAAATGATCAATAGTTTTCTTTGCAGAAGTATCTGTATGTACATATCACCCATTTGAAGAGGGAGACAAAAATTAATATTCTTGAATATAAATGAAATCTTAATATTTTTGCTTATTTTCTATATTCATGAGGTATAAAAATGAATTTTTGGATGGCTTTTGGGAAGGACAATTGTAGAATTAGAAAAGGAGATGAAAAGAACAAAAGAAAAAGATTTCATCAAACAAACAAATAATATTAACCCTTTTTTTAAATAACAAAACTGTATATTCTCAAGTAATTTGATACTTCAATAGTGATGTCTTTTCAAAAATTTTATTACAAATAGTAATTTATCTAAGTTTTTTCATTAACATCTGAAGTAGTTACATATTTGTCACTGCTACAAGTAGCTGATATTCAAGCCTAGGAAAAACCAAGATGATGAATGTTGATCTGATCTGCAATTTTCACCCAACTTTGAAGACTGGCATATAATCTCTGGCCAATAATTTCCCTTTATTTGATTCAATTTCAGAATAAGCTAATTTAATATGGGATTCATGCCAGGAAACAGAAGTCTGAATCCACCAGGAATCCATCAGGAATTGTTGTCTGTGGTGTCCCTAATATGTACTAGGTTCATTCTAAGTAAGCTTAGTACTTGGTGTCATATCAAAATGTCAAAAGAGCTATGTGCCTCAAAGGATTGGCCTAGGAGGTGACCTCATATCTATCAAGTACAGGGTTGGGCTTCAAAAAATGTTAGTGGGTTCACAAACAGGAAGTCAATCTAGCTGAAATTAAGATATATATGCACACAAGACAATTGGATGATAGTAATTATAAATACCTGACTCAAAAAGGAGAAGGTGAGAACATTGGATGTTCGAAAAATGTTCATAAAAAATGTATGGCCATCACAGTTGACATTAATGGAGTTCAGTAGTGAATAAACAATTATTTTATGCATGAAAATTGTAGCTTTGTATTCTTATCAGATATTGCTAACAATATTACACTAATACTGATTGGCTTAAATATCTGTTAGATAATACCTTGAAAACTTGTATTTACTTAATGCATTAAAAGTATTTATCATTACATTATGTTTATTGAGATTCCAGATTTAGATAATTATCTAATTAGATAAAATGGTTTTCTTTAATAGTCAATGTTGTCAAACAGGTGACCTTTAAAAAAAAGAAGTTTAATTCCTTAATTGATATAAAACTTAATCTGTGTGGTGCAAGGGAGATAAATGATAATTATTAAAATTTTAAGAAGCTTATCAAATTAATGTTTGACTGATTTGATTATTAGGATACCCTGCATGCACTCTTCATAGTATTTCCTGGGAAAATGAAAATTATTTGAAACCTTCAAAATAACAGGCAACAAGTTGTACTGGATTACATAGTATCAGCTGCAGGAAGTAATTCTTGGCTTGGTGTATTGGAAGAGGTGACTTCATGCCTTTTCCAAGGGCATTTGGACAAAGTGAATATGAAACCAGATCAGCTGGAAGTTGATCTCTGTTCATTGATTCCATTTTCCAAGTTGTTAATCATGTGGCTAACTTTGCACTTATAATCAGTAATTAAAAAAAAGAAATTTATTTTTTTCAAAAGTTTCTCTTTTAAAACAAGGTAGGCTAAGCTGTTGAAACTTACTATAATTTTTTATTTCCATTCTTTGAATTTTTTAGGCTCAATTCGTGCTGAATCAATTGCAGCATCTCGTGTCGAACATGCTTTGTCTGAAGTAGCATCTTCTATGAACAGCACTTATTTGCCAAAACAGGGATCACAACAGATATGGATGTTGCAAGCACAAATCTGGTTACACTTAGGTAAGTGTTTGTTTTGTAGAAATATGCCTCTAAAAATGTTTTTTTTTTGTTTTGTTGTAGTAACATCACTTGTAATATTCAAAATATGCACACAAGACAATTGGATGATAGGAATTCTATATGAATAAATGCCTGACTCATGAGGGAAAAGTTAATTTTAAAAAAAAAGATCAATCAGATTACTGCATAATTTCATATTGGAAAATATTTTAATTTGCTTTCTCTTATTGAATATACACTTAACTAATATTCGAATCACTCTTGCATGTTTTAATTGAATAATTAGAAAAAAGAATTAAATCTCATTTGTTTGGAGTTTGTTGAGCTATAAAAGTTTGTTTTGTAACTGTAGCTAATCAACTGAACAAATGTATCCACACTCATAAACACATACTATAAAAAGAATCTTATTCAGAATATTACTGAGTCAAAGATTGTTTATTTCATTCATTAATTCATTGACACTGGGAGGGGAGGTAAAGTACTGTCAGAAAGGTTGGTCATTCAAGCTTTCATGTGCAAATTAGTGTTGCTCAGCTAAATTGCAAACATTCACTCTTGCAGTCTACATTTTATGATGAACTTAATCCAGAGTTACATATTAAAAAAGCAAAACAAAATATTTTTTTAAAAATTTTTTGATGATAAAGATTTAAAACGATGACTCTTCTAGTCTCCAGTAACTTACAGTGAATAATACCTTATTCCACCATATGTGGAGGAATTTTTAGATCCTCTTTGACATAATGTGCTAACTGCTGCTGCCAGTTTTTGTTTTTTGTTAACATGCAGTACTCATTTCTCATGCCCTGTAACATTCTAGTGAATAAAAAGGAGCTTTTTATTTTCTCAGCAGAATGGTGAAAATAGTTGAACGGCATTGTTGTATCCTTGAGAAAGGTACAATAATGAATTGTGCACCCAAGTGGTAAACTAACAAATATGGGTGTTATAGGGCAAACTGGATTATTCTGTATTAGAGTGTCACTGAGAAATTGGTCTACTGCAATATACACTATCATATGCACTCTCTGCTAATCAGTAGCTGTGACTCTCATATATCAGATGGACTCATCCATCCTACTGTACCAGAAGGGTAGCAAGATATTCCACTACAACAGATATGCTAGACTATCTGGTATCCTTAGATTGTTTTCCAATTTGCTGGAGTATTTTTTCTTTTATTGAACATGATACATTGTGCTTTCTTGCTAAATATCTGGTGCTTTAATGAGAATCAGTTTTAACAAATGCCTTTCAAAGATCATCATCCTAAATGGTTGATTTTCCAAAGCAAGGTCAGTCAGCACAAAATATGTTGTATTACTGTCAATATGAAATCCAGAGACAAAATGGCAAACAAAGCTTTGTCAGAGTATTTGTTTCTCATGCTATCATTCAACCGCAGCAGTGGTTGAATATATTCTTAAGTCCGACATTGAGTGAATCTGGGCAGCTTTCAAGCTTCACCACTAATTCATTTCTCAACCAAATTTCAACAGTTTACAGAGTTAGATAGGACACCTCCTTAGCTACATTTTGAAAAAAAAATTTTTGAATTTTGGTTTAGCAGAAAAAAAAGTTACATCGAAATATGTGAAGTCTGAAAAGAGGGACTTACTACATAAGCACATAAGTGGCTAATGATTCTAATAATAAATCTTATTCTTTATAACTTTTTCCTGTTTAATATTTTTTTATGCAGTTTTCAACATTTAAATTCTGATGATTTCTTTTATCATTTTTGTCAATCAAACTTTGCTTATCACTTATTTTAATAGAATTAATTATAAATAATCAATGTTTTTATGGTTTGTTTTAATCAATTACATATAATTTTTTTCTTTTTATTATTTTTGAATGCAGTTTTCAGCATTAAATTTATATTAATTTAATAACAATACCCGGAAAAATCATGGATTATATGGAAAAATGCACGTATGAAAAGCCATATTCTTAAGATTATATTAAACCTGGAAAAGAACAGGACATGTTATTAAACCTGGAAAAGTAAAGAACAGGATATTCTAGCAAAGTAAAAAAATAAGAAATTTCTTACTTAAAATATTGCAGTTAAAAATAAAATTTGAATGCAATATTTTTACTTCTCTTGTCCTTTACTTTTCCAGGTTTAATAATTTGTCCTGTTCTTTTCCAGATTTAATATAATCTTTAGAGTATAACTTTTCATACATGTGTTTTTCCATGTAATTAAATATTAACATACATTATATATAATGCCTAGCCTGAAAGAATAGAAGTGGGTATTCATTTCCTTTTCTACAATAATAAATATAAGACAGAGTTCTGTTTAAACACAGAGTTGGGCCAGCGTACATGTGTGTGTGTGATAGCAAAAATTGATTGTTCCTTTGTGGCTGTTACTGTAAAGGCATCTGGTTGACCCCATAACCCCCACTTTAGTGAAGTAATGAGGTGCTGATTTAAAGTTGAAATCTTATGGGATTATACTTGTCTTCATTTATTTTGTGTTCTGTCTTGCTTCAAGTCAAGAACAAGTGTGATCTCATCCCTGACTAGTCAACGATAAAACAGAGAATATTTAATTTACCTCCCAATGAAAGTTAGTTGGACACAAGGTTAGTTGAATGGGGTTCTACATATGTTTTTGCACAAGTAGACACAAAATTTAGCTGGTGCTACAATGGTGTTAGTGACTCATGATCCTTCCTCTTAATATAATAAGAAGGTACTATTCTGGAGGTGGATTTCCTGGGACTAAGCACATGCTTCTATAGAAACAAGAAATAAGCTTATTCTAGTACAAAATGACTGGGGAGCAGAGATTCTATCTGTCTCCTCACTGGTTCAATGTGGAACCCCACATGTCTATATTTGGATAGAGGTAAAGATTTTTCAGTCTCTTGTGGCCTGTGTCACATAAGCATCAAGGTGATATATGAGTCACTTATTTAGGGATGTGTGTTGTGGTACAGTGGATATCAGCTCGGAACAAGAAACCGGGGAGCCGAGTTTGAATTCCAGTTGAATCCATTGTATTCACTTACGTGCAAATACCCTTGGGAAAGGTATTAATCCGTCTCTTCCTTCCAGTTATGGGTTAAATAGCAGGACAGACTGGGTTCTATAGCCTTGGTCAGCAACCAGTCTACTGCAGAAAGCAATGGCAACCTACTGTGGGATAATCTTCTGCCCAGTCAGTCATGTCTCTTTCGAGACATGATCACCCAAGCGTGTATCACGTATGGCACTTAACTGACTGATTTAGTGTAGTGAGGAAGTTCTGCCCCAGAACTGGCATCTTTAGGGTCAATGTATATTTTTGTACTTTGTCTTACCTAAAAAGAAGACAGAGTTGATATCAGCCCCAAAAGGCTGAAGATGACACAGACATATTGAAATTTTTTTACTAGTCTGACCTCTTTTATCCAGCATCCTTGGGACCAGATTACTGTTAGACCACAGAAATTGCCCCTAAAAAAACTCTATGCAAACATTGTTTTGCCAGCTCATTTCACATATTCATAGTCCACCCAAAAAATGTCTAAATAAATTTAGTATTATAATATTTATACAAGTTTTCCATTTTCTGAAGTATGTATACATTTTTTTGTGGAATTTGTATATTGTTGTGTTATCAAATGCAGAACAAAGCTTAAAACAGGAAATAAAGTAATAATTAATGCTTCCAAACAAGTTTTTATTGTTTCATGCAATACAAAGGCTAATAGAAGCCTAAAGCCCTCAAATAAAGTATGGGTAAATATGCAGCTATATATAAAAACCGTATCACCAAAACACTCTGCAGAAAGTTGTAAACATGTGGTGCTTCCCTTGTAGCCATTGAACAAATTACTATCTGATGATTCAAATAAGTACTGGACCATGAGATTTGCCAGATCATGTAGTGCCAAATTGAAGAAATTGAGCTGTATTAAAGAATTGTTGCTAAATTAATTTATTTCATAAAAGATTGTACTTGTACAAAGTTTAATTCTAACTTATAAGTGCAAATATTTTATGTCATGTGATATATCCCAGGAAGGAATATCAGGGAAAAGAATAGTATAAGAATAATACTTAACATTGAAGATAAATTAGAAGAGGTTTATTATACAACAGTACAATAAACCAATAGACGTACAAGAACAATCAACGAATAGTAACCAGAATAATGATCAAGTAGAAAATGTCTCCGCCTATGATGTATGCATCCGTCTAATGACGTATGCTGACATATGCCCCCAGTTCACTCTAGTCACAGTCTTTTATAGACTAGACCATATCCATTACGGGGTAGGATAGGATGTTCCTCTACAACACCTCCTCCCGAGCTAAATTCTTCGTGGAATTTTGCTCAATATTTTTTTTATTTAGGTATTTTGTTTTCTTTCTTTTTCTCTTACTTCTTCTTCTTGTGTCTTCACTTTCAGGAGAATCATTAGTTACCTCCATCGGTACTTCCACATTTGCGGGTGGTTTAATTTCAAACGTATCGTATAACACCTCCATTGGTATCTCATATTCCTTATTGACGGTTTCCACAAATCGTGGTCTTAACTGATTTAGGTGTCTTTTGCAGACAAACTTCTGTCCTTGCACTATATAGATCACTTTACTGATTCTCCGATTTACTATTCCGTCTTCCCACAAACACTTTCCTGACTGATAATTTTTAAAGAAAACTTTATCGCCTTCTTTGAAATATTTTGTATCCAAGTTTGGTTTTCTCAAGGTCTTTTTCCTTTCCTTTGGTAATAGCCTATCAAAGATTGATCTAATCTTTCTTGCATACATTACCTCCACAGGTGATAAATTACCATTGATATTGTGATTGGGTGTAATCCTATACACAATAAAAAAAGTTTTAATATTTTTATCATCGGTGTCGATTCCGTCCGTTTTTCTCATTGCTCTTTTGAATGTATTGATGAACCTTTCTGCCTGCCCATTTGACCTCGGATTATATGCAGGTGTCGTTACGTGTTCCATAGCCAATGCCTCGCAATAACTCTTAAACTCAGATCTTGTGAACATGGTACTGTTATCACTTACGATTGTTTTTGGCACCCCCAGCCAGCTAAATACTTCATTTAAAGCCTTTATTGTGTTTGCTGCTGTTGGTCGTTTGAATTTATATACTTCAGGCCATTTGGAAAAACTATCCACCATGATTAGATAATATTCTCCTTTTATTGGTCCTGCATAGTCCACATGTATTCGTGACCACGGCACATCCGTTTTAGGTCACAGCTGCATTTTTATGGGTGGTGATTTAGCTGCTAGCTGACAGCCTTTACACTGTTCCACCAATTCTTCGATATCTTGGTCCATTCTAGGCCAGTACACATAACTCCTCATTAAGGACTTCATTCGTGATATGCCTGCATGACCCAGATGAAATCTTTTTTCTTAACACCCTTGGTATTACCACTCTCTGAGCATACATCAGTGTCTCGTTACAAATTGAAAATGGTGAAACTTTTCCTCCTTTATTTTCTTTATTTCCTTTCACTTGCTTAATCCTTTTAGCAATATAGTCATCAGTTTTTGCCATTTTTTCAATTTCTTCCGGTGTTACCGGTAATACTCTAATGGTGTTTACTAGTACATCCTTTAGTTCCTTTTCTTCTTTCAGTGCTGCTATCACTGTTTCTTCTAGCAACTCAGGCTTTTTTGGAATCAGTCTTGACAGACAATCCACACGTGAAATTTCTTTAGATGGAATAAATTTCATTTTGAAATTGTAATTTAATAAAATTACAGACCATCTTTGTAGCCTGTTCACTGAATGAGTTGGTACACCTTTTTTTCGACCCAAATATTGATAATAACAGTTTATGGTCGGTTTGCAGCACAATCTATGGAATTTTTTTACTGCATAAATTATAGCTAATGCTTCCTTTTTTATCTGGCTATAATTTTTTTCTGCTGGAAGCTACGCTCTCGAAGTATGAGCGATAGGTTTCATTGCACCATCCTCGAATTTGTGTAACAATACAGCTTCACTGCCATATTCACTTGCATCCGTTGCTATAATTAACTCTTTCTTTGGATCAAAATGCACTAACGCCAAATCTGATAACAAGCACCTTTTGATTTTTTTCAAAAGCTTTGTCACATTCCTTCATCCAACACCACTTTTTATTTTATCAAATAATTTATTTAAGGGTGCTCTTAGGTCGTGCATATTAGGAATGTAGATGTTATAATAATTCGCAAACCCCAGAAATGACTGTAGCTTAGTTACATTATCTGGAATAGGCATATTTTTAATTGCTTCAGTTCTGTTTGGATTAGGTTTTCTATCTTCGCGATCGATAACTTGACCTAAATACTCAATCTTGTCCAAGCAAAACTTGCATTTTTCAGGTCCTACTTTGGACCCATAATTCCTAATTCACTTAAACACTTTGCAGACATGCGTTTTATGCTCTTCTATACTTTCACTTTTAATCCAAATGTCGTCTCGGTATGCCATTGCATAGTCAAGACCCAATAACATAGTATCCATGATTTGTTGGAATGCACTAGGTGCTACCTTTAAACCAAACAGTAGATGTTTCAATCTGTATAATCCTCTATGTGTGTTTATTGTTAAATACTTTAAACATTCTTCCTCGACCTTAACTTGTAGATATGCTTCTGACAGATCTATCTTTGAAAAGATCTTTCCTCCATTTAACTTTGAAAATATCTCCTCTGGTGTGGGGAGTGGATACTTGTGATCTTTTAAGTATTCGTTTACTCCAGTCGAAAGATCTGTGCACATTCTTATTTTGTTATTCTTCTTCAGACTGTAGGCAATGCCCAGTCTGAATAATCTACTTTTTTAATAACTCCATTTTTCTCTAATCTTTGCAATTCTTTATCTATCGCCTCTAATGATGCAAAGGGAACTTTCCTTTTCGGTTTGAACACTGGTTTAATGTTGTCCTTTATTTCAAACTTCACTTCAGTTTGTGTACAGCAACCCAGTTCCTCCGAAAATACTTCCATGAACTTATTTTTTAAGTCTTTTACAAATTTTTCAGTCTGCTTCGATTTTCCTACATTTGACGCATTTATCCTTCTGCAAAACACATTCATGGGATTTTCCCATAAATTAAATAACACTATTAAATCTATACCAAATAGATTTGTATTCTTTCCTAAAATCACATAGATTTTAGTCTTGTGTACTTTGCCGTCAAATGCTACTTTCGTGAAAAATTCACCTTTGAATTTTAATTTATTACCTGAAATGCCTCTTGCAATTTTTTTAGTTTTCTGTAACTCTGGTCGGCCTATTTTTTCCCCAGGTATATTCATCTACTGTAGAGATATCACTTCCAGTATCCAGTAAACAAGTGACATTCCGTCCATTTATTTTTATGTCTACATACTTTCTAGTACCACAATCCTTTGTAGCCTTCTTCATTACCACAGTATTTATCCTTTTGGACTTTCGGTCTCTTTTTTTCCTACACATCACTGCTTTGTGCCCCTTCTTCATACATTCAAATCATATTTTATCTCTAAAATAACATTTACTTGTGACATGATTAGTTTTGCCACATGCTTCGCAGTATGGTTTTCCCTTTTCGTAGGCCTGTTGCTTAACTTTATGAATTCAAGCAATGCTTTTTTCTTCAGTACAAACATTATCTTTTTTAATGTTTATCAATTTTTGTTGATTTTGCTGTTGTTGCATTAACTATTGGACCGCTCCTCCCAGCGTCTTTGCAAATTCAGCAAATTGTTCCATATTTTTTATATGTACAGCTGACCAATAAGTTATACTCTTCGGCAAAACAATAAATGTAGTTTTTTTTTTTATGAGGGGGTAAAAAAAAAAACCACCTCTTACCTTAACTTATTTTTCTTTTCGTGTCAACCTTTCCAAATTTACGTCATCAATCCGATATATGGCTAGAAGTTACTGCCTTTTTTTTTTTTCAATCACATAAACTTCCAAATCTTGGTCACCAAACTGATATTTGGCGAGCTTCGTGTAAATGCCGAATCGTTTTTACCAATCTGATATCTTTGTCGCCAATCTGATATATCCCTGGAAGGAATATCAGGGAAAACAATAGTGTAAGAATAATACTTAACACTGAAGATAAATTAGAAGAGATTTATTATACAACAGTATAATAAACCAATAGACATACAAGAACAATCAACGAATAGTAACCGGAATAACGATCTAGTAGAAAATGTCTCCGCCTATGATGTATGCTGATGTATGCCCCCAGTTCGCTCTAGTCACAGTCTTTTATAGACTAGACCATATCCATTATGGGGTAGGATAGGATGTTCCGCTATAACATTATGTTTTGAATATTTGTATTAATAATAATTTTTTACTTTTTGTCATGATTTCTATAAAGTTTCACTTGACATAGCATCTTGTCTATTTAAGATAACCTATTAGAAACTTGATATATTCATGCATAATCAAAATATAAAAAAAAACTCATTGAAAAATCAAAACTTGTAGAAAATTGTAATTGTAGTCATATGAGTTAATAATAATAATAATAATAATAATAATAAATCAAAGTTATTATTGTGGTACAGTGGATATCAGCTCGGAACGAGAAATCGGGGAGCTGAATTCAAATTCCAGTTGAATTCATTGCATTCACTTATGCGCAAATACCCTTGGGAAAGGTATTAATCTGTCTCTTCCGTCCAGTTATGGGTTAAATAATAGGACAGATTGGGTTCTATAGCCTTGGCTGGCAACCAATCTACCGCAGAAAGCAATGGCAACCTACTGCGGGATAATCTTCTGCCCAGTCAGTCATGTCTCTTTTGAGACATGATCACCCAAGCGTTTACCACGTATGGCACTTAACTGACTGAATTAGATGATCTACACAAAATGTTTAATGATTTATCCTGTTGGATTTTGTATGAATCACCTAATCAAATATTCAATATACACTAACTTTTCAGTTATTTTACATTTATTTAGAAAGAAAAAAAATGGCCTCAGTCAGATGAAATATAAGAAAGAAATAGTAACATTTTAAAGCAATTTTTTTTTTCAGCCTTTCTATAAATTTATTTATATAGTTTTAATATTTTACAAGCATATATTTCAATTTAAAAATATAAATGTTTCATATATTGAGGTGTGTTTTTTTTTTCTTGTTTTACAGCTGAACTTTATCTTAGCTTAGACAGGAGTTATGAAGCCGAAGCTTGTGTCCATGAAACCTCAGCAATATTTCCATTATCTTATCAAGTAGCTTTTATGGTAAGTTGTTTTTGCGTGCTAACCTCTTACCTTTCTTAATAAAATGTTATTGAAAATTTATATACCGTAGGTGTTTTTTTATAAGAAGGTAATCAATTCCTTTAGGAATGTTTGCCAGAATAGAAAGGTTTGGGATTAGTTTTCTTTAGAAGTTGATGGTGAAAAGTTTTTGACCTGATTAAGAAGAGATTGCAAAAAGTAAATCTGATTTTTGGCCAATTGGTTAGATTTGGGGAAGTGTGTCACAAAAAACTTTTCAGCACCCCCTCCTATATACTCATGAATGTATGCATTTGAAAGATTACATAATAGTTTGATTACACATGATTAATTTATGTAGATATGTTTATATAATAAATATCTACAAAATATTAACTTTGAAAATATTTGGGATTGATCTATATTTGTACTGAATACGTTAGATTTACATTTCTTGGCCTACTATGTATGAAAACAATTGAAAAAAGGTTATGTAACATTCAGGGTTTTTACTTTTGTTTTTTCTTTAGCCCTGTCTCATTGGAGATATGAATAGTTGAAAATTCTATATAACTATAGTAATAGTGATAAGCAGAGCCTATGATCTATCTGTAGGCTGCTTAAATTTTCTTTCCAGTATGGTTCATTTCTCTTACCTTATCCCCCAACTGTGTTGTGTGAACTAAAGACATAGCTTATCAGTCATAGTACAAACCATTGGAAGACCTTGTGGATTACAGATAATTTCTCTTGATTTTTTTTGCTGATAAAATAGAACAAAATGACTCATCTTTTTCCATGACTGTCTTCACTTCAATAGAAATAAGTTTTTCCTTCTTTTTCTCATGACACAATGTAATAGGATTTGCAGTTAATTTTAGTTAATCAGAAATAACAATTTTAGTAACACTTTATATATTATTTTTTATTTGTGTGTGTATGAAACAAAAACTTAATTTTTAACACTTTTAATCTAAATTAGATATATATCCCCACAAAAAAGTGTTAATAATTCCAATTGTTTGTTACATAATAATATTGCTGAGATATTTTTGCTCCACCCGTAAAAAAATTACATTGTGTTTAAAAAGATATTAGAACTAAAGAATCTCATCAATTCAATAATTAAAGTATCTTTATTTTTTTTGCTGTCAAAAAATAAAACTTAAACATTGTTTTATTTATTTTTAATTAATGTTTTTAAAGGGATAAGGCTTAAAAAAAAGAATTTCTGAATACTTCAAAATAGCCTTCCTAAAACATGATCTATATCAATATTTGCCTTTCTCTTAATCACACTCTGACATGATCAAATGAAACAATGAATAACTATTTAAAATTTATGAAGAAAAAATGTGTATAAATTACCATATCTGCATGAAATATTACTGGTAGGTTCATAAGGAGAAGTGAATGTTTATTTATTCTTTATATTTTGAAGTTTGGCTGTTTTAATCTTTGAATGATAGCAACTATATTTCTACTGAGGAAATTAGGTTTAAGTTTTTCCATACCCAAGAACTTAAATATTTAATGATAAACTGTTTTATTCCAACACTTAGAGATTTTATATCACTTTCTAAGCCAGTGACTGTTTATATTTTGTTGGTGAATGAAATAAATATTTGCATGTTTTTTTCTTTTGCTGGTTGGTTGCTCATAGAAAATTTACAGTTGTACTTGTATATATTTTTCTTAAAATTCCAAGACTTTAATGTTGTGGAATTTTAAAAGTTTTCACTTTTTTGTTTTATAGAATTTTTATAGATCAGAAAATAATTCAAATTCAAAAGAAAAAGTTTTAATTTTATTTTGAGAGAGGTTTCTTAAAATATCTTATTAACAAGGATATAATTCAATTATCTTTAGAAAAGAAACCTGATTATATTTTTAAATAAAATAATAAAAAGTTAATGCAAAAATAAAATAATTGTTATTCTTTTTCTTTTCAGAAAGGACGTGTTCATGAACATAAGAAAAGATACCATGAAGCTAAAGTATGCTTTGAAAATGCAATATCTATAAATCCAGGTCATGTAAAAAGTTTGGAACATTTAGTAAGTAAATTTTTACTCCTATTTGCACTTATTCTCATTTCTTGTTCTATACTTCCTTCTCCTAATATTTTAAATGTTTGACAAATTGATGTGTGATTTTTTTTCCTTTTAGGGAAATGTATTACATAATTTAGGAAATGATCGAATGGCTGAGAAGGTATTGAGGGAAGCTGTCAATGCTGATACAAAATCTCACCAGTCCTGGTAAGTTACATGTTTAGATAAAAAATAATGGAAAAACTTTATTTGTGAAATCCAAAAACTTTTACTTGAAGCTAATAACTGTTTTTATATTTTATATTTTTTGAAATCCTTGACAATATAAAGTAAATGTTCATTGTTATTTTATTTATTTTAGTAAAACAGAAATTCTCAAATAGGTGAGACTTTCAAATTTAATGTGGGGTACTTTAGAAAGGACAGAAATTGGGGAGGAATTTCAGTCATGTGTGTAAGTTATAATATAATGCTAAAACAATTCTAGTTGAAAAAAGAGGAGGATTTGAGAAATTTTAGTATTTTAAAGAGAAAAATGTGACTTGGGATTCTAATAAGCACTGAACTGAAACAGAATTTTCAAAGAGAAATAATTTTCTCTTTTTTTAAAAATCACTAAACCATAATGAGATTTTAAATCAATTATCACAAAGCTCTGTAAATTACTGAAATTTTTTATGGTACATCCTAAAATCAATAGTAGAAGTATTTTTGCCTTCTAACATTTGAAAAGCAAGTTTAATCTTGTTTGTAACTTTGCAGAGGGTCTTTAAGATTGAGCTTTGAACTCTTTTGTGTTATTTATAGTGCTACCACAATTTATTATACAGCCTATATATATATATATATATATATATATATATATATATATCCAGGTGAAGAGAACTAACAGTTTTAGGATTTTAAAAAGTGCTCGATACAATCTATATCATAAGTACAGAAATAAAATATTCCTATTGAAATATTTTTTGTATCTAAAAGAAACAAATAACCCTACACTAAAATGGAAAATTTTAAAAAAAGCAAGAATATGACCCATGCCCCTTGTATCTATATGAAAAACTATATATTATTAAATTTCTTAAGAATAAAAACCTATTAAATAAACGTAATGAAATGTCATATGTAAACATTGTAAAATGTTCACCTTAGAATATGGTTAAAAAAATTCTTCATAAAAGATATTCATTAACTTACATATATCTGAGAACTTGTTTTTTATTGTAATATAATATTAACTAAATAGATATTAAAATTTTTACAAATTAGGAGTTTAGGAAAAAATTAGAAAAAAATGCATTCTGAACCAAAATAAAAATAGTCTAATCATACTCAAAAGTCCCTTTAAGTCAGATCAAAAATATAAAATGTTTTCTTTTTTTCCTTTTTTGTTTTTAAAAAAATGCTGGGATATAGAGAAAGCTAAGACAATAATCTTGTAACAAAAATAAATACATCACACTGGATGAGTCGTCTAGACGGTGGTTCAATTGACTGACACTTTCCTGTTAAGATTGAAAAAAGAAACCTTTATTTCCCAAAACATATAACTTATATTTTCAAATTTTAAAAGTTGAATGTCATTCTGATTAGTTAAATTAAACACACACATAAATTTTTCTCTTACCCCATCCATATCAACTTTTTAGATAACAAGCATATTGTTTTATGCATTCAAATGTAAATCATTTTCACAACAATAAATCAACATTGACTGAGGACGAGTTAAAATCTTGAAACATAAAAATTGTAGCCTCCTGCGCCAGTGGCGTTATTGCCTTGCTTGGGGTGATATGATTAAAAAAAAAAAAATTTAGGCAGCAACCTTTCTTTTAAGCATCTTTCATTGAATATAACTGACAAAGATGATTTAATCAATCTTTTACTGAGTTTTTACAACATTTTAACATTTTTCTGTTTTTTAGGAGTTAAAGAATATAAAAATTATCCATAGTTTTTATTGTTCCAAGCGTTTTCAGCAAGTGTTATAGCCATTCTCAAGGGTGTTGTATTAGGTATATTTATTCTTTGTGTGTTGTACTATGTAGTAATTTTTTCTGTGTGATGTTCTTATGGAAGAGTAACCATTTGGGGCAGTCACATGTCATGCACGGCTGGGTTGACATGAGGGTCACTTCGGTTTTTAGAAAATACTTAACATGCCATGTCCATTACTAAACAGTGTCAGAGTGATAGCAGGTGAATGGCATTTAATCAATAAGGCTTCTCAAAAAATAAAATGTCAATGCTTATATTTATTTTTTAATAATTTTAAGCAATGCAGGACCGCCACTAGTGTACATGGAATTACAGTGTAAGAAAAAACTAGGAAAAGGAGATATTGAAGAAAGGATTAAAGATGAATGAGATTCAAGAAGATAGAAGATGGCAATTGATGATGCATTTAAATTTTTTGAGATTGTAGCTATCAGGGAAATAAGTAAACATAAGGGAGTTCTACAAACAAGAAGTTGAAAAAGAAAAGAAGCTGTTGGAATAGAAGTGGCTGTTACATTTAACTATTTCAATGGTAAAAGGGTGGGAAAAAAATCTAGCCAGTGCAGTTGCCATGAAAACATTTATAGAAAAGACAGAGAGAAGCCACATTGTGGCGGTGAAAAAGTGAACGAAGTTGAGATGCCAAATCAGGACCAATTACATTGCAGATCCTTCTTTGGATTTTGCCAAGAATCTTGAGATGAATAGCAGGAGTACACAACCAGATATGGCAACAGTATTCAATGCACAGATAAATGGTAGATTTATAAATGTGTAAGATGGATTCTGATGAGAAAAATTTCTGGTCCGACACTGAGACCCAACCTTCTTAGCAGTAGATGCAGCTTTAAATCAAATATATTCATTCCACTTCAGGTTGGTTGAAAAAGAGGCGCAGTGTATTGTTCTCGAGGAGACTTGCATCAGCCATGCTGATAACTGGCAGGAAAGTTTCTCAATCATGGTTAAAGGAGAGTAGTTTTGTTTTGGTGTCATTCAAATTTTCAAGTCATTTCCTACCTCAACTAACCACTGATTGGAAGTCTGTTTCAAGTGCAGCAGCCAGGTTTACTTTGTCAGCTTTCACAGATTTCCTACTAAGATAAGAGTAAATCATGGTGTCATCTGCATAGATACCTACTTGAGAATTGATGACAACAACAAGAAGATGATTGATGAAGACCAGAAACAACTTAGGACTTAGGATAGAGCCTTCAAGGACAACCATGTTAGTGTGAAAAGAACTGAAAGCTTGCCCATTCTAAACAACCTTTATTTCATGATTTGATAGGAACAATTGGATTAAATCAAACAATCATCCAGAAATATTGTAGTCCTAGAGCTTGCACAGAAGGCCAGCATGCTAAACCTCATCAAACACTTCTGCAATATCTAGAGCAATAGCTCTAGCTTTGCCATTATTATCAAGAGCCTGTTATACATATTTATGATTTAAACAGGATGTTTGTGTTCTCAACTAGAATTTTCCATAGGGATTCTATTCAGTTATGGGTTAATAAATGCTTTTTAATAGCACTTTGATTCGACAGATGACATGTAATGAGGTGGTAGTTTGTCCGATATAGGTAACTGATTTGTGACAAGAAATAGTCTTGTACCGGGCATTGAAATTGGTATACTATATTGGTCATCACTAGTTTTGACTTTGTGGCGTTATTTTGCTTAGAAACAACAAGGTTAGCAGTTTTTCATTTTCTATAATATATTACACATTTTTCAGGGTTTATAGCAGAAATATGGTGTTTAATAATTGTCTTCATAGCAAATTCATCCTGCTTATAATTATTGTGCATCTGATTGCAATAGAATATGTTGATGTTTTGTTGTGTCATATTTTTATTACTGGTGGTTTATTTTATGTAAGAATAATTTTGTTTGTCAATGATGTAGTTGTGAAAATTATTGCTGCCAAGTGTTTACTTTATGTGTTTAAGTTTACTTAGAAATATTTTGTGCGAAGAGGAATTTTTGTGTGCACTATTTAAGAAGTTTGTTATCACTGCTATTTTATATGTTTCCGATCTTGAGAATTGTCAAATCCTCCAGAACAATGATGTGGAATGGAGAATGATCTCTGTGCAAAACAGAAAAGGGATCTGTAGAGTAAGAGTTACCACATTCTATTATAGTCAGCAAATGTTCACCAATGGCAGATTCGGACATCTGTGAACACTCAGAGGTAGAGTGGTGCTCATGAATAGAGTAGGGTACATGCTGTGACATGTGAACCTCCAATCTTTGGATCGTCTGGCCTATATAGTCAGCACCACGCCGAAATTTAAACTTATAAACAACATTACTCAACTGTAAGACAGGCAGGATTTCCTTACAAAATGAAGGAAAAGCAAGTCATGTAGAGAAAATTACATGTGGAGTCAGAGCCTTGAAATTACAAGAAATAATCGATAAGACCTTGTCAGCAATAGATTGGCCATTGTAACCTTCAAATAGACAGGGCATTTTAATGGCCAAAACCTCTTATTCTCCCAAAAAGATTTGATTTTAGAATTGATTATCCTAGTGACAATTGATGGAGGATAACCGTTTCTTACAAAAATACTTCTAATATTATCAATCTCATGATCAAAAGTTACACTAGAACAAATTATGAGTGTATGGTGTCTTAGGGTTCTAATGAGATTGATCTTTCAGGTCCTAAGAGCAAAAGATTCTCAACCTAGATATAAACCTAAAAAGTAGGTTTCCTATACACTGAAGTAACAAAAGAATGGTTGTTTTGGAAACCAAAACATCAAGGAAGGGAAGTTGGTTGTTCTTTTCAACTTCCATAGTAAATTTAAGTGCAGGGTGCAAATCATTAAGGAAGTAAAAGAACAACAAAGCTTCAATGTAGCGAACATAAAATACTGGTTTAGGGTGCTTATCAAAAAATATTTTTTCAAAGAAGTCTACAAAAAAAAGTGAGACCAAGAGGAGAGCCCATAGAAATACTGTCAATTTGGCAGTACATTATATTGTTGAAACTAAATCAAACCGACTTAGTAGCCAATTTCATTAGTTCAACAAAGACCTTTTCGAGAAAAGAAGGAGTCTTAACAGGACCTCTATATATCAGCTGTGTTGATCTAATCATAGACAAGATCGGTCTAAGCTGAGTGTCAATCTATTGGCATTTTGTTGTACAAAAAATCTTTATATATATATATATATATATATATATATATATAAAAACACAAACACATATATAATGTTCAGTGCCAATGTTGTTTTTCAGTAGTTTTACTGGTAAAATGTATATTGGCAAGCAAGTTTTTATCATAAAATTCACAATGTTGTGGTGTAGATAGTTTTGATAAGTACGAAGAGTTTGTCTATTTAACAGAGCAGATTCATGCTGATTTCAAAGTTTCGTGAGGACACCATTACCATGTTTTTACTTGTTAGGGCTGTTTGCAAAAAGCCCTGATGAATTAGAACATGAGAGCGGTGTCCTCACGAAACTTTGAAATCAACATGAATCTGTTCTGTTAAATAGACAAACTCTTCATACTAATATGTGTGTGTGTGGGTGGGTATATATATATATATATATATATATATATATACCCACAGAAAAGAGAGTATTACATATATATATATATATATAATACTCTCTTTTCTGACAAATTATGCATCTGAAGAAGGCTGTAGAATTGATTGTCTGAAACTGTGTATTGTCTCAGCAAAGTTTGGAAATTTAAAGATTTTTTTTTCTTCTTTTATCAACGGTTTAATTTTAATGCTTTTCCTGTTTTTATAAACATTATTTACATGTGGACTATTGTCCTCGTCTTTGTTGTCATCATGTTCTAGCTATTGTGCCCTCTGGCTTTCATCAGGTGTACATCAATCAGGATAACCTACAGGGAATTTGAAGCTGAACCTTTTATTTAATCTATGGGGATAGATTGTTCTCATTCAACTGCCCATGTGATAACAACAACAGAGATGAAGACAAATATGTAAATAATGATAACCCCTCATTCCAGAAATTCAGGCAGAAAATTTTCTGTTATTGTTTTAATATTTTTGTATATTTCATTTATTGACCATCTCCTAAAACATATTTTTTATGAGAAGGTAAATAGACTTATTACAATGAAGAAATTATCTTAAAATAAGTCTATCGAACTGGTGAATTACCAGATTCTAAACAATTTTTGTAGAAATGGATTTTGATTTTTGTGATGATGATATGAAAGACTTTTTTCTTCTCCAAAGAATTGCCTCCTTTTGCATAACTGATGATTTGTTCTGTACGAATTAATTAGAATGATATTGCATCAAAATATGCACTGAATTTATTATTTTTGTTGTAAAGTAGATCTTTATTTAAAAAGATATAGAATATGAATGATAAAAGTAATGGAAAGGATCAGAAAAAATGAAAAAATTTTATTTTTTTGAGGAAAGAGAAAAAATGATGATAATTTTCTGGTTCTATTCTTGCTTTTTGTCAAATTTTCCTTTTCCATTACTTCTAAAAGTTTGTCTATTTTTTTGTAATCTGCTAAAGTAGTGTCAATTTTCTTCTATGTTTACAATGTTTCAATCATCATACACTCTGGCCTTCTTCAGGTGATAGCAATTTTGAACTGAACCCTTTATTTTGATTACTGGGGTATATCATTCTCATTTCATGTGTAATGCCACTTGCAGATGCCATGTAGTTATCTCCCTTTAATTCAATTCTCTAAGTTATTTGTTCAACACTGCTGTACCCAGGTATTGAACTCATAACTCTTTGTGTCAAGTCACTGGAATCAACTAACACCTTTATTCACTGGGTCATGTGTCCTTGAGGACATCAGTGTATGTATTTTTCAGACTTATATTTTTTTATCGCAATCTTTGAAGCTAATGATTTTCCCTAGCACTCTGTATTACTGATTCCCATTTGGTATTCATTTCTATGCTTGGCTGGCTTAGGAGATGTTTGTGGCCTAGCATATGTGCTGATTCTTTAAGTTTATGTAGTTTCCAATGATGTTCTTTATCAAATACTTCAACTTCATCCCATAGAGGATGGTGATCCCCTTTCACCCTCCATATGTGGTCAGCTACACCTGTTTTCTATCTTGCAATGTTTTTGCAGCCTTATTTGGAATTGGCATTGCACATGAAATGAGAATGATATACCCCAGTGAAAGATTTTATTGCTTTCTTTACCACACTTCTACAAGTTTTGTCTGGAAATGATCCAGCCATTTAATATTAGCAAAAATGTAGCTTACCTAAGGCAAGAGCACCATAGTCCCTTTCAAAATACTTGTTTTATTTCACAAATTCATCTCAGCATTCTTTTCACCTTTCAAAACAGTTTGCAAATCCACTTTTTGGGATTGTTATGAGATATCTTGTCAAATTCTCTTTAATTATGTTCACAACCTGAAATCATCTTTCAGTAGCAATTTTTAGCTTTGGGAAAAGCCAGAAGTTATAGAGAGTTATATTTTGATATGAGGCAGGAGTAAGGCTAACAGACCTGTATAATGTGATGGATTGTCAATATATACTGAAAGGTTTTTGGCCTGACCCGTTTCCAAAAATCTAATCAAATATTAAAATTCTTTACACTTTTTTTTCCCTAGATCTCATCTTGGGCCAAGAACTTTTTAGCACCTCCTTGTAGCTTGACACAAACTCAAGATATTCAAAATAATTGAATACTTTTCAGACAGTCTATGGTATCCCCAGATATTCTAATTCTCCAAATCACATTCACCATTGGTGATTTTTTTTTTTTGACTGCTGCCCATATGCATTTGACATTTTTCATGTGTTCTGTTTCCAGAATGTGGATTACTTTCAATGGATTTTTGGCAAAGTTTGAAGCATTTGGGGGCAAACTTTTATTTAAGCTCAATTCATTAAACCGTCCTTAAAAGCTTTATTAAGCACTCAAATAGTTTTTGTGTACAAATATCTAAATTTCAAGATATATTTTTTATTACTTTCACATTAAAACTATCTAACAAAATTAGGATTTTTTCAGCAAAAAAAAAAAACAAAAATTATTTATTTTTATTCAAATGAACGTTTTGTTCATTTGAATAAAAATAAATAATTTTTTTTTTTTTTTTTTTGCTGAAAAAATCCTAACTGTTAACATTTGTTAAAATCTTATAAGTTTCATTGAAAGACTAGCAACAGAGAATGACAAAAACATTTTTTAATTGTTGAAACATTGAAAAAAGCATTCTTAGTGGGTGTTAAATATGTTAAAAAACAGTGAAGCACTATTTTAAACTTGTTTATTAGTTTTCTTAATCAGTGTTTAATAATTTATGTTAATATAGTGATTATAGTCATTGAGATTAAACGTTTTCTTTTGTTTATCTTGGCATTTATAATAAGAGTGTCTCAATATGTTATCATTTTAGTTTGCAGGTGACCTAATATTAATATTTAGGGTGATGGCAAATATTCAGTTAACCATGAGTCTATTAACAGAATTTGGAACAAAGTTTTTTAGTTTCCAAAAATATTAGGAATAAATGAGAAAACCAACTTGTATATATGGTAAATAATAACAGTAAACTTTTATGTATGAATAATCAAGCTCCACATCCCCCAAAAAACATACACAAGCAGATAATTAGAAAATGTATAAAAAGATTCTTGAGAAATGTTTAGTGTTTACATTAAGTTTGGCTTAAAAAGGTCAATTAAAAGGGTTTTGTAAGTATGTATGCATGTGAAAGATGTTGAGTATGTTTGTTCCTGTACATATGTTCAGAAGGGGAAGAAGGAAAAAGACAGTCAATAGAGCGGCTGGTGTTGATGTCTTTTTGCAGCTGGCAGTTTTGTGAGTTGAAGTCAGCCAGTTGTCTTTGAAGTCATCTCATTACCAGTCAGTTCTTTTGACATGAGGGAATTTTCTACTACTGACATTTTTCAGTTGCCAGCTCACTTTTTACTTGATTTTGGATTAGCTACCAATTCCTAGGCATAAGGATTTTGGAAACTAAACAAAACCATTTGATTGGTTGATTATTCTCTCTAAATGAACACATGATGTATTTTCTCTGACAGTCACAAAATCAAACTCATGCAAATTTAATTTTTCTTTTTCTTCTAGAAATCAAGCAAAAGTGTTATGTCTCTATATTTAAAAAAAACAAACTTTCTGTACAAAATTAAATACAAAATGCATGGGAAAATTTAATTGCATACACTTTTGCATGCTTATAAATTCAATTTATTCTTTCCCAATGTCTTAGTGTGAACTTTAGTAAAGAATAATTATATTTCTCCTGCTTTTTATTTTTAAACTGTTACAATTTATAAACTAAGAATGACTCATAAAGAGAGATATAATAATAATTTTAAGCCCTGATGCAGCCGCTCTCTTTCTCTTTGTCATGGAGGGAGATGGATAAATAGTTTTCCCAAGAATGTTTTGACCAAAGTGAATGTAAGCTGGAATTTGAACACAACTTGCTGATTTCTGTTACCAAGCCACTAACCATTGTACAAATACTGGGTTATCAAGAAAGTTCATGATGATTTTTAAGGGAAATTAACATGCAGAACAAAATTATGCCATCAAATATTTATTTAGCTAAATATGAAACATTTTATTGTACAACTTTTCTCCATTTTTCCTTCAACTAAAAGATTCTGTCTTCCCAGAATTTTGGTAGTTTCTTGGCAAAGAACCCATTAAAGTGTTTTTTCATGTCATCCAAAGAATTAAAATTTTTACCATTGAAATTATAAATAAAAATCTAAAGGAGCAATGTCTGGTGAATATGAGGGCGGGGTAACAATTTTTATTAGGTTGTCAAAGAAATGTAAAGTCTGGCATTATCCTGATGGAAAACAACATCTTAGCTGTTCGTCAATTCTGTGTGTTTTTCTTGAATTGCTGCCTTTAATTTGTCCAGTTGTCAGCAGTACTTTTCAGAATCAATTGACTGGTTATTTGGCAAAAGCTCAGTACAGGATTCCTTTCCAATCCAACCAGATGCACAACATGACTTTCTTAGGATAAAGACCTGCTTTTAAGGCAGCTAAAGTTGGCTCATTTTGCTTACCCAGGATCATTTTTGCTGAACATTGTTGTAAAGGATCAATTTCTCATCACTTGTCACAATTTGTTTAAAAAAGGGTGTATTTTCATTGTGTTTATACAGCAAATCACAGATAGAAATGCAATCCAAAAGATTCTTTTTACTCAGATCATGTGGTACCCAAACATTGTAGTGATTTGAGTATCCAAGCTGAACTGACTTGCTTAATATGCATCTGAGACTTCCTGCAGGGAATATGGATATGATCTGAGACACATTCAAACTTCAATAATTCATGTCAACTTGTCATGAGCCACTTAACCTGTATTCACACTGACTCACTATATGTCATATAGGTTTGATCATTTCCATGACATCAAAATACAGTGGTACCACCTACCTTTACCTTCTGTTATTCCTGGAATTTTGGCAAACAATTTATATAATATTGGTTAAGTTTTCAAATAGAATGTATTAATCTATTTTGTTGATAAAGCAGACATATTTGTGTTAATTGTTCTCTAAATGTGTTATGTTTTTAGGAAGCAAAACCTTCCAATAATCAACATTGTTTTATATTTAGTTATCAATTGTTTCTTCAGCTGTCATAGAAGTTGAATATTATTTGTAGTGTAATTTCAAATGCTTTTTACCGAAAGTACCTCCTGCATTTTAGATTCAGGTTTGAATAATAAGAATTGCATTATTCCTTTTATTTCAGCTAGTAACTTAATTGATGTGCCAACATAATTCAGTTTTATTTGACTGGTAAAAATACCACAGTCAAAAAAATAATGATATCTGTGTATGTAGTGTTTAGAAGTGTTACTTTATGGGACAAAAATACATCTGGGTTGATAGAAGATTCATCAGTGACAACAGAAAAAAAACAATTGAGTGCTATTTAGTCCTACATATTCCACATAGATGCCTAACCAAAAAAATAATATATTGATTTATTAATTTATCTGTGTGAAAATGTTGTGTAATTTGTTAGTATTATTAATAAAAAGATGTGATTTCAGCTGTGTGTGTGGGTGTATCATGCTATCAAGGATTTATGCTTGGGAAGGGACTGTTTGGTAGAAAGGATTTAAAATGATGAATCTGTCTGCTTTGGATTCTAATTGTTTTGTGTGAGACAAGTTGGAGCAGCTGACAAAAGGCATGGGAATGTGGAATTTTTGATGGTGAGAAAGTTGATAAGATCAGAGTTGGAAGTAGTCAATATCAATGGCTCTATCGAGTGGGATAGAAGTCTATGCAAATGAATGCATGTTAGAGAAAAAAGAAATTGAAACAATTGTTTTAATATTAATACAGATTTCTTCAGAAATTAAAATTTGTGCTAGGGAGTGTACTGAAAGCACAGGGTGAGTTTTTAGTAGTTTTTCCTAGACATATTAAGACAGTATACATGGATTATCATTATGCTATATACATATATGCATTATATATATATATATATATATATATATATACACACACACACACATATATATATATAGTTTTTTCTATACATATTAAGACAGTATATGTGGATTATCATTATGCTATATACATTATATATATACACACACACAATATATATATATATATATATATATAGCATAATGATAATCCACATATACTGTCTTAATATGTATAGAAAAAACTATATATATATGTGTGTGTGTGTGTATATTATATAATGCATATATGTATATAGCATAATGATAATCCATGTATACTGTCTTAATATGTATAGAAAAAACTACTAAAAAGTTGTAAGTTAAAAAAAATTTTTTTTTTGACAGTATTTATTTATTTCTGTTATATATATATATATATATATATATATATATATATATGATATTTCAGACTGGCCTCGGCCTTTCATCATATATATATATATATATATATATATATATATATATGTTTGGGCAGCAACATTTCTTTTAAATATCTTTCATTCTTTACCCAATTTTAAAGGGGTTATATTTTTGGTGTTAGTTTTTTCTTGCATTTTGACTGTTTAAATTGTATTTTATTTTTGTGTTTTGAAGAGGAACTTTCATTTCAAGCATTTTCTATACGTCTACAAAACGGAAAAATATAAGAATGGCGGAAAAACTAAACAAAGAATTAAGTAAATCTTCCTTGTTTGCCATATTTAATGAAAGATATATATATATATATATATATATATATATGTGTGTGTGTGTGTATGTATATATATATATATATATCTCCTACGTCTATAGCATGACTTGGAGTTTCATGAACTATGCATTCATCAGGTGCATAAAAATTAAATTCTAGAAACAGTCAGTTCATAACATGCACCTGATGATTGCATAGGGCATGAAACTCTAAGTTGTGCTTTAGACATAGGATAATATGTATATTTATTGATATATACTTAATAGCTCTGTTATATTACATTGAGCACTGTTCTATTAACACCAGAAAAATATCTATTTATATATGTGTATGTATCTGTACAGAACGAAGAATTCTTACAATGTCCAAAACATTAATTTAAAAACAGTGCTCGATATATAATATATAGAGCTGTGAATATTTATTATAAATTATATTTTAGAACATGCTAAAAATGTATATCGGAAATACCATGAACGTATTTAAAAAGTGATTTTACAATCACTTCTCATCCTTCAATAACAAAGAAAAACAAAACATGACATCTCTCCAAATATTTTTGGAAGTTAAAAGATGAAAATAAAATGCCTAAAGTTAAATGGAAAATCCTTAAATGAGCAAGAACAGCTAAATCTATAAAGGAACCATGTTTCCTCTGTCTTCAAGAAAAAACTGAGATCCTTAAATATATGATCAGTAACAAGCTTTTAAACCAGAGGCACGAAACCACAGTAAACTGCAAGCACATCAGAGAGCTAACATTACAATCATGCTAAAAAAAAAAAAACTACAAGAGCCAGAACTAGGACCCTATATATATATATATATATAAATTCTATAATAATATCGAATTACAAAATTCTAAAGTAAGGTTTAATATTAATTATAAATTAAGGTTGATAACCACAATTAGTATTAATTAATAAAGTAAGCTTAATAACCATAATTAGTATTAATTAATATTAATTATAAAGTAAGGTTAATAACCATTATTAGAGTAAGGTTAATAACCATAACCATTATTAGAGTAAGGTTCATAACCATAATTAGATGAATCATATATTGACTAGATATAAGAATAGAAATTTAAAATTTAATAGAGAAAACAGTTTCCAAACTATGATCTAATTAAAAATCAAAAATTTAAAATTTAATACAAAAAACATTCCCTAAATCCAAAGTTACGATTAAACATGCAAACTTAAATTAATTATAAAAACTCTGCTTAAATAAAAATAAATAAAAAAATATCCACGCCAACTATTATCGGCTCTTCTAAGAAATCCATAAAGATATAGTCTAGCCTATAGATAATTAAAACTTACAACTGTCTATAATCAAAGATTCTTATTAATCAACCACCTAAGAAACACCCTCCCAAAAAATTCCAACGGTCACATCGTCACATCGCCAACCCCCACCAACACCTCTAACAAAACACTCTCTCCAAAAATTCCAATGGTCAAAGACCTATCCCCACGATCACTAACCCCTACCAACACCTCGAACAAAACTAAATAAATATAAAGAAAAAGGATTTCCAGTTCTTTACACACCTCCTGATGAGGCATTGAAGTTTCAATGCCGAAACGAGTGTACCTTCGTAGAGGTTATATATAGAATAATTATTGACATGTTCTAAAATATAATTTATATATATATAAATATCTATATATATATATATATATATATATATGCAAGAAGTTTTACTGGGTTTGAAATTATCATATAATATGGAAATAAATTTTATGATTTTGCAATGAACTTTTTTAATCAGGCAGTTAATGGTAATTAGACTGCCACTAGCTGACGTCAAAATGTACATAATGCAAGCACCTATGAGATTTATTTTGTGGAAGCTGACAAAGCTGAAATCTTTACCTAGTCTTCAGTATATCACATACAGAGAGGTATCCATTATGAATTTATATATGGAGTAAGATATTTTTCTTTATCCTTGTATAAATAACACAAAAATAGGTGGTCCATAAAATCTGAGACAGTGAATGTCTCCCTAGGCACTTAAGAAACAGCAGTTTTGTGCCAGAAGCCAAAAAACAAGTGTTTGCACACAGGTAAAATTGTTAGGGCAATATGAGAAAGTTAGAAACAAAAGAAAATATCATTATAGAAATATTTTTAGAGTTAATTCTTTTAAGCAACTTTTTCATGCTTGAATTCTGTGACATCACTGTAGAAAGGTCAGGAGAATTTTTTCTAATATGGTTTTATACAAGGAGGTTATAAATTATAGTGGCATCATTTTTGTTGATATCAGCCATAATAAAAGAAAAAACAGTTACCTAAGATCACCTTCTGAAAATAAAAATGTTTAATTTCAGATTTTTAAAAAATAAAATGTTTAATTTCAGATTTAAAAAAAAATGATTTTCATTGCATTTTCAATTGGTTTTCTGTTTAAAATCCAGTATTCTTTACTTAAAATTCTAGGTTTTACAGAAATCCTCACCAGGTTAGACTTTTACTGTCTTTAATTTTTAGAAGTCATTCAAAGAGTTAAAATGTTATAAATATAGAAATGAAAGTAGCTGGTCCTCAAATTTCAAACTTGAGAAACATAAGAAAACCATTCGGTTCACACTTCTTCTCAATTTTTTGAACAGAAGTAGAGGTTTATCCAATGTTTTCTGTTGAGGATTGGGTTCCCAGTTCATTCTAAAGTCTACTTCCACACTTTAACATCTCTGATTGCACCCTGTTTTTCACTAATAAAATCTTAACCTCTTCAAGTGGAGACTTAGCCATTATTTTTCCTGCATTGCTCTAAGAACTTCACTTCTTGTCCTTTCTCTGACACTAATGCAACACCATACAGTAACCCTTTACATTGAGTGGCTCTTTGTATTAAATTATATTTAAAAAATTGAATGGTGTAGAGGAAAAGTCAGATACATTCTCCCACCAGATATAGACCATATCTGGTGGGAGAAGGGATCACACTTCTCTCTCTTGGATGAAGTCTAATATCAGCCACTTCCAAAGGCTGAGAAAATTGAAGTAAATGATATACTAATGACACATGTGTAAATCAGGTTAGTGTGGATTTCTTTGTTTAGTAGGGAGGAAATTAGAGAGCATCCTCAAATATAAAAATCTCAAAGTGCCCATCTTTCATGCTGAGAATGGAATTGTCTGAATTGCTAATCTAGACATTACATTTGCGACCATTGTTTTGTTTGTCACCATTTATGAAAAAAGGAAACAGCTGCCTTTTCTTACAGATTGTACTTCTGAATAAGGCTGTAGAATGGGGTGTAATAGAATTTAAATTTTTTAAAAAATAAGTATTAATTCTTATTAAAGTTCATTTTCCTTGGCTAGCAATAAAAATTTGTCTTGATTCTATGAATAAGAAATGTTAATACATATCATTATTTTTATCAACATTTTAATTCCTATGGAAATTATCCCCCTCCTCAAGTCAGTCTTATTGCACATTGAATTTACTTTATAGAATTTTACAAGCTTGTGGTCATAATGTAATTGCATACTTCATCTTCTGTTTGAGAGATATAGAAGAGCAATGGTAAAAAATATATATTTCTACATGTAATAGTTCTTAAAAATCATTCAGATGTGTATACAGATATAATTGTAGGCATTTGTTTGTTAAAAGCAGTTTTTAAAGAATGTTTATATTATCAGTAAAATTTAACAGTATCAGTGCTGGAGAATACAAGTATAATTTTTTTTTCAGTTGATATATTAAAAGCAGAAGAAAGCAATTTTTATAAATTTTAGTAATAGTCAAAAAGAATAAAATAGTTGTTTTTTTAATTTCCTATACAGATACATACTTTTTTGCTTTAATATAAACAAAGTATTTCTACTACATCTGCATATATAAAATGTTATATGCATCTGTGTGTAACACTTTTTAAAGAATGCACAGATAGTGCACTGATCAGTACAACCAGGGATTGATGCATTCACTCTAGGCCAAGTGCACAGATTTTAGTTAGAAGTGGTGATTTGTACACAAATGTCATTTTTGATGGGTACTATGCTTGCAGCATTATAAAATAGTTGTAATTGTGTTATATTGCTATTGACTTATATTTTTTGTTTTCTCTATAATAATTGGAAGAATTTAAAATCAGTCTATTTTACAATAAGAAGCTTTACAAAAATGATATTTACTTTTAGATTAAATAGTTTAACCTGCTTATTATTGATGACAAGCTAGTATAACTAATGAAAAGATTTAATAAATTCTTCCATTTCTTTTTCTGACTTCCTCAAAAATACAAGTTCAGGTGTTCCAAATTGATAGCATCTGCCTTTGCTCTGCAAGAATCTCTTCCTTCTAAAAAAAAAAAAAAGCTAAAAGCAACACACAAAAAGACTTGGCATGTTTTTCATACTTCAGAAAAAGATGATGACCTTGTGCTCAATATGGTTCTCTAAATGTTGGCATACTTGTGTCATCTCTCCTGCTTCTACCATTGTCTTTATTCCAAACATTCTCCCTCCCACCTTAACTCAACTTCAATCCTCTTTGACATGTTTAAAAAAGAGCAAAAGCAAAAAAGCTGCATTATTTTTCTTGTTGCTATGCTAAACACAATCCTGCCTGTACAGTACACTCCAGCTTGGCATCTTTCCTTTGCATCACAAATCCATGAAATTGCCTTCTCTCATCAGCCTCTTTCGTCCCTCGTGTATTCAGTGGCATTCAAAGCATCTGTCCCACGCTCTACTCATCAGGCAACAGGACAAATCTCTCTTGGTTGACTCGATTGCAATCACTTGTCTTTATAATATAAAAATCAGATGGATTTGTTTTTTAAAGGTAGTTAAACCTAGATGGATTGATGACACATTCAGTACAGTCCTTTTCACAAATATGAAATTTTATTTCTTGATGGAAAAATAATCAGTCAAAATAATTGCATGCAGACAAGAAATATTTTTTACTCTTGTGAAAATGTAGTGTCACTGTATATCACTGGTATATAAAAAGTGCTCTGTGCCCAAAATAAAAAAAGATGTGCAATATGAGTTTGTGTTAAATATTCTCACATTGTTTAACTACATGTTCTTTTTCAACAAGGTGTAGTATCTATTAGCCATTCATGGAGAACATAGTGAGGAACAAGCTCACTGTTAAAGGCTGACAAGACTAAAACATTAAGCATTACATTATGCTTAGATATAAAAGCAATTCAAAACCTAACAGTTAACGACTTCAACTTGGTTGGTTTTATTTAACCCTTATAAAGGGATTAATGAGGAAGTTATGTTAGTATATATTACATCAACAAGTAATCAAAACACCAACCCAAATTTGCATTTGTTCTTCACCATGAAAGTTTTTACATGTCAAAAATCAGACCAGTTATATATCAAACTAGGAAAAAATAATTGAAAGGTCAAATGAGTTATGAAAGAGCAAAAGGAAGGTAAATCTTATTTGATCACTAATGTAAAACGCAAAAAAACTAAACATAGGATACATTTTACAGCTTGAGTACTTTAAAACCATATATAATTCAACCAAAAATTAATTTTTACAAAGTTCAGAGGGCTATAATTGAGAAACTCTTTGGGGTAGAAATGCAAGACATGTGCCATTCAGTTTTGTCTCAAATTATCGATGTGTCACTTGAATTGCTCCAATTTTAAACAACATCCATAAAGTTCTTTGTATTTTTCCTTAGAATGACCTCTGCTATGAAATCATTTAGATATGCTTGTTTGTATTTATCTACTAAAATGTATGTGCATACAATGACTGTCACACTTGATGAAAACTGACTGACTCTACCATAATACCAGCAGATCTATTAAAGATATTGCAATGGAAGTTATCTATGCTATTTTAAGCTAAACTGTCAACTTTTAACTTCAAACAATTGATGTTGCTGTTTCCATTTTGCAAAATATATTATAAAGTTTAACAGAGATGAATATCTTAAGCTTTTAATCAAAATTATTCATATCTAAATTGATGTCACTATTAATAATGTAAATAACTTCTTTTTTTCTATTAAAATATGATTTATTTTATGTTTCTCCACCATAACATTTTTACAAATTCTGCAAGTTTAGAATAATGTCTACTGTATATTTTCTTTACTGTTTTTCTGTAATTTTTTAATTTCCTATTTTTTCTATCCTTTTGGATTGGTTTGTTTAGCTACTAAATTTGTTTTGTGGTTCGTTTTTGCTGTTATTTGCTATTTTCTTTCTTTTAAATCATCATATCCAGATCAATGTCTTCTTGCTTTTTTTGTTTGTTTGTAATAATTCCTCCTCTTGAATGCATTCATGGATGTGTGTGTCGGGGGGGGGGGGGTATTTATGGATAACTAATGAATGCTTGACAGAAAGCAAAAAGTCAAGGTGGCAATGATTTGAGTAAATAGATATTGACTGAGTTGATCAAACAACACTTAATGTTGCAGGTTTCTTCTTAATATATAAGCATGAAATAGTACATCATTTCACTATAATAATTGTTAGATGTACAACATGGTCCTATTCTATTACAAATTCTTGTTGTGACAATTATCAACTTTCTTACACAATTATAAAGAGTTTGAAAAACATTATTAAAAACTACAGATAACATATTAGAGGTTCTATTAGTTCCACAAACATTTATGTGATTTAGAAATATAAACCCTGAAATAATGTTTTAATTATGCAGAGAAAAAGAAAAAAAACATAATTTATTTACATTATATATACTCAGACTATCATCTTCATCTTTGTTCTTATTACAATGTTTGCTCTCCAGTCTTCATCAGATAACCCTCAGGGAATTTAAAACTGAACCCTTTATTTAGACTATGATTGTAGAGTGTTCTTGTTCTTCTGACCATATCTAGGGATAGCTTGTCTAGTTCTTATTTTCCACTAATCAGTTATTGCTGCTCCATTTCCACTGGACCCAAGTTCGCACTACCTGACCTCTGAACTCACGCTACTGTCACCAAATTCACAAACCAATGCTTTCATTCACTAGGCTTACATGGCTGATCATGTATAGAGGGAAAAATGTGGTCATCAGCCCGCAGGGGAAGGAAGTGAAAATGCTAGATAAAGAAGAACACTGGAGTGTCAGACATCTGAAAGAATCAGTGCATATGCTAGGCTATGAAGATCTCTTTAGTAAGCCTTGCATAGAAATAAATATGACATGGGATCTGCTAATAATGAAAGAAAAAGAAATGACAACATAGTTTCTATAGCAGCAGTAGAAACAAGAATCCTCAGTAAATACAGTCAAGTCTAACAAGCAGCAACAGCAGTCCCATTAGTAGGTAGATTAGGTTTAAGGCTCCAAGATTGTCAGGATTGTCCCTTAGGATAGTAACCTAATGGACTGAAGCATTGTGAGTTTAATCTCTGGGCCAGGCATTGCAAACTTTGACTCAGTGGAAACTGAGCAGTGCTAAATAACTAGACAAGATAATCCTAGACAAAGTGAAATGAGGAAAATTTACATCTGTAAATTAAATAAAGACTTCAGTTTGAAATTCCTTGATAGTTAACTGGATTAGACAAGCATTTGATGAAGGTTGGAGAATATAACAGCCAAAACTTAATAACAACTACAAAAATGGTGACAATAGTCTGCATGTAAATAGTGTAAATAATAAATTGTTACAATAGAAATTCAAACAGAAATCATAAATTGTGCCTTTGCAAATGTTTAAACATTATTATTAATTCTAAAACTAGACAACTGATAACATTGTAAAAATTGTTGTTTTTTTTTTTTTCATTTTTCTCTTTTAGCCATACATTTTATATTTTACTGTGAAAAAAGAAATATAAAATTGTTTGTGGCTAAATACAGATTCTGTCCAACTCCAATACATTTACTTTGCATTAATTCCCTTAGGAACTGAAATGGTGTATAGCACAAGGCTGAGTTTAAAGTGGTTGTCATGCAAAAACATGAAATCAGAGGCCAAAAATAGCTCAGGCACCTTGGCATTTCCCTCTTTGAGGATACATCAAGCACAATTAACCCTAACCCTCTCTCAAAGGCGAGGGACACATTTAAATAGATGGAACCCATGAGACTAACTTAGTAAATTTTAAGAAAGCTGAAAAGCAATAGAACCAGATAGCATTTATGACATATATTCATAGAAAAATACATTTTCACATGGAAGTAGTTACAGGAAATTGCACACACAAACCATAGCAGAATAATTATAAAATGATTAGAATTCATTAGAATTATAGTTCTTTTAAGACAGAATTGTTACAAATTATTACAATTTAATCTTTGATACTGTTATATTTACAATATATTTTTCATTTTTTGGCAATTTTATTCCATTCACTTTCTCTTGGAATGACCAGTTCATTAGTAAAATGATTTCTACCATATAATCTGATGATCATTCTATGAGATATAACCATATTAACTTGTGTTGATGATAAACTCACAAAAATGAATTCAGAGTTTCTTTAAAAGTGGTAAAATTAAGAAAAAAATTAAATAGTTCTGAAAGACTTAATAGATGTTTACATAATCATTATTTGGTTGATAAGCTGTAAAATGAAATTCATACTTTCTCTTGAATTCTGTCTCCATTTTCTTGTGTATAACTAGTTAATCATTAAGTGTTACAATTTCAGTAGAAAATAAGTGTTCATAAAGTGAATTTCAGTGAAAAGTGAAATTTACTTGTAAATCTAGCCTTCTAGAACTTTTCAAATGTAACATGACTAATTGAAATTCTTTATTCGTCTTATAAATGACAATAATTTTAACTTGGATACAAGTATAGTATAACAAAGGCAATAGGCTGTAAACAGTAGTAGGCACTAGTATAGGATTCTAAGTCATGATAGGATTATTTACATAATCTGCCAAGGATTAGAGTATCTGTATACACTACCTAGGAGTAGTATAGTATCTGTGCAGTCAGTGAAAAGAATTACACTCATTGCATTTTATATGTCCCTTTTCTCAAAGATAATATAGTTTGACAGATCTTTATATAACTTGGGTAGTTTAGTGAATGTCCAATTTGGAGATTTTTCACATTTTTATTTTTGATGTTTGACTGGTTTCATGTCTGCTAAATGAATCAACATTAGAAATGTAGACTTTCAAACCAATAAGTCTTTCATTATTTTTTAAGATCTTTCCTTACAAATTATAATGTTTTATATATTTACAAGTGAAAGTCTAAAGAGGAATTGTTTTCCTTATTGTTTATCATTGTATTATTGTTGATAGTATAAAATCTAAAAGTAAATACTATTTGAATGATAAAAGTAGTTAATCTTATTTGAATTTATGTTCTAAACATTTTCCAAGTTTTTGATTATAATTTTCATATATCTCATTCCCTTTGCCTATAACAAAATTTTAAATCATTATTTTTAATTTATTACTTTAAAGATGCAAATAGTTGCCATGTGTTAAAATTCTGTAAAAAGTCATATATCTTTAAGAAATATTTCCATCATTTCCAAATCATGTGATATAGTGAACATGACTTTTTAGCTCAATGACATCTATGAGTCAAATAGAAGCATTTTTTTATGTAGTAGTACATAACTGTAAAAATTAATTGACAAATATAATGCAAATTACTTTTTTATATAATTTTTTAACTACCACGTAATCCTAAAAATTTAGGAAAACATTCTAAGAAAATGTAATATTTTATTGAATTTTAGATACTTTGGCTTTATAGTCTTACAAAGATGCTTGTTTAGGAAATGTTAGAAAATTAGCAATAAATTTTAAATTCATTATAGTCACTGCTTTTATTTTCTGATAATTTTGTGTATGGACGTCTGTACTTACAAAAATTGGTATGTTTATGCACACAAAAAAATTCAAATTTTTTTTTTTAAACATTAGGAATTACTGAACTGTAGTAAGCTTTTTAGTTTATGATTAGTAAATAAATATAGTTTGTACTTAATAACAATATAACCTAACCTGTACGAATTAATAGAGTTTTAAAAGATTTAAAACTTTATAAATTATTCTAAATGAAAATTAAAAAAAAAAATGAAAAGAATTCTTGTAAAAATTCATTATTGATTTTAATTTTTTTTTCTTAAGGCAATAGTGTCCATAATATATATTATTCATAAAAGTAATTAAGTTTTTCTAATTAAATAGCATCTTAGTTTTATTTCATACCTTTATTTTACAATTCAGAGCAGACATTTTGTAACTAGTGATGGGTAGTGGGGGGGGGTCCTACTTGACAAAAAAATGATTTAATTCTTATTCTTAATATAAACATTAAGCTCTACAAAAATAAAATTTCATAAAATTAAATTAGTGGGTGTAACAGTTGTAAGAAAAAATGTTTTTATCAATACTTTCTAAAGGGGATACATTTCTAAAATAATTTCATTCATTTGTGAATAAGTCCCCGAATGTTTCATTAAAATATGACAATTATCTGATTTTTGCAAGAATTTCCAAATAATGCTCAAAATTCCTTTGGTCTTTTCTTTTAATAATAACAAAGATTTTGACAATAAAACTGGGGTTCTATTAATTTTGCCACATTTTTTTCATCATATATGCTTATTTTTTTTTTTTTTTGCGAACTACCAGAGGTCCCTACAGGAAAGTTCACGTGATCTAACCAAAGTTACGTCCCTTATTTGATTTTTGCTTGGTTGTCCCAAGTGTGAATTTATTATGAAATCAATAGTAGATTGACATCATAGAATCAACTGTACGGGGACAGTCAGCTTCATGCCTTAATCTATCATCAGATTACATACACACACACACACACACACACACACACACACATAATTGTGTGTTAATGAGATGTAGAATCCGAACAAAAATTTGATGAATCAGTTTTCCATTTTGATCATTTATCAAATTATAATTGCAAGTTTACACAAAAATGTCAAAATTAGTCAATTAGTGTATTCAAGTGGGTATCACGAGTATAGATTTTTTTTTAAAGTTTTGTTTTCTGGGTCTGGTAAAATGAAAGCTAATTAAAGATTGAAAATGGTTAATCGAAAAACATTGCATTCATGCACACGAAAGAATAGGTTGAGGCAATACCAGAAGATTTTAGCGAAATCATTTATTTTCATATTTGTCAAAAAATAAAAACCAACTCAGCGTTAATTTAGCGTTTGTAATGATATTAAAGGGAGATAATCAATAAACCGTTAAGAAGAACTGGTTTGAGTCTATGAATTATTCAAACTAGGCGCGTTTATTTTAACCGAATAATTTAAATTCATCACATGATGAAACATTATAAACGCGTGCGTTTGAACTTTAAAACTTGATTTGATTCGATGGAAGAAAAGAATTTGTTATAACTTATCCTTAGCAAGTAATTTTGCTCTAACTTTTAAATGAGAAAAATCTACACTAATAATTTAATATTCCATAATTATTTAACGTAGGCTTATCTTAGAAATTGATTCTTGAGTCTTTGCCGCAACATTGGTGTTTATCATTTATCCCCCTTGAGTTGATGTAAAAACTCCTTGATAAATCTAAATTAAAGCGAAATTACCAAATCTTTTCTACTGAAAACAATCATAAAATATTTAATAAACATTAATACGTTAATTTTTTAGAATTAAAATCTTTTGCTTTGAATTTCATTGCTACTTGTAGCAATATATTTTTTTTAGGATATAGATAAATAAAATTTCTTGATGATAGGTAATGTTTTGTTAATTTCAGATGAAATGAAAATAAGGAAATAAAGCATATATTTCTTGGGAGAATAGCATTTGACTTATAAAAATTCATTTGTTTTGTTTGCGATTTTTAAGAAACTTTTTTTTCTTGGTAATTAAATTATTGACAGAATATCTTTAAGCATTTTACATTGAACAAAATGGTAATTGCTTATTATTGTAACTAACGACTTTATACATATTATTGTTAATCAATGTTCTTCAAACCCTAATGTAATTTGGACAATATAAATTTGTTTTGACTGCTTTGAATACTTTAAAAGTTTATTTCACTGTAATGTATCATCACAAATTCTTATGTTATCTAGCATTTAGGACTGTAACAGTTCACAAAATGGGTCTTTCTGGAAATCAGTTTAGGTGGAAAGCTTTTGTGAATAGTACTTCAAATAATTGATGAGTTATTTTCGAACAGATACAATGGAGTTGTCACATGTAATTGATGCAGTTGTTGAAAAGGCCAAGAATTTAGTTAAGCATGAAGATAGCCAGTTTAGAAGTCAGAGATCTTTTTATAATTTATGGAGAATATTCTGGGAAGGTTGAATTATTCTAAACAGGTTTTATCAGGGACTTTGTAAGAAGTGAAAACAAAATTTTGTGTTTTTCTTGATTGGAGGCAGTGGGAGAATAATGCAACCCTTTTAATATTATTACCGTCAGTAACCACCACTATATATATATATATATATATATATATTGTAAATAAGTTGTTGAACTTGTAGATTTATTAACCTTTTGTTCATGCATTTACTTTTATAAAGAGTGCTCGATAAAAATGTAGAGCGTTATACTGTAATGGTTGTTAATGTTTTTATAAATTCATAGTATCACTACACAAAAACTTTCGTGTTTCGAAGCCAACAACATAATGGGCTGGCTTCGAAACATGAAAGTTTTTGTGTAGTGATACTATGAATTTATAAAAACATTGTAACAACCATTACAGTGTGTATATATATATATATATATATATATATAATTTTATTATTTATTCTCTTAACCTTAAGGGACCTTTCATGGCATACAAATGAGATGATTGGTCTGGTGTAAATATGGTCTATTTTTAGTTGTTTACATGATTTTTGATATAACACTGATAACTGCTTAATTATCTACTATATATTTGCTTAATCAAAGTTGGAAATTATTTTGTTTACAATGGAATTTCGCTAGAATTATTGCAAAATTTGACTGATTTTTAGTATACCTGATACGTTTTTGCATTATACAAATATAAAATAGTGCCTCTGACAAATAGAAATGTCATATTGCTGCCATATCTGGTCGGGTGCCCCTGCTGCTCTCCTTGGGCTTCTTGACAAAATACAAAGGAGGATCTGTAACGTGGTTGACACTGACTTGGCAGACCAGCTGCAGCCGCTCTCACACCGGCGTGATGTGGCTTCCCTGTGCCTCTTCTACAAGTACTTTCATGGCTTCTGCTCCGATGAGCTTAGATCACTGGTGCCGCCTAAGCACGAATTTACACGAGATGCTAGATTAGCAACTAGGTCCCACCCTTTTACAGTTAAACAAATAAGATGTAACCGTAAATTCTACTCCAACAGCTTCTTTTCTCGCGCTTCACGCCTGTGGAACTCCCTTCCACAAGTCTGCTTTCCCGACAGTTACAATCTCCAGGTGTTTAAATGTAGGGTCAATAGACACCTCCTATCACACTAACTCCCAACTATTCTCACAACACTCTCATCTACCCAACCCTCATTCTCGGTATCCTCACCCGCCCTCTGTCATTTCCTATATTTAATCAGCCTTTCTCCACCCTACGTAGCCCCCTGCACAGTAGTGGCAGTGACATGCCTTGCTCAGGGTGAAACGCTTATAAAAAAAAAAAAGTCTCTGTTTCCCTATGACATATTTACTATCAAAAAGTGGATCCTTTAAAAATGTTATTTTAATAATGGTTCTTTAATAAAGAAAATTACGTTTTTACTGTAAAGCTTGAGATTTTAGCATTATTCTCAGATTTAGTGATGATTTTTAAAGATTTCAAATAAAGTTTGATTTACTTTCCATAATTTTAGCTGATTTTCAGAAAAGGTAAAAAATCTGACATTAATCTTTTTCCAAAATTCATTATTCAAACAAAATGATGCTTGGTCAACAGGTTTGACTGAATGATTATAGAGAGGAACTGATTTTATGGATGATTGCCTTTGATAAAATTGGATCATCTGAATTTGCCAGGTTTTGTAACTAGATCCATTTAAAACAAGTGTATCTCTGACTCTGTGCCAACCAGGTTTCATCTTCTTCACCTGGAAGAGATAACAGATTCCACCACAAACTCTTATTTGTCAAACTCTCTCTTTACAGGCAGAGAGGAACCCAGTTTCGTCTGAGACTGACCCTGTCTTATGCAAGGTCTACGGGAAATCTTTGTCCGAGCTTAAGAGCTTGAAATTCCCACATTAAATAATTGACCTTGTGTCACATCTGGCCTCAATGGACAGATTTCTGGTAAATACCCAGATAACAAATTTTGATAGTTGAATTTTTGGCTGGAATGAAACAGCTGATCATCTAATACAGATTTGAAACTTTTGGCATAGTAGATGTGCTCCTTTAACCCCCTCCACCTAAAAAAGTCACAGGGTGTTAAATCAGGACTCCTGGCTGTCCACTCATACATAAAATAGGAAGTTACTCTTCAATTGCTCTCTATATTAAACGAAGGCCATCCAGGTTTTCAATTAGGTTTCTTTCCCTGCAGAAGCAAAATACTAAATTTTATTATTAGAAAAATTAATTTATAGATGTTAATACTTTCTTACTGGAAGTATGTAGCACTTGTCGAATAATGAATTTGGAAACATTTGTCCATTAGAAAAGTGCTTTTGTATAAAGTTATTGATAGTTTTTAGGTTTTGAACTGATAACTTGGGTAGTCTTCTAGCCGACCAAATAACAAAAACTAAAACTATTTTTGCATAATTGTTTTAAAACAATAAAATGATTTAATATGAACTTTTGTCTTATCAGTAAATTAATAGGCATGAAAGTCAAACAATTTAACTCCCCACTAAATTTTCAATTAAGATTAGATGTAATTCGATTTAAATTTTTCAAGATTTGAAACTGAATGTTTAAAGAACTGTTTATACTTTCAAGTTTTTTTGCTGATTGTCGTTTCCTTTTTCAGGTACTGCCTAGGCAAAGTACTCCATTGTCTTGGTCAATATGAAGCTGCTAGTGATTGTATACAGTTTGCAATGGATCTGGAAGCCAACAGCCCAATCATTCCATTTACTGTCATTCCACGCCTACTACACTGATCTTTTGGAATGAGACATTTAGTGAACACATTAGGTTCTCTTCTTTTTTTTTTTTTTAAATACAAGTTATTCTTACTGCTGTTTCTCTCCTGTGGCCAGTTTGTTATGGAAGCAGGTCACTTTTTGAATAAACTATCAAAAGGTGAAAAGTTGTTTTCAATAGAATATCAAGGAACAAGTAGCAGCAGGGAATGTTTGCCTCTTCTATACAATTATGATTGAAATGTGTAGAGATTGATAAGTTTATTGGAAGTAACCAGAATGCTTCAGAACAGTTTGTCCACGCTATGGTGGTAAGGCTGACCAACAGACAGAAGAGACCAATTGGCAGAAGAACTTCTTTAAACAATTTTATTCTAGCTTCAAGTGGACATATCCAAGAAATGTAATGAATTTTTTTTTTTTTTGTATTTTTTGAATCAGAGTGTGTTAAAAATTTTATTCTGTAAAATGTTATAGGTTTTCTATTCGTTCTTGATTTGATCAAAAATGGTCTGTGAACTGTTACAATTGAAAACTGTTTTTGTTAAAGATTTTGCGTGAAGTTAACATGAAATAAAACCAAATTTAGTTCAATGAAACATTTCTGTTGAGTTTTATTCTGCAAATCTTTCTTCTTCATTATCAAAGATGTTTTCTTCAGTTTAGTTCATATTTCTATTTTCTCAGCCACAAGTTTTCACATTTTCCACTAAAGTTGAAACAGAATCTGTCAAGGTTTTTATTATAAAAATGCATTGTTGCCCGCTGTCCTAATTACCCCCCCCCCACCTCCTCTATTTAATTTCAGGCATCATTGTTTCCCCTGATTTTCATCTCACTTATTCAAAAAAAAGCATTCTTTCTTAAATTTAAACAGTGTGGTTCACTGGATATTGGCTTGGAACGAGAAATCAGGAAGCAGAGTTCAAATTCCCTGCATTCACTTATGCACAAATACCTTTGGTAAAGGTATTAATCCGTCTCTTCCCTCTAGTTATGGGTTAAACAGGACAGATTGGGTTTTATAGCCTTGGTTGGCAACCAGTCTGCTGCAGAAAGTAATGGCAACCTACTGTCAGTCATGTCTCTTTCAAGGTATGGCACTTAACTGAGTTAAAACGAACTTTAAGAGCCATATTTCCTACAATCTTAATCATTCGTTTCTAATTGGTTTCTCAAAAAAATGGGCGATTAAAGAAATTACCATATACATCTTAGCAGATTTTGGATTTATTTAATTTAATCAGGCACCCCCACTTTTTTAGTACTATTATTTACTGGTAATTATTAAAGTCAACCAGACTTTGCAGCACCCAACTTAGTAATTTTAAAATACTAGCATATAAAAAGAATTGCAATCAGTTTCAGAAAAGGCACTGAATATTAAAACAGAAAAGTGATTACTAAGAAGTTACATGTTTTGTAAGATGACTTGGGTCTCAAACATTTCAAAGGAAATTTGCCTTTTCTTCTATAGTTGTAAGATTTTTTTTATTTTGGATTTTATCATTTAAAGCAAACAAATTAGAACTTGCAACATTTGGTAAATAGCATGTTTTCATATTTCATTTTTGTTATAACAAAAGTTAATTGAATGTGATTTATAAAAATCTTGGGAAATGTTTATGGTACTGCTGAGCTGCACATTCTATAAAGTCTAGTTTATTAGCAGCTCTGAAATTCCTTTCATCTGACCTCTCCCCCACTTCATTTATAAAGTCTTTCATTCAAAGTTCTTTTGGCTTTAATCCTTCAAATTAATTTAATTGAAATTTCCAATTTTTTTTCCCTGTTAATTACACTGTAATTCAGGTTCCAATTAAAAAAAAAAAAAAAAAAAAAAAAAACCTCTCAAGTTGTCTTGAGAAAAAGACAACCCTTCCCCACTTATGTATTTACATTTACAGTTGACTAAAGATAAATGTTATTTCTGAAAATAAATCATTTGCAACTTGTTAAGTTTTGTTTAATTTTTTTTTGCCTACCAAGTTATGCCTGATTATCAAATGTTAAAGCAGCTTTAAAAAAAAAAAAAAAAAAAAAAGGACTAGCAAGTGAAAATCCTCCAGATACACTTAATTCATTCATGTAACAAAGTTCCTACTGGAAAGAATAGTCTTTCATAATTTGACTATCAACTTGAGAACATTTTATAATAGGAAAACATTTTCTGCTTTTTAAGGGTGTCTGAAAAATGCTTGTATGTTTTCAGCCCGACTAAAATGTTTTTTACAGTAATGAGGTCAACATTTTTCAATGTTCCTCCCCATCATATACTATAAATTTGGGCCCCCTAAGTATTTCAATTACCTTAGTCATAATCATTTAGCACAAATTGCATTCATAGAAGATAAGCAAGAGGCTTATTGCTGTTAAAGTAATTTGCATAGAATCAATGACACCCACAGTTGCAATAGACAAGTATAAATTCTCAAGACATGGCATAAATAACCTCAGCTATACTAGAGGGAGAGAAAAATATAGACTAAGAATGCCATTTTCAATTAATGCTTCATTTGAACCATGCATTTAGGTAGATAATCAACAGAAATTGTACAAGAACATTTTCTGATCAAGTTGAAAAAGATTTCAAAAACGCTTTTGACCCAAGAAAATTTGCCATTGCAAATTGGGTTTCAGTTTATCAGTAGTTTTAAAAGGTGTCTCTTGGGTACACTACATAGACCCTTGATCAGTTTCATGGTTTTTATAGTCATTATAGTTTTAAAACTGAAACTGATTTATTCAGCCTCTTTAGGGAGAGGCAACCCAAACAGGGTTTAACTTAATTTTCCAGAATTGAAAAATTTAGAATAATTTACGAACATCTGAATATCTAATTTTATGTGGTGAGGAAAAGGCATTTTTTTTTTGTAAATTACTCATTATGTTAATTCAAATCTTGTTCAGACATTTCTATATTTTATGAATATAAAGGCTTTTGTAGTTATTACGATGCAATATTTATTTAAAGAAATTTGTTTATATTTATATAAACTTGTAAACATAAGATTGTTTAGCACTTTTTGATAATCCGGTTCTAAAACAAAAATGTCAAGGGAGCAGACAGTAATATCAGTGCCAGAGAGAAAGAGAAAAAAAAATGTTTAAACTAACAAAACCATATTAATGTTGAGTTTTACCTAGCAAGAACAGAAATCTCACCTCACAAAATTAAATGTCAACTATCTGAGTTGTAATATATATATATATATATATATATATATATATATATATACACACACACTTGATAAATAGATAGCATTCTCCAATAGTAGAGCTCACTGGCTGCAGTTCAATGGTAAAATTGGTTTTCTATTGTGTATAGTTATGATAACCTCTGGTTCTCTTGCAATTAATTTGGTAATCTTGAGCTATGTTGTAATGCAATTTCAGACACTTACTAGCATAGAAATAAATCATTCCTCATTTACTAATATATGACACACCTTCCAAAGCTTTAATAGCATCTCTAACCAGGAAAAGGAATATCTATATGCTGGACTATACAGCAAAATAAATTGCCATGTGCTGCATTTTCAGAGAAGTTGGATACAAATAGTGGAAGTCATTTTAGTTCAAGTGGTAGACTTATTGTAATATTGATCGAGCATCTTGCTAATTTGATTTACCAGCCATGGCTTAACATCCCTATGGAAAGGAATTGTATCATTACATGCAAAGCTAAAATTAATTTTATTTTGAAATGAGAAAGTTTAGTAAAATATACTTAGCACCTTTTATTTTTAACTTTCAAACCATCACACCAGTATTAAGGTGCTCAAAAGGGTGAATTAAGATTAAATTTTAGTTAAAAATTTAATTTTTATGAGAGCAACCATGTATTAATGAAACATGTAATACAAATTTTTCAGGATAGAAGTCAACTGAAAATCTAATCAGCAACTGCTGAGTTCACATTCCAAATTATTTAATAACCTAATTTATTAGTTGTGTGAAGATCCATCTCACTGGTGTCTGATAAATGATATCACATTGTCTACTCACCAATTCTCAAGGAGGGATAAAACTGGATGCAATTTTGTGGCTAAATGAAGCAACAGGCAAAATTGACAGTGAACACTTAGTATAGGGAAGGTATTGAGTGTGCAGATGAGAAAATATTTAAATCAGATTTGATTGTGGCATATATTATAATTAATAGCATACCATGTCTAATATATTTTAAGAGAAGGAAAAACAAACTTGGGTGCAGAAAGAAAAATTCAATCACAATCAATCAAGATTTAAAGATTATCTCCAGGAAAGATACAACATTGATCCAATAGTTTGCTTGATCAGCTCTTGTACATTCAATATTTGAACTAATTAGCACAAATTGTAACATATAATCAAATATGCATTTATTATATTTTCCAAACCAACTAGTTTATTCTTGATTTTGGAGTAAGTATTAAAACATTTCCAAAATGATCTTAAGTCACTAATTTTCTTTATTGTAAGAATCTATAAACTTTTAGAAATGTTGCAGCATAAAACCATTTTAATAATTCTTAGGATCAATGAAAGGCTTTCCATAGTAAAATTAAGAACTATGGTATTTCATTTTAATCTATTAACCAAAGATAATCATGACAATTATATTACAAAAGGGTTTCAATGTTTTATTTAGTTGAAAGTAATGCTCCAAGTCAAGAGATTTAGAGAGAAATAGTTTTAGTAAAAATTATCAATGCATGTTGAATTTGGCACAATACAGTTTGAAATTTTACTCATGCAGTCAGCAAAAATGCTTGCGTACTATGCAATTTTCACAAATTGGACAAATTAAGAAAATTGTCAGTGCACCAAAACATATATATATATATATATATATATAAAACAAACAAAAAAAAAAAAACTATACATTAGCCAAAATCGTTAATTTAAAATAACTATAGGTCAAATGTACTAGAAACAAAACATGGATCAAAGCTGTGTTCATTCATAAGTTTTTTTTTGTTTTTTTTTTTTTTAAAAAAAGAAAAAACTGAAAAAGGACAAACTAAACCCAAAGCAAGAGGCATCTGCACATAAAGGTGAGTGACAATGCTTGACATCTTGTTGGATTTATTTCACATGAGTTTTTGCCAATCATATACAAAATGTGAACTTAATCTTTTGTCTTTTATTATTCAATATCAATATAAATTTCTCATAGCGAGCAGTGACAACAAGTACAATATTGTCAGAAAACTTCCCACATGGAAACAACATCTTAAAATTACACCAAAAATTTTGACTTGTTTGTCAGTGATTCCAGTATGAATGTCCACAATCAAATTGTCAGCCAGGAAAATTAACTTTCAACGTTTCCCATATTACCATTGGTAAGAGACCAATTAACAGTGGTCATCATGCCAGGAAATATTGAAAAAGCACAGGAGTACTGAGGGAATGGGGTTGGGATGGGAAGAGGTGGAGAGTGCAATAGAAAAAAAAAAGAAAAAGAAAAATGAAAGGAAGAAGAAAAAAAAAAAAACTTAATGTATAACTCAAACAACCATACAACTGGTTAGACAGTATTGGTCATTTTAATCTAAAATTTTATAAAAAGTAATTGGTTATTTGGATACAGTTTGGTTTCCTTCAAATGACAATGATGAATCTTGTAATATGACTTTTCCTTTTTCTCCACTTCTTGCTTAGTTAAAAGCAAGACCAATTAACATATCCTTGATATTGCAGCTCTTCTGACCTGTAATGGTCTCGAAAAGAGAATTTCATAATCGAAATAAAAGCAGAATGTGCCAGTACATGGTTACAATATTAACATTGAATTATTAAAAAGGGATTTGCAAGTGAATAAGATTCAAAGCCGACATAACGACAACAAGAAAAACTAAATATCCAGCTGTTTAACCAAGCCATTTTATTTGACATGGCTGGAAGTAACAAGTTGCACAACTGGCAAATCATAACCAATAATGCTGCTGCTCACTTAAGAAAACTGTGGGAGTGGAGAAAGAAAAAAAGTTGTAAAAAGGAGGTAAGAGTATATAAGTGGAATAAAGAGAAGGGAAGGAGACAGCCATGCCTACCAAGTTGGAACTATGTTCCAACAATTTCATTGAGCACTAACAAATTAACTGTTGACTAAGCATGTCCATCAGTACCCCAAGTATTTATACAGGTTCATATTAAGTCCTGAGAAACCCGGCTTCTAATTTGAGAACCGAGTAAAAGGAAAAAATCTATTATTAGTGATGGTAAACTGATACATAGGAAAAAATCTGAGAGAGGGAGGAGAGGAAAGAAAAGAAAAAAAAATGAACTAGTAAATGAATAAAATTGTAAGATTTAAATGTGTCAATATACAATGTGGTGTGTATTTAATGTAATACAAGAAAATTCAGTTGGAATTAAAACGGCATAATGGCCTAATTGTGCAAATACTGCAACAGTCATTCTATATACTATTGGGTTGGCCAAAGGAAAAAAAAGGTTATATCTATATCTATTAAAAGTAGTAAGACATTTTCATTGTTAGCTTTATTAAATATAAGCTTAGTTATACTTAGATGAAGTCACCTAGGTAATTAAAAAAAAAAAAGAAAAGAAAAAAAAACTGAAGCAAATGATTTTTAATGGGCAATCTCTTGCATCACAAAACAAGTAAAATGTGGATTTGTTCACTACAAACATCAACTGTTCTAAATGACTGAAGCATTATGAAGCTCTGCAAATTCTTGACACATTTGATTAGTCACATTACTGCCATCATAAAAATGCACAAGTGGTTCCTGCAGTGAGCTGCATCATTATCGAGTAAAGAAAATATAATGCACCTAAATATGGCTTATTTTCTGTTTAACGAATCAACAAAAATAAGCCAATTCCCAAAAGAGAAAACCGATATGACAGCTGTCACAATACAATCAGAACTTTTCCTGAAGTTATAACTAAACGTTCCTTCCGCTACCTAATAACACAGAACTTTTGGCAAACCCAATAGATTCAGTTTTGTCTTTCTTTCCAAGCAAGTTTCTGTCAACACATTGTTAAACAATGGCCCCAAAGCAACTATTGCCAAGTTGCTAGTTTCAGGAACATAGATAACGAATCAGCATTTTAAAATAAAATTTAATAGAACAAAAACAAATACCACTTATCAATTTACAGTTATCTTTATTTGAATGAGATCTGATGGACCGGCATGGAAAAAGATAGCAAAAGGTTGGCTTGGCTGGAAGGCAGAAAAAATTTTTTACATCTTTGAAGGAAAGGAAAAAATGAGATTTAGATATTGTGGAGTCTACAGTACTAGGTCAGAGAAAGTCAGATGGGACAGGGACAATTGGTGATCTTACAGCACCACTACCGGGAAGAGATAACTGTACAGACCATCCCAGGTACATCTTTTTAATTGAATGTGCGACTAAATACAGGACCTTGAGCTGTACACATACAGAAATGAGAGATGCCAGGATGAAACTGCAGTGTGAATAAACTTTAATCTGCTTATAATAATATAATAATAATTATATAATAATATAATAAATCCCAGTTCTACTTGGAAGTCATCATTGTAACAAACTCTGAAAGAGAAAGAAAAGTTGTGTTAAAACGAGAGAGAGAGAGTATTTTGGTATAGAAAAAGTCAAACTTTATTTACAAAGAATTTCGTTAAAGTTTACAAAGGAGAGAGAAAAAGTATACTTCTTACCTTCGTAATTGACCTGGCCATCACCATCAATATCTGCCTCCCTGATCATTTCATCAACTTCTTCATCCGTCAACTTTTCTCCTAAATTTGTCATTACATGACGCAATTCTGCCGCACTGATAAAACCATTGCCATCTTTATCAAAGACACGGAATGCTTCTCTGATTTCTTCTTCACTGTCTGTGTCTTTCATTTTCCGGGCCATCATGGTCAAGAATTCAGGAAAATCAATGGTTCCATTTCCTGAAAGATTATTTACAAACAATTATAAGAAAGTCTAGTTATGGGTTAAGTAAATGTTCACTCAAGAATTGTTGCACATTAATCTTAAATTGCCTGAAGACAACACAGAAGAATTGAGGGAAGATAGAGCAATTGAAATTCTTACCATCAGCATCTACTTCATTTATCATATCTTGTAATTCCGCTTCTGTGGGATTTTGACCAAGCGACCTCATAACTGTTCCCAATTCTTTCGTTGTGATGGTCCCATCTCCATCTTTGTCAAACAAACTGAATGCTTCTTTGAATTCTGAAAACATCGTAAATGAAAACATTTCAAATAAGGATAAAAAAAAAATTTTCCAACATGACTAATATTAAAGCAATCAGAAATTGAGTACAATTTCAAGATCTCAAACTGATGAACATTAAAAACCTTAAGAGATTCTAAAGAAATCATTTTTAAAGTCTAAAAAGTTGTTTAAAGAATCATTAAAATCGGAAATTTGTCACACCAACAAAGTTTAAGGTCAAAAGTGATTGGGGCTGCCCTCCCCACACTCTGCTTGTCGTGCCTAACATTGATTAGAAATAAGAGAAAAGTGCAAACAATGTCCATTACAAAATGTGTATGTGTGAAAAAGGGAGAGAGAGAGAGGAAAAAAGAGAGAGAGGTAGGTTCAAACTGGGCGTAGCAACCAGTGGCCGCGATGTCGGCGGGCAATTTAAAGCTTGTGGGGAGACGAAGAAGAACAAGTAGTACAACAAGTGCTTCCTCCTCTTATTCTTTAGCACACCCGAACCAATACTGGCCATAAAGAGAGAAAATGACAAAATCTTTCCATCAACACTAGAAGAAAATGTGCCATATTAAGTAACTCATGCTTTGCACGCAACAAATCCGCCATTTTCTACAGCCCCCCCCCCCTCGAGGTGTGTGTGGACAATAAGACAATTCGGTGTCAACGAACCCAGGGAAGTAAATAACAATTTAGCCATTTCTGTGCATGTTTTAAGAGCTAAGAGTGCGTGTTGTCACCAGCGGAGAAAAACATTCAAGAATTTGGCCGCCGAACAACTTTTTTTGTCCTTTCTTGCTCATAATGAAAGAAAGATATTCATGTCAGCCTCATTGACATTGAGATATATTATATAAGGAATGAAACAAATGACAAGCGTTTAAAAAAGAACATTCCCTTCTAATTCCAAATTATTAAGATTACTTCCGGATAAGTCATATTTATAAGTGTGTAAAAAAAAAAAAAAAAAGAAAAAACCCACAAACATGCAGTTTAGGAGAGAAAAAAAAAACAAAAAACCCCTTTCATTGTGTGTCCACATGTAAATCAAATAGTAAGGAAAATTGGGGAATGGACACATCCATGCTGCTACAAAATGTAATTAATATCCAAAAAGGAATGTGACAATGCAAATGTATCCATATCCGGTGAAAATGATGTAATAATCCACAACTGGTAAGTCCGCAAGGTAAAATCCTTATCTATTCTTCCATTCCAGAAGGATTTGTCTGCACAAACCCCGGGTAAAATCCGTAAGTCGGGTTTTCTTTTTTTTTGGTTCTTTTCTTCTTTTCACCAGAAAACTTCAAGGAAGTCTTTTAAAATTAAAAATAAAAAACAATTTACCCCCAAAATAAAATAAGTAAATAAACTGAAAGCGGGAGAAAAAATCAAACCAATTAACTTACCGGCAATCTGTTCTTCTGTTAGTTGATCAGCCTGAAAAATAAAGTCTTAATTTTAGAGATAAAAAACAAAAACAACTATTCAGAAAAAGTTGAAATTATTGCGCTTGATTAAAATGTTGGTAACAAGTGGTTTTGGTTGGTGTACATACCATGTTAGAAGAATGTGAATGAATAGGAAGACAAAACGACGACGACGACGACGAAGAGCGAAGCAGGTTGATGTTATTGACGTTGAGGAGGAGGAAGGGGAGGAGGGAGACATGCGCATGTCGAGTTGCTTAATCAACAGGAGAGAGAGAGGGGGTAGGGAAGAGGAGAGGAAAAAAAGAAGACGACGACGACGTTCTATAGAGAGGGGTAGAAAGGCTGTCAGCCAATAGTAAAAGCCCAACACAAACTTGACGTTCATACCATTCCCATCACCAAGCAAAACTAAGAGAAAAATAAAAAGAATCAATACGAGGGGAAGAAGAGGAGAATAATGTGCGCCGAAGAGAAACAAGGCGGCTGCCCGTTTACTGTTGCCGCCGTTGTTACTGCAGCAGAAGGGTTGGTGGTGGATAATCAATAAATAAGCAGTTGGGAATTGAACAGCGATGACGATAGTTCACGAGCATAACAATCCAATCAAACTACATCCATTATATATATATATATATATATATATATATATATCCAACGACAAAATAGCGTTTAGTACTAGTAGCTCACCTTAAGACAAGTGCAGTATTCTTAAGACATCAAGTTCACCTCAAAAAAGAAATTGCCAATTAAATTAAAGCGGATTCTTAATTCTACGGCACATTCTTGCGCAAACTCATTTATTAGTTTATATATCAAATTATGTTAATGAGGTTTCAGATAAAAATGGCACAAAGTCGATTTTGCATAGAAAGAGTAGAGATTTTAAAAAAAAAACTGTAGTGGGAATCAATATTGGAGCAACAATTGAAGTTTTTATAACTACACATCTGAAAAATAAAATAAAACAAAAACCAGAGATGGATAGCTAATTTTAAATTAACATTCAACATAGATGACACCGGAAAAGAATTCACTACTAGCAGATTCATACAGTTGAACATGAGATTTGTCGCAAATGACGAGTAGTTACCTCTGGATTTTTTAAAACAGGTAGTAGTCGTCGTGGCGGTGCTGATGTAGCTGAAGGTTTTAAAGTAATTTCACTGGGCGGCACACCCTAATATCACAGCTGTACAGAATCTTTTCATAATCTTGATAGTGCATTAACATAAATGTTAATTTAGACAACTGTAAATGCCGCGACACTGTTAGATAAGAATTTAAAATGGGAGAACACGCCGTTAAAATATTTTGCAAGTTATAAGTGTCGGGTTGGTCAATGTATTCCTTTTTTACGATTAGTACACGTTATTGACAAAGCCGGAATGGCAGAGCTTTGCTGCCAGCACTAGGACAGAATTCCAGTATACAATGAGTCAGGGCGTGTTGGTGGCAAAGCCAAGACAGTGTTCAATTATGACAATGTTTAAGTGACAAAGGATAAGGAGGAGAAAAAGGAGATCGATCCTAGTTTTGCAGAGATGACAAATATTAGCAACAACGAAACAGCTTTTGAAGACTTGTTGGATTATTTCGAAAAAGACCAACAAGTATGAATTTCACCATTAAGTTACCGAAAGACTTCCTGCAGATATCAAACGCAGCCGAAGAAAATAAAGTATATTATTGTAGAGAAGGGCCTTCAAAAGAAAAAATAAGCACAACATTTGAGAGATTTAAGTAAAATTAAAAATGAACCTTTAAGAATTTGCGCAGACGTTAAAAATCCCAAGTATATTAAAACTAAAAGTGACATTTACGCATGATTTAGGCTTTTAGTTTTTAGAGGGGGGTGTGTTCGTGGAAAGAAAAAAGAAAAAAGACTAAGGATTTGAAGTAGGAATGTAATCTTAATCGCCAGTAAAATAAACCATACCCCATATTTGGGTCGATATTACATCCAAATGATAAAAAAGGACATTCAGAGCAATATCACATAAACAAACGATATCATTTTCCGTTAAGCCCTAACGATGTTCCATTAAAATAGGGTTTTGAAATTTACAAGAAAAAAAAAAAAAAACGTTAGAAAATATGAAGTGATTTATAATAAAAGAATTTTTTTTTTCTCTCATTGTTTTATCAACGTAATGACCCCATAGTTTTAAAGATATGAAGCAATTTAAAATAATCGTTAAAAACATGATCGCTTCCTGATAAATGGAAGACGAACAGTCTAAAAATATAGTTTACAAGCTTGCTATAATGAGACATTTCAGAAACGACAGCATTTTTGTATTGCGATAAATGCTACAACGATTACTTAAAAACTAATGGCCGTTTTATTTCGAAATAAATTATCATGGATTAAATATTTAAAATAGAAAAGTGTTTTAAGAGAAAAAAAAAGGATGAAAAAGTCAGAACAAGATATCAAATTTGCTATAAAAAGCTTAAGACGCACACGTCTGGGGGTAAAAAAAAAAAAAGTAACGCGTGTGTGTAAAAAGGAAAGCAAAGAAATAATGTAAGTCACAAGAGAAGAAAACAGTTTTTACATGGCTAATCACAAGAAGAGTAAAAGACAAATTCATACAATTTGAACATTATAAGATTAAAAAAATATGACACGGAGAAAAAAATAGAAATAAAAAAATGAAGGAAACATTTTAAACAGAAGGTTCGCAATAAAAATAAATGTCAACTTACCATCCTGTGGAATTTTTTTGTTCAAAAAAAAGGTAAGAATAACTTTAGTCAAGTCGTACGTGATGTTAGTAGAAAAGCAAGCAGCAGCTGGTTTGGTCTTCAAGTGTAGTTGTCCCTTAACTGAATAGGAGGGGGAACTAGGAGTACAAGGAGTAGTACTAGTGCACACTACTAGTGCTGTTGGTTATTTTGTAGTGGTAGTACTAAAAGGAGTACTATACACCGTTACACACTGACAAGAAGACTGAGGAAGATGACGACCACGCTGCTGACAACAAAATGGCGGCGGCGCTGCTGCTGTTGTTGTTGTGCCGGCGTTACTGACACACGCGCGTGCGCTCACACACACACATCCGCATAGTAATTACAAAGAGAGGGGGATGCAGTGACGCACACTCACACTTTCACTCTCGGCGCGCATACAGGTGGAAGGAGAAGAGCGCTCAACACGGCGGAAGGACACAATTCTTGATGAAAAGGAAAAGCAGACGGAGGAGGAGGAGCAAAGAGGGAGAGGAATGTGGTGAGAAAAAGAAAGAAAAGAAAAGAAAGCAAGTAAAGAAAAAGAAGGAAAGACAATATAAATCAAGGAAAAGAGAAAGAAAGAAAGAAAAGAGAAATGTTTCTTTTAAGTTTCAGAGATTGTGGCGCGGCCAACATGTCTTTTTTAAACACTGTTTTCTCTATTTGAAAAAGATTCTTTCGCGCATACAAACAGCTTTGAAGGAAACTAAGAAAATTCAATAAATTTCGAAAAAACGAACTTTTAAATATCGTTGTTTGTAAATTTCTTTAAGATCACATGGCTATCAAACACACGCACACATTTTCACGAAACTTTGAGGAACGAAGCATTTATTTTCCACTTTTACATTCATTCACGCAAGTTTAGTTTTAATTAGATAAATAAGTGGGTTTAAAAGAGAAAAGTTGTCATTTATTAACAATGTCGTTTGATTAAATAATATTATTTACATTTTATGCGTATAGAAGAACACTTAAATTTTTGCCAAGCCTTTCTTCAGGCACTACTTTTTGTTACCCCTCTCTCTATAAAGCACTGCCTATCGTTCGTAGAAGAGGCGATTAACTTGTGTGTGATGCGGTTCGCCCGCTCAGTTCGGGCGCCAACATTCAGAACTGAAACCATAGCAACGACGTTTTTCATTGGTCAGTTCACACCTGCAATGCGACAGTAGTCATCACTGCGGCTACAGTGGCGGCTGCTGGAATAGTGATGGCGGCCCTCTATGTAAATATGTATGTATGTGAACGGATGGAAGGTTGTATGTATGTATAGATATATATGTATATATATATATATATATACTTACACACACTATATCTATATATTTGTGTTATAGATATATATATATATATATCATTGTATGCATATTATGGTTTATTGTGTATACACACTATTTTGTTACTCTATCATGTACTACGCACACCTCAATAGCAGCAGCCATAAGACAGACAGAATTTTGGCAGTAATAATGTGCTTCACAGCTCTGGGCTTTTTCCCCTCTCTTCAGATTTTAGCCATGCTGTCAAAGTATTCATCAAGTTTCTCCGGTTTTTTAAAGGCACACAGTGAAAACAAGATGTGTGTTCACGCCCGTGCGTGTCTTTGTGTACAACACCCGTTGCTTGTATAAACAAGAACGAGCTCAGTCAACATACAGAAAAAAATGTCACACTTGAAATAATTATTCCGTAAACCTGTGGGTTCAACAAAATTCAAATGACTATTAACTTTTTTCTTTTTCAAGTAAAAACTATCCAGTCAAGTTTAATAAAAAAATTATTTCAAATAAATAATTGAGAAAATGATTAATTTAATTAAATTGTTTTTTCAAAATTTATTTTGAAACTGGAAAATATTGAAATTCTTACAACCAGCTAAGTTATTCAGAGAGAAAAAGAAACTTTAAATAGCGATAATTTGAGTTTAAAAAATTAGTTAAAATAAAAAAAAATCCTCCGTTGTTAGTGCCAGGTACTTAAGTATTTTTTAGTTTAAAAAAAATGAGGGAAATATATAATTAAATAGGCTAAAAAATTTGAACGTATTACGTTTCAAGTAGATTTCAGTGATAACAAGACGGAAGCGCGTCACGAAGCAGGAGGAAATGAAAATAACTGAAGCCGAGGTTACAAAATTTTAACAATTATACTAAGACAATCTTAATATCATTAACATCTTTATTACCGTGAAATAACAAATGATGCAGGGTTAAGCAGTTTTTGCAGTGTGTGTGTGTGTTTTTTTTAGTTAATACCGCCATGATGGTCTTGTGTGTAACTGATGCATGCGTTAACAAGATGACGTGAATGTTATTGTTGCTGCTTGTAGCTAGACATTTTTCTCACGATTTCGAAGTTTCTCTCTTTCTTTTTTAAATTTCAAATTGATTTTGAAATTGGGCGTTTTTTGTTTTTAATTTCTATTTAAATTTACTTTTAGGAAAACAGCAGCAGACGCTGATCACGAAAACGGCGGCTTTTCTTCTTCCTCCTGACCGTCTCTGCGTACTTCCTGACGCTGTCAAATTGGAAATGAATGTTCAAGATCAGTTTTCCCATATTTCAAAGACAACGTGATGCATCTTGCTTGTAATCAAGAAAATAGAACCATTGCCTCCCCAAACTTTTTGATCAACATTCACATTAAAAAAACACAGCAGAAAAAACTTTTTTTTATTCTGTTTTTTTTTCTCTCTAAAACACGAAAAACAAACAAAAAAGGTCAAATTTAAAAATTTGTCTGAGCAACTTTAGTTTTGATATTTTCTATCCTTAATGGAATGTTTTATTTCTCCCAATTACATAAAATACCGTTTTAAAATTATACATAAATTTGAAACTTACTGAGCATAAATATCTCTAAACAAAAAATATAAAACCTCTTTGAAGGATTGTGTGGCGAACCAAAAGTAGTTTCAACGAACAGAAGTCAAGGTCAAGGCAAAGAGAAAATGTCTTGAAATCACTTGAGTTAAGTGTCTCAAAGTAACGTTATTACGGCATTGATTTTTTAAAGAATTATGTTTTGGCATTTTTGTTTGATTTAAGATACATAATTATGCTTTAAATGTTTTCATTATGTTAATAAAAAAAAATGGGTCGAGCAGAGTAAATAAAATTTTAACAGCAGTATGAAAATAATTTAAATTTTAACTTGAATCTCATTGATTCATCCTTTCGCACAGAATTTACTTACATGAAAAACATTTTTTTATTTTTAGTGTTCAAGAAAATTTTTCTATTCTTGTTTGGCCTTGGTTAGAATTAGGCACATAAAAAAATGTGATTTCAACTTTTGAAAATCGATTGATCTGAAACTGATGTTACTCAACAACTGATTACAGGAATATCAAGTGTTTTATAAAGAAAAAAAAAACTGAACATTTTATGTTGTATGTAAGCAGTGAGCAATTGTAAATATTTTGATGAGTGATGATTAGCAACAGGTGCCACAATTTCTTAGTGCAGTGTATATGCATAAGATGTTTAAAGCATTAATTAGATAAAAGTTTATATCAAGTTAAAGAGAACTGTTTATAAAAGAAGAGATTACATTTTTACAGAATGTGAATATATCAAAAAGCTTTTCAGAAAATGTCACTAAAATATTTTCAAGTTTATTTCAGAGACTTAGAATGTTGGAAATACAGTCTACTGAAATATGCTGATGTAGATAAGTTTTATATTGGAAAATTTGCTTTTTGTTCCTTTTAATAAAGATCTTTCTGATTCTATCTTGAGCATTTTTGATAAAAATTTTATATCTATATATATATATAGAGAGAGAGAGAGAAAGAGGGGGTAACAATAACATTGCTTATGTTTAACAAAATTTGTCAGCTAGTAAATTCCAGGAGTTTAACCTATTTAAAGGTGGGTGGATTTTGGTAAATAAAATGTTTAGTATTAAAAAGCAGAGTAACAGGATTTAATAGAAAATAAGTTCAAATGACTTATGACTTCAAAGTTTTGCAGATATACAACTTGTCAGTATAAAATAAATATCTTGTTCTGACATTGGGATCAAAATTGTGAACGATCCTGATGTATAACATTTGAAAATTGGAAAGAATCAACTGTCTGTCCTTTGTTTAATTTAGGAATTTAATGAAACTTATTTGGATGGAATCTTGAATATGAATATATTTTACTTATGCCTATCTATAATAATAATGAACCTTTTTTTGCTTTAATAAAATCTATGTGTGTGTATGCTGCAGTTTTTCTTTTAAATTAAGTCTAATTTTTGTTTTCAATATCTGGATTATTTTCTTGGTTTTAGGTTCATATTTGAAAATATATATATATTTTTTTTTATAATCATATCGGCCCAAGCAAGGCTTTTTACTGCCACTGTTTTGCATGGGGTTACATAGGAGGAAAGTTATGAGAAAGAGTGACAGATTATAGGGGGTGTCAGGAAGTGGGTAAGAGAAGGAGGAGAATACCGATGAAAGTGGAGTAGATGGAGAAAGGAGCATGAGAGAGAGAGGATGTAGGTTAATGAGATTGGAGATGACTTGACTTTACATTTAAATTCTTGGAGATTGTAGCTGTCGGGGAAGCAAGTAAATGGAAGGGAATTCCACAGGCGGGAAGTGCGACAAAAGAAGCTGCTGGAGTAGAATTTATGTTTACATGTTACTGGTTTCACAGTAAAAGGGTGGGACCTAGTTGCTAAACTTGTGGCTCAAGTAAAATCATATATAGGGGGCATCTGTGAACTAAATTCATCAGAGCAGAAGCCATGAAAGTATTTGTAGAAGAGACACAGGGAAGCCACATTGCGCCAGTGAGAAAGTGACTGTATCAGAGCTGCCAAGTCAGGATCTGTCGCATTACTGATTCTCCGCTGGATTTTGTCAAAGACCCCTAAGTGGATAGCAGGAGCACTTGACCAGATATGGCAGCAGTATTCAATGCACGGACAGATGGTAGATTTATATATGTGCAGGTTTGTTTCAGGCAGAAAAAAACTTCCTGGCTCTACACTTTCTTAGCAGTGGCTTTAGCTATGGATTCTATATATGTATGAGTACTTTCATTGGGTGTTACTCATTACCAAAAACTTGGTTTCTGTTGTTGATTTCATAATGCTGAAAGAAAATATATTTTCAAATACAAACCTGAAACCAAGAATATAACCCAAATAATGAAAAATAAGAAAAAAAAAATTAACAAAAGGCTTTAGTCAAACTTGTATGAATGAAAAATTACTACTGAAATAAACACATGCACACACCTATCACCTAGTTCACACACTCCCTGGTCTTGAAAATGAGTACAGGTTTATCCCTTGTTTCCTGTTTAGGATTCAAATTCTGGTTCATTCTAAAGTCTTTTCATTCTCTTTCACTCTCAGTAACCCCTTGCATCTTAGTGACACTCTTGCCCTACTTGGGGAGAATTGATTAAATAAAAAAATATGTATACCAAAGATTGTTTTGAAAAAAAAAAAAAAAAAAAAAAAAAAAGAAAGAAAATATTAATTGTAATTATAGTATTCAATATCAAGAGATAGAACATTATTTATAACAAATAAAATTAAGTGTTCACTAATCTTCTCCTTACTCTAAGTTTCACAGAGATTACACTGACTTATCAAAAGGCTTGACTGCAAAATTGAATTTTACAATAAAGATCCCTTGGTCATAAGTGAATGTTTTAATATGTGTGTGTGTGTGTGTGTCCAGAATAGGAATGATATATATGAAGTAGAAGAGGATTGAAAGACTTTTTATGAAAGTAAAATATTAAAACAAGATGAAATATATTCAAATTAGTTTACCTGTACCATTATAAAATAATACTAATTATGTAAATAGTTTGGCAATTGGATTTGTTATCTATTCTGCATAGCTAATGTGGTATTTTTATCAATCCAATTAACTGTTGGTACAACTAAGAAAGAATTCTGATCTTTAAGTTACTAAAAGAAAGCTAATATAAAACAAAAATGTTTTAGTAGCCAAATCAAATGATCATAAAAAAGTAAGAATTATCATTCTTATAATATCAAACAGACTTTGTATATTTATTGATCCTGCCATCTGATCACTGCTTAGTAATGAAATATTCCATTGTTAATAAATGATATGAATCAACACCTTGCATTAACATAACAATAGAATATTATTGTAATTATTTCTTAATGTTAAGATGAAATTCATCAAAGGTGACATAGTTTTTGTCTAACCCAAGTACTTTTGATCGTTTCCAAGATTATCTTCAGGGGTAAATTACAAAGACAAACTTGTAACTGCAATAAAATCTGTATTTTATTGTAGTTGTATCTTAACATGAAGAAACTGATTAGAGAACTGGAAAGGATCAGTATAAAAATAAATAGACACAATATATCTATATTATTCAATGAAACATGTTTGAATGAAGATATACTGTCTGACTCTCTCTCTCTCTCTCTCTCTCTCTCTATATATATATATATATATATATATGCGCTAAAAAAAAAATGAAAAAAAAATGGGGGTCTGCCTGCTTCCACTGGACGCCCATAGCCCAGAGGTAGAATCACCGACTGACGCCAATTCAGTCGGGTTTCAATCCTGGGTTAAAAAGCAATCAGAGTCTAACCGTACTGATGAGCTGTGATGCAGTGAAACAGATCTGTCTGTGGATGACAATATATATATATATATATATATATATATATATATATATATAGGAAAAACTACTGAAAAGTTGTAAGTTTAAAAATGTATTTTTTTGACAGTATATATTTGATATTTCAGACCGGCCTCGGCCTTTCATTTGTTTCTGATGAAAGGCCGGGGCCGGTCTGAAATATCAAATATATATACATAATAATAGAAATAAATAAATACTGTCAAAAAAATACATTTTTAAACTTACAACTTTTTTCAGTAGTTTTTCCTATACATATTAAGATAGTATACGTGGATCATCATTATGCTATATATATATATATATATAGAGAGAGAGAGAGAGAGAGAAAGAATTATATTTTATACCATCAATCATGTAGAATTTGATATACTAAGGCCAAATGTAAGTTAAATAATTGCGTCAAGACTGATATATCAGTCAGATGTTTGCACTTATAGTTTTTCAAAGGTTACTCAAGATACAATTCTTGCTTATAAAAATTTAGAAATGATAGAAAGTTTTAATAATGCATTGTAGGCAGATCTTTAAATGTCTTAATCAGAATGCAGTAAATGATTCTTCCTTATTACTAGTGCCAAATGAACCAATATTACTTTATCCTTATTGAACAAGAGATGGGCTCTGCTAAAAGAATTTAATTTACTCAAGAGATAACATGAAGAGCTACATTGCAACCTGATAATTTCCTTGATCATAAAACCCAATCAACTGCTATATGATACCAAGGTATAAAGAATATGGATTGATTTATTTTTATGGCTTATCTACCTTCTGCAGGTTATTTAAAGCCAGAAAATATTTTTAAATTGTAAGAATGTTTTGGCGTTAATGATTTTCTGATAAAAGTCCTACTGATAAACCATAGAAGGGAGGGAAAGAGGTGGATTCATACCTTTCCCAAGAGTATCTGTGCAGAAGTGAATATAGTCAAACTCGACTGGAATTGAAACTTGTCTCTCTGATTTTGAATTATGAGACATAAGCCATTGCACTACCCACACATCCAAGCTTAGATTTTTTTTTTTTTTTAATAGCCGTTCGACAAGTAAATTGTTTCATATATTTTCGGATGAGTTCATGTACGGTTCGCCTATTAATGGAAAGTGGCTCTGACTGTCACCAATCAGCATTTGCAAAGTTTTGTATCAGGCCCAAACATTATAAATTTTTTCCAGTGTCTGAAAGCGCTTATTGAGGGTGGACCAGAGACTGATCATCTCTGGTCGGGTCAGTGTGGTGAGGGGGTATGATGTTGAGAGACCCGAAACCCCCTAGTGATTCAAGCAAAGACATCACTGACAACATCCTCTAGCGCCCCCACTACAGTGCGTATGTTTGAAAATGAGATCACCTGATATTCCCTAGCGGTCACCAATGTAGGTAGTGACCAGGCTCAATGTTGCTTTACTTCAGTGATTGTATGAGAACTGGCGTTTTAATATGATATGGCCATATGCTTTTAAAATATGGAAAAAATAACTTGATTTTGCTTTAAAAAGCAGTTTTTAATATTTTTCCTTTTTCTGCCTCTTTTATTGGTATATATTTGTACAAGTTTGGCTAAAGGCCAATGAATTTTTAATTTATTTTTTATATATTTAGAATCATTTTCATGATTTCTACTATATAAATAATCCAATGTTTGAGTATGTTCAGCTTTCAGAAGCCATTATCAAAGAATTTTGATTTTTGATTTTTTTTTACTGTGCTGGTTTCATCATTTTCAAACATGGGGTTTTCATCTTTGTATATTCATATGTGACATTTCATGTTATCAATTTCTTTTATTTATGAGATATATGCTTGTTCCTAAATTTAATGACATTGATGATGGGTTGCATGTCTTTTATGTTTAATGCTTCTTGCTAAGAATTTGTTGGATTTCTTGTATTTTTTGTTGTGTTGTTTATTGATGTGTGATTTATTGAATTATTGGCACATTAATTGGCCTGATAATGTAGTGGTTGCATAACCAATGTATGTGTTGTTGAAATTATGAGAGAAGCATTCTTCATTTGGGCATTCAGAAAATATTGGTTTATTGAAATTATGGTATTTTTTTGTTGTTGTGAAGAGCCTATTTCAATTGGTGTGAATGTGACAGTCAAAAGCTCACTCAATGACCTCTCATAGCCATTTGAGTAATTCTATGGGAGAATGTCAGTTAGGTTCCCTCTGATTGGTTAAGTAACTTTAAGGTTCAGAATTGGTTTTTGACATAATTTTTTTTTTGAAGGGTTAGTAACCAAATCTAATTGAATTGTTCACCTTTATATGATCCATTATTATAAATAGTTAGGTTACAATAAAATTTGAATTTTATATGAATTCTACCTTATGAAAATTGAAATGTACTAGAGGAGGGGTTCCTGTATCATAGATTCAGGAAGGGAGCATGAAACCCTTCTTGCACTCGCTCTGGCTAGCCTTGTACCCAACCTTCAGATTTTTCCTTCTTAACTGCTTATTAACTAAAATTGAAGGGCACATTTTATACATATTTGATGTTAGGTGGGTATAAAAATAAATGAATCTCTATTGTTCGAATTTGGCTTATCAATTCCATTTTGTTAACCATTATCCCGTTAGCATTCAACCTGTCCAAACTAATTCCATAAATATTGCCTCCTAATGTTCAACTCACTATAACCCATCTCTATATATATTTTGCCATAATATATGATGACATCATTGTAAATATTGCAGGAAGTTATAAAAACAGTGAAACTTTGAGATCTCATATTTACAGGGACGGGTTTGAGTGTATTGAATGCTAAAAAGTTAAGTTAAACCACTCACACTTGCAAGCAATGATCAATTTAATTTAATTTTTTAAACTTGATTCTGGTGTAAAAAATGATTGACTTTCTTTGTTGTCATAACCTTTTTCTTTCTACCTTCTCTATTACATTTCAGTCACTAACAGCTATAATTCTAGGCTACTATAACCAGGAATTGTTTAAATAACACAATTGCTTCAAAAGACAAACTATAAGCTGCTCTTATTAATAGCATGACCCACCCACCTTAAGCTTTCTTTATCTCCTGTCATCAAAGTGGATGATGACAGAAGATACTGATCAATCAAAAATATATATCTATATTTTCAGTAAATTATATGACTAAATTGATTACTAGGTTAGCACTATCAGTCAGTCAGTTAAGTCCCATACGTGAAATATGCTTGGGCGATCATGTCTCGAAAGAGACATGACTGACTGGGCAGAAGATTATCTTGCAATAGGTTGCCATTACTTTCTGCGGTAGACTGGTTGCTAGCCAAGGCTATAGAACCCAATCTGTCCTGTTATTTAACCCATAACTGGAAGGAAGAGACGGATTAATACCTTTCCCAAGGGTATTTGCGCATAAGTGAATGCAATCAATTCAACTGGAACTCGAACTCGGCTCCCCGATTTCTTGTTTTGAGCCGATATCCACTGCACCACAACGCACATCCTAATTGCAGAAAATTTTATTTAGCACTTCATGATATATATAGAAAAACTGAATTTCATTGATATATAAAAAAATTTTAAGGAGGATAAACATACACATATAAAATGCAGTTTTATTCGTCCATATATATTAAACACATTGTATATATATATGAATAAATATAGTTTTAAGGTGTGCTATATTTATAGGATAAAGTGCTCAATATCAGAGATAGAGCATATGTAAATTTGCACGAGAAACTAGATTAGCAACTAGATCCCACCCTTTTATAGTGAAACCGATAAAATGCAACCGCAACTTCTACTCCAACAGTTTCTTTTCTCGCACTTCCCGACTGTGGAATTCCCTTCCACATGATTGCTTCCCCGACGGCTACAATCTCCAGGAGTTTAAATGTAAGGTCAATAGACACCGCCTAACACACTAACTTGCTCCCATTCTTTCAAACACTCTTCCCATCTGCCCAACCCTCATCCTCGGTATCCTTACCCATCTATCACCTTCCTTCTGACATTTCCTACATCTAACCACTCTTCCTCTTTACCTTCCCCTATGTAGCCCCATGCACAATAGTGGCAATGGAATGCCTTGCTTGGGGTGAAATGATTAAAACACACACACACACACACACACACACACAATTTGTTTAATTATATCTACTGAGTGCCCATAGCCCAGTGGTAGAATATCCAACTGATTACAATTTGGTTGGATTTCAATCCTGGCTTAAAGCAATCGTCAGCCAATGAAGAGTTTTGTGTTTATCTATATTGGCGTCATTACTTCGGAGTTCATATTGGCCATGTAGGGGTTTTTATTCGCAAGCGCTTGAAATTGTGTCTTAGCATTCTCTTTTATAATTTTAGCTGTCCTGCATTTTTGGGTTGGGTACTTTTATCTATTGGATGAGCATTGTGGTGCAGTGGATATCGACTTGGAACAACAAATTGGGGAGTTGGGTTTGAATTCCAGTTGAATTCCTTGAACTTACTTATGCACAAATACCCTTGGGAAAGATATTAATCTGTCTCTTCCCTCCAGTTATGGGTTAAATAATAGGACAGATTGGATTCTATAGCCTCAGTCAGCTACCAGTCTACCGCAGAAAGCAATGGCAACATACTGCGAGATAATCTTCTGCCTAGTCAGTCATGTCTCTTTCGAGACATGATTGCCCAAATCATGTATCATTTATGGTACTTAACTGACTGATTTTTATCTATTAGCTTGTTTGGAATATAATGTCTGATTTTTTTTTATAAAAATGTATTCTAATAGCTTATTATAAAAATGTATTACTCATTCTTAATGATTAAAATGTCCTCTTCAATAATTTTATAACAATTTCTTTCAGAATTTCAATTAAAATATTATATGCCTCATATCTTGAGCACAAAAATAGAAGAGATGCATCAACAGGTCATGGGGTGATGGATACGCTTGTGATTGAAGAGTATAGAACAGGTTTCTGAAGTCCCACAGTGGGGAGATGAGTTTTGAAGATCAAGGTGGTAAAGAATGTCCCTCTACAATTGTCAAGCAACATCTGAAAACACTTGTAAAACAAAACCCATTTTAAAGTGTTAGAAAAATATCTCAGATAACGGGTGTCAGCATTTCAACAGTATCAAACTATTTCAAGTAAATTAGCAAGATGAAGAAACTGGGTAAATGGGTCCCACATACACTCTGTGAAAGTCAAAGAGTTTGAGATTTTATAGTGGATTTAATGTGGCATCTAAGAAATTTGAAGGATTCATTTCTTGTTTGAATAGTGGCAAGAAATGGATTCTTCATGACAATCGTAAATGATTGGCTCAGTGGCTTAATGATGATGAAGGACCCAAACACTTTCGAAAATCGAAATTGCATCAAACAATTATGGTGACTGCCTGGAGGGGGTCTGCCATTGGCATTATTCATTACAGATTTCTGGAACCTCACCAGAGCATCACTGCCAAAATTTATTGATAGCAACTGAATGAAATGCATATTAAGCAAAATGTGACTGGTACTGGTTAATTGATTAATTCTGCTTCCTGGCAATGTTCAACCACATGTTGCCAGGATGGCACTGCAGAAACTTCAGATACAAGATTTTGTCGCATCCCCTCATATTAATTTACTCTCTTGCCTGCTGACTACCTCTTTTTAACAAAATATGGACAGTTCTTTTAAGCCAAAAAACATTCTGTTGCAAAGATACAGAAATTTCATTTCTTGGTGTCAAAACTTTTAGACTTTTATTATAAAGGCATAAATAAAGTTGATGGTGAAAATGTACAAATGTTCATGTTTCTTTTTTTGACTGATTTAAATGTTGTTTAAATTCAATCATTCAGGAATAAAAGTTGGTTCTAATTATCAGAGATTCAGTCAGTCAGTCAGTTAAGTGCCATACGTGATACACGCTTGGGCGATCATGTCTCTTTCAAGACATGACTGACTGGGCAGAATATTATCACACAGTAGGTTGCCATTGCTTTCTGAGTAGACTGGTTGCCGACCAAGGCTATAGAACCCAATCTGTCCTGTTATTTGACATAGCTAGAGGGGGAAGAGATGTATTATACTATTAACTAGTAATTAGTGGGGGATCAGTTTATTACTTCATAACAATAGAAATCCGATCCCCCACTTTATGACCAGCAGAAGCCTTAATCATGTTTTCAACTATTATATTCAGTCAGTCAATTAAGTGCCATACGTGATACATGCTTGGGCGATCATGTCTCGAAAGAGACATGACTGACTGGGCAGAATATTATCCCACAGTAGGTTGCCATTGCTTTCTGCGGAAGACTGGTTGCCGACCAAAGCTATACAACCCAATCTGTCCTGCTATTTAATCCATAACTGGAAGGAATAGTAGGATTAATACCTTTCCCAAGGGTATTTGTGTGTAAGTGAATGCAATGAATTCAGGTGGAATTCAAACTCGGCTCCCCGATTTCTCGTTCCGAGCTGATATCCACTGCACCACAACGCACATAGAGATTATTTTTCAAAAAAACAAATATTTTCTTCACGGCAAAGTTGATTTTCTTTAAACACTTATTGTTTTTTATAAATGGAGTGAAGATTTTTTCCTTGTGACTGTTAACAATTTGTAGGATCCAGTCAGATGTTATCTCTAAATATTTTTTAAAATTATAGTTGTTGTTTTGTAAGTCAACTCAAGTATAGGTTTTCACCATTTTCTGAACAGAAGTAGAAGTTTATCACTTCTTTTCTGTTAAGGATTTGGTTTCTTTCTAAAGTTTACTTATTCTCTTTCACTTCCAATAACCCCCTGCATCTTAGTGGCATTACCACCTTGCTTGGGGTGAAATGATTAAAAAAAATGTTGGATTAAAGTTGTGATCGAAGAGTGTGCACTGGTTTCTGAAGTCCCACAGTGGGGATGTGAGTCTTGAAAATCAAAGTGGTAGAGGATATCCATGTACAATTGGCAATCAACATCTGAAAACACTAGTAAAACAAATCCCATATGAAAGTGTTAGAAAAACATCTCAGATAGTGGGTGTCAGCATTTGACGTAAATTTTACTATCTCAAGAAAATTACTTTCTGCAGTCATATTTATTGTCATATCTGGTCGAGTGCTCCAGCTATTCATTTTGGAGTTTTTGACAAAATCCAAAGGAGGATCTGCAATATCATCGACCCCGACTTATAAGCCCACCTTCAGTCACTTTCTCACTCATATGATGTGGCTTCCTCTCTGTCTTTTCTACAAGTATTTTTATGGAAACCGCTCTGACATGGTTTTTTCCCGGTACCTCGACCATGTGTATTTACTCCTGCTACTAGATTGGCATCTAGGTCCCATCCTTTTACTGCCAAAATTGTTAAATGTAACCAATTCTTCTACTCCAAAGTTTATTTTCTTGCACTTCCTGTTTGTGGAACTCACCTCCATTCACTTGCTTCTCTGATAGTTACAATCTCCAAAAAGTTTTAATGCAACGTCACTTGCCATCTTTTATCTACTTGATTCCCATTCATCTCTTACCTTTTTCTCAACATCCCAATAGCTACAATCTCCAAAAGCTTTAATGCAACGTCACTTGCCATCTTTTATCTACTTGATTTCCGTTCATCTCTTATCTTTGACATCTCCTGTACCTTTTTTCTCTCACTGTAACCACCTGCGCGCTAGTGGCATTTCTGTCTTACTTGGGGTGAAATGATTATGCAAAAACAGTCAACATCCATCTTCAGAATGTGTGTGTTATAGCAGGTCATTAATTTTCTTAACTTTGAAACCATTTTTGTTATTTAAGCTGCAACACTTTATTACTATTATTGTTATTGTTATTATTATTAATATTTACAATTTGCATTTCATCATTGTTATTTTTATGGCAATGTTTCATTTATCCCACCAATCTTTCTCATGTATAGGTCACAAACTATAATGACATAAGTTCAATCCCTGGATTAGGCAGTGCGAAAATACACTCACTTACTGGTGAAGTAAAGTGTCATCACAAAGAAAAATTGCCAACTTTTTTTTTTTTTAATCATATCACCCCAAGCAAGGCGGTAACGCCACTGATGTGCAGGGGGCTACATAAGAGTGAGAAGATTATAAAAGAGAAAACTGGAAACCACATCCTAAACATGAAATAAGGGATGAGCCTCTTCACCTGTTCAATAGATGTGGGTGGAGTGTGAACAGGGCCATAGTTTAGTCTATCTACTCTAATTGAAAAAAAAAACAAAGTGAGAAGATTAGAAAAGAGAAAAACCAAAAACCGCATCCTAAACAGGGAAACAAGGGATGAGCCTCTTCACCTGTTCAATAGATGTGGGTGGAGTGTGAACCGGGTGATAGTTTAGTCTATCTACTCCAATACAGGGCAGAAGATTATCTCGCAGTAGGTTGCCATTGCTTTCTGCGATAGACTGCCAGCCAAGACTACAGAACCCAATCTATACTATCACTCAACCCACAACTGGAGAGAAGAGATGGATTAATACCCCTCCCAAGGGCACCTGCGCATAAGTGAATGCAAGAGATTCAACCAGAATTCAAACTCGGCACCCCGATTTGTAGTTCCGAGCCGATATCCACTGCACCACAACGCACATAGAAGGAGCAAAAAAGTTCTTGCCCTGACCAAGTAGGCACATCAGACATTACAATATCTGAAAATGAGAGAAAATAACAATGTATGTGGCTGAGGGTTTTGTTTCAAATTTCTTGTCAACTGCAAAACAAAGATCTCACCTCATCCATCGTAAATGTTAGGAATTAAGAAACATCTTTGTCGTTTTGTTTTTTTTTAAAGATGAACTTTAGTTTAAAAATTATATTAAAAGCTTATCTAATACAAGGCTCAAGAGCCACTCAGAGTTGTAGTAAGTTGGCATGCCCTGACACAGACCACTGGCTATAGAAATAATATCATAGTGGTATCAGCTTTTAAGAGCCATAGCCAGCACTTACATAAACTCAAGCTATCAAAGAGACTCGCTTTCTATTCTTTTGCCTAGAACAATGGTTCCCTGATATTGTGATACCTCATAGGTGTGTTGGAAAAGGATAGCAGGTGAGGCAGAATGATTGAAAGACAATCAAAGATTTAGAAAGTTTCAAAAAATTCATACGCCAAAATGATTTTAAAATTAAAAATATTATTATGAATTACTTATAATTGCAGTCCCACTATAGTTATAATTATTGACTAATGTTATCATTATGATATTTTTGCATTATATCAAGTATTAAGAATATAGTAACTAGGGTCCACAAATTGGAGGAGAGAGTTATCAATGATAATGTTTTGATTTTGAATCCATGGTTATCACTCTTTAACCTTCTCTCTTTTTTTTTATTTTTAAGTGTACTTTTATTCCATAAAATTTGGTGAGACACAAGTAAATTCTCAATTTGAACATGTGGCCCAGAGAAAAAAGTTTAGGAATCACTAGCCTAGAGTGTTTCCCTACAATAATACTTTCTTTGTTTCAAATGTAAAAACGTGAACTCTCTTTTCAAAGAAAAATGTACCTTTCCATAATGAAACTCTTATTAATTTCAACTTTTGTAGAATTAATGTTTTATAAAATTTCAGCCTGTCTTCCACTTTGCCTTTATTCTGTATCCCTTTGTTGAAAACATTATCAAGTGGTTATGATAATCCCACTCACAAGATAAAATAACACTTCAAAATATGTAATATGAATAACAATAAGCGAAGATTATGAGGATAAAAACAATACAACTTGACTTGAAGAGGTTAAGATTGTTGTTTCCAGGGAAGCATCCACGTGGGAGTCTGTTCAGTTCTTGGGAAAAAATAATGTAAAATGACTACCATACCTAGTTTAATTTTCAGTAACTGTTTCTACTTTTTCACAACTGCTATGGACCTTAATGACCTCTGATATAATCTGCATTTGCCCTATGTTATGTGAGGTCTTGTAATTATTCACACAAAAACTGGATCCATTGGGTTTTCCTATGGTCATGATATCTAAACACACACTAAGTCAAATTATTTATTATGTATTAATTGGTATCAGTCAGTTAAGTGCCATACATGAAACACGCTTAGGTGATCATGTCTCGAAAGAGACATGACTGACTGGGCAGAAGATTATCCCGCAGTAGGTTGCCATTGCTTTCTGCGGTAGACTGGTTGCCAGCCAAGGCTATAGAACCCAATCTGTCCTGTTATTTAACCCATAACTGGAAGGAAGAGACGGATTAATACCTTTCCCAAGGGTATTTGCACGTAAATGAATGCAATGAATTCAGCTGGAATTTGAACTCGGCTCCCCGATTTCTCATTCTGAGCTGATATCCACTGCACCACAACACACATCAGTTAATAATAAATATGGTACATAGGTATGTAGCTGAGAAAGATAAATTGCTGAGCTAAATGCAAATTCTGGCCAAGTTCATTCCTTTCAGTTTTGTATAAATACCCTTGGCTAGTCTTCCAAAGAGCAATACACTGTGCCTCTGAGGCTTCACTCTCTCGACCAACCTCAAATGGATTGACTACATTGAATCTATAGCTGCATCTACTGCTAGGAAGGTTGGGTCACTGTGTTGGGCCAGGAAGTTTTCCCATCAGAATCCATTGTTCACATTTATAAATCTACCATTTATCCGTGCCTTGAATACTGTTGCCATATCTGGTCGGGCGTTCTCCAGCTATTCATCTTGAGGTTCTCAACAAATCCAAAGAAAGATCTGTGATATAATCGATCCTTACTTGGCAGTCCGCCTTCAGTCACTTTCTCACTGATATGATGTCGCTTCCCTCTGTCTTTTTTTATAAGTACTTTCATGGTAACTGCTCGGATTAGCTTTTTTCCTTGATATTCCAAAAATGTGTATTTACTTGTGCTATTCGATTGGCCTCAAGGTCCCACCAACTTTACCATAGAAATAGTTAATTGTAACTACATTTTCTACTCTAATTGTTTCTTTTCTTATATTTCCTGTTTGTGGAACTACCTTCCATTTGCTTGCTTTCCTGATAGCCACAACCTCTAAAAGTTTAAAAGCAATATCAATTGCTATTTTCTATCTCCTTGATTCCCATCCTTCTCTTAGCCTTTCTTTGTACTTTTCCTGTACCTTATTTTTTTTAATTACTGTAACCTCCTGTACATAAGGGGTGGTCCTGCCTTCCTTGGGGTGAAATTATTATTAAAAAATATGGGTTAAAAGCAGAGCAGAATGGGCTCACTGTCCATGGTTAGCAATCAGTCCTGACAGCTTTAAATTCAAAATCCTTTGTAGCCCATGCAATCTATTCAGCCAAGGAAAAGATTATGAATTTCACAATTGGAGTGCATTATTATATTGATAGGTTTGATAAAAAAACAAACAAATACTGATACAATTCTGAAATATACTTATACTAGCAGTATAGTCCGGCATTGCTTGGGTGTAATGAAAGCTTTAAAACTAATCCATGGTCCTGGAGCTCAGACTCTTTGGATGTTGTTTCTAGTTAAAGCGAAACCGTAGACTGAAAGAAAAATGAATGGATGTAAGTCAAATTTTGATTTCCTGATATCGATATCAAATAAGTTTCTTTCGTCGTGTATCAAATTTGATTAAAATCAGACCACTCCTTCTATAACTTGATTTTTTTGATTATCGATTTTCGATATTTATCGGGTGTACCTCGACACAAAACCTAGCTAAGAACACTCGCAAAAGCTTATAGTACAACTGTGTAAATTTTCAAGGTAATCAGTTCAGCCATTTTGGAGTCTATAGGTAACGGACACACACACACACACACACACACAGAGATACACACACACACACACACAGACAAGGGGGTAGGACTTGGGACCCTGCCCTTAAACAAATCCCAATGAGACTTGCTCCGTCAGGGAGGAAGCCCGCTCAACCCGACTAGGGTGAATGCGGCATACATACATACATATACACAGACAAAGTTCCATTTATAAATAAGTTTAGATATATTTCAATAGTATTTTTATTAGTTTTAATATCTACTAGCAGTATAGTCCGGCATTGCTTGGGTGTAATGAAAGCTTTAAAGCTCAGGTTCTTTGGATGTTGGCACGAAAGACGAAAAAGCATTATCAGGGGTATCGGTTTCAGATATCGGGGGGGGGAAAATGAGTCGTCTGAGAAGATCTACTAATGTCTAAGTCTACAAACTATAATTTTTCCAAGTGAGAGCAAATTCTGCAGCAAGAACCACGATAAAAGGGCTGAAATCCTTATCTTAATCAGACCTGATTGGAAATCGGGGAGAAATTGGAAAAAATAAGTCACCCATAACCTGACAAGAAGCCTAAAGAATATTTGAAGTTTGGTGAGAATCGGATAAGAATTGTGGATTTGTTTATAAAGGATATACAGACAGATAAACAGACACACACACAAATATCTTGCTTTTTATATATATATATTATCGATTTTCTGCACTATTTTAAGAACTGCAACCTTGAAACTTCTGAATATTGTTTCTTATGTCTTTGTCTGAGTGTATCAAATTTGATTAAAATTGGACCACTCCTTCTATAACCTGATTTTTTTGATTAGCAATTTTCTATATTTATTGAGGGTACCTCAACACAAAACCTAGCTAAGAACACTCACAGATGCTTTTAGTATAACTGTGCAAATTTTCAAGAAAATCGGTTCAGCTGTTTCAGAGTCTACAGGTAATGGGGACACACACACAGACACACACACACACATACACACACAGAGACAAAGTTCCATTTATAAATAAGTTTAGATTTAACATAAGAAATAGTTACAATAACTTATTTAGTGATGTGAGATTTTATTTTACTACTTGAGGGTTGCTCATCCTATTTGAAATAAGTAAATATATAGCAGTATATTTATTTTTTGATTTAATATATATAAAGATTTCCACAGGACTCAATATAAGCCTTTCCCAAGTAGAAACTATGGTCTGGAATTGGAATGAAAGTGGTAATGGAACCTACCCTGAATAAAATTTCAAGATGTGGAATTGGTAAACTTTAAACACTTCAAATACCTCAGTGTATGGATCGGATTATAACAAATTTAGTATAGCAGATATAGAAATTAAATGGGGAATAAGCTGGGTTAGAAGTTGTTTCACCCAATACAGCAAATTGCTGCAAAAGCAAAACTTTAACCTTCTTAAATAGCCATGTCTGATCAAAACTTTTACACGAATGTTATGCAAGACCCTGAACCCATTCAGAAATCTCTAATCAGTCTTCTGTATCCAACCACTTTCTAAAATCAATGGTTAAAATTGCTTTGAGTAAGTGAAGACTGTGCATCTTGGCAAAGACTATCCTTCTTCAGATCTTGGTGCTACAGAATCATAAAGAACCTTACCAAATAAGTGAAACCACATTATTTAAGAATTTTTAACTGCAGTAGCAACTAAAATGGATAACACACGTAACTCAAAGAGAAAATAATGGCATAGTCAAAATACCGATATTCTAGACTACTCCAAATAAAAAATTTGGAAGGAAACCCCCATCAACACTAGAAAGAGTGATAACAGCTACTGAACTTGAGAAACACATTTTCCTGAAAAATTGTTTCATGAGAAAGATTTTATAGATTTCAATTGAAAGTAGTACTGGCTGCTCGGTCAATGAATACTGAATGTTTCCTTATGAGAAAATGGCTAATATTGCTATTAACATTACCATGGATCATAAGCAAGATATAAAATAAAAAGAGAAACAAGATATTGTAAAATTATTGAATGATGGGAAAGCAATGGAATGTGGGAAAAAAGTTGAACAGAAATCATAAAATGAAAAAGAAATTGAAAATGTTGGCAGGATAAGAGCAAGAAAAAAATGAACTACTTTTAAGTATGTTGCTAAAAGATTTTTAAGAAAAATTAAAAGAAAAGTGGATTGGCCAGCAAGAAAACATTTGAAGAAGAGCTAGTATTATCAATTTCAACCAAAGAAAGATACAGAATATTAAGAAAGATTATTTATTGGTTAAAGATATGAAAGGAACCAAACTACCACCTTCAAGTAGACAGCACAATGATAAACTTGGAAGTTTGTCGATGAAGTAAATGAAAACTGATTTATTAACAATAATCATGAATGTAAAACTATATTGGATGAACCTGATGGATGGTCAAGAGATTAAACTGATTTGTGCACCAAAGCATCCAAATAGAAGTAAGAATGTCATTACTCTCCTCTTCTTGAGTAAATGAGAAAGATGGCTGTAACCAATTTAATGCTTTTATAAAATGACCTCAAACTGCAATTAAATTTTCAACACACAAAAAGTGTCATAAATATAGAGAGTAACAGTAAAAAAGTAAAATTTGCTCATAAAATCCACCTCACACCAAACAAATAGTTGTCATTATTGAACCCAATGGGTTACCCATCAATTTGCTTCTAAATAATTTTATCAAAACTGAAATATTTTTAGCCCTGTAAATTTTTGTTTGACCTTGTATGACCTTCAGTTAATTTAGAAATCAGCACGATTTATTCTATCATCTTTTTCTATACTAGTTACCTCTCCATGTTCAAATTTACTTCGAAGAATGCAATTGTTTGGCTGTAATATGTATTTAAAAGTCACCAACTAATTATGCCTCCAGTGATCTTGAAGAAAGAATTGAACCTTAACTGTCATACTATTTGTGACGACAAATGTACTCTATAGCAAAATTTGTGATGCCAAATGCACTCTATAGCAAAATTTGTGATGCCAAATGCACTTTATACCAAAATCAACATTTCAGCCCATTTTGGTATAAATTCATTTTGCTAGAAATTATATCTAGTGACTTCTAGTCACCATCAATGACTCCCAAGGTCAACTTCATATATTCTATATTATTACTTGAGTTTTGTGTTTATCTAATCCATCTCCATTCCCAAATCTGGTTTAAATAGTAGGATTTATATCTCAAAAGATAATTGTTATTCTAAAAAAAATTAATGTAATATTCATTTCACAAAAAAGTTTTGGCTTCAATCTTGTTAGGAATGACTGCAAAAACATTCTCCTCCTTAAATTTATAGACGAAATCATACAGATGCATGCCGGGATTTCTTCCTAGACAATAAGATAGACAACTTCACATTTTTTCCACCATGTGTTCTTTCATGTCTTGAAGTCAGAATGCTGCAATCACTTGTTTGTACCCCTTTTTGGTGTTAACTTCATTCTTACTTTGTCAAAATTTTGCCTTACTACTGTTACTTTGCCTGCCTTTGTCTTGCATCTAGGTGCCATCTTGTATAAAGATGGTACCTGCAGTTCGTAAATCTTCACATAGATTGTAACAACTATGGCAGTGATATCCAAATTGATGAGAATATGGAAGAGCAAAATCAGCTTTCAAACAAAGTACAGACTGTACAAATTGTTTGCAGGTATAGAGAGAAGGATCCAAGCATTTGAGAACAAAAGCATGAGAAAATTTCTTGTCATTTTCTATTGGGAACAAAAAACCATTGAGTTTGTGCGGAAAAGGGTTGAAAGTTTTTTGGGATACCAGGAACCTCTTCTCACCACTGTCAAATGGAGAAAATAGTATGATTTGGATTCATGACAAGGTAAGACAGCCTGTGCAATGTGCAAAGCACTGTTGAAGATGGACATAGAAGAGGATGCCAATGAAGAAACTAGTTGGACAATTTTAAACAATGGACAGGTGTGACTGTACCAGAATCGCTGATGGCTGTCATTGATAGACTGTTGTGGAAAAGAGTTAGTGTGGTTTCTGTATTCAGATCTGCCCTACGATTACAAAAATCAAGGGGAGGATGATGATGATATATATATATATATATATAAATATATATATATATTCTTAAATGCCTATAATAGATAACAGTAGCAATTGGTTATCACAATGGCTTTCCATACTTAATACTTCTCACCCCACTATTGCGTGGTCATGTGTGACGTTACAAGCTGTAGTGCAATTTTTGCTTTCAACATGCATGCATATGCTCGCCATTTTCTTTGAAAATCTTCCATGCAAACAAAATAGATGACTACTACTATTGTTCATCCATGAACTGTTTAATACACTCAATATAATTGTCATCTTTGATAATGGCTGATGCAAGTCGAAAGCTGAGAAAGGATTAAATAAAAAACGTGTATGAATATTCTGATTTTCTTTCTTCTTTCAACGATAATGCTATTAAGCTTATCAGATGATATGAAAAGAATTTACATAAAATGAATCGACAAAACTTGTCTATTATTTAATGAAACATGCATCAATATATATATATAGGGTGTATCAAAAATATTTTTACAAACTTTGAGAGCAGGTTCCTCACACCAAAACAAGGACAAAAGTCTGTATAAAATCCATGAAAGATGGATAGGTAGGGGAGGACTAGTTCCAAGGCTTGAAAAACGGTTCCAAATTCAATCCTTTGTTTTTTTTATCTGTGGGGCTACCTAAAACAATTGCTTTATGCAGCAGACATTAATAATGTAGGGATAGTTCATTAATGTGTCATGGGAGCCTGCAAAATCATTCAATACCATGAAGGAGTATTTGAAAGGGTTTCCCAGTCAATGATGTAACTGGCTTAAATGGAGGAAATTTTGAAAATTTGTTGAGTTGCTTTGTTGAGTTACAATGATGGCATTTTAAACATATGTTTATATAGGCATTTTACCTTGTTTTAGTGTCAGTAAAAGCCCTCTGGCTTTGTAAAAGTGTTTTTAAATCATATATTGAAGTGTACATTTAACAGTGTCAACATAATAACTCGGAAACAAAGGATTTGTGGATATATATTTATATGGACTTTTGTCCTTGGTTTTGTTTGGGGAACCTGCCCCTAAAGTTTGTAAAAGTATTTTTTGATATACCCTATATATATATATATATATATAGGGTATATCAAAAAATACTTTTATATATATGTATATCAGTAGCTACTCCAGCATCTATGCATCGCTCATTCAGTAATGAATTGGAGCACTCTGGCTATTGGCATATGATACATCATATGCTAAAAGTCTTCCTCCTTCTATCGAGTACCCATAGCTCAGAGGTAGAATCGCTGACTGACACCAATTCGGTCGGGTTTCAATCCTGGGTTAAAAGCAATTGGATGTCTAACCGTACTGATGAGCTGTGATACAGCGAAACAGATCTGTCTCCAGATGACTATATATATATATATATATATTCTGTTTCTTTCATATTATTTTTGCCCTGTTCTTTTCATCCTTTTATTATTGGTTATTGGAAACTTTGTCAATTCTGTTTGTGTTTGTTGGGCATTTATGCCAATTACATCTAATCATGGCCCATTACTCTGCAAAAAGAATAATTCTTACAACACAAAATATGTTTTGGCTTTAAATAACCCACAAAGAGTAGACAAGTTGTAATAAAAACAAACCAGTCAATCAACATTGTGGTTATCTGTGCCAAAACCTAGGCCAATGAAACTTTCTTCTTGAATTTTGAATATCTAGATTTTTGCACTGAGGATACTATTCATATGGAATAATAATAATATTGATTCTTATAATAATATAAAAATGATGGCCTTAGACATTAGCATAATTGTATTTTTTGTTGACCAATTAGTTATTGCATGAAACATTATGAAATTTCAATAATGAATATTTGCAAAGTCAAAACTTATTAATTCCTAATTAAAGTTTGAATATTTTCGTGTGTTTACATAATAAAGATAAATATTTTTCTTTAATAATTTGTATATTAACTTTATGGATAAACTGCAAAAATCAATTTACATTCATTTAATTATAATTGTTTTCATCATTTTATTCATGTGCATTTTATGATATAATTTTTGGTGTGCTTTTAATCTATATATATAAAATGTAAAAATGGATATGTCTGTCTGTCTGTGTTTTTGTGTGTCTTCATTCTAACAAACCTTACTCCTCCAAAACCCTTGGTTCGATTTCAACCAAAATTGGGTTGATCATGACATGAACCATTGATTATGACATGAACCATTGATCATGACATGAACCACTGATGCACACAAAAATATTTTGAATCAATTAACAGGGTGTGGCAGAAATCACCAAAATGCTTAAAATTTCTAAACTCTTCTCCTCCAAGACACCTTATGTGAATTCAACCAAAATTGGGTAACTTGGGTCTAAACCTTTGATGTACACAAAAAAAAAAAAAAAAATTGAATCAATGTACTGGGTTCATAAAAAATCAATGACAAACAATTTTAGGTGGTCTTTTGTACAATTTTAAACATTTCTCGAAGACGTTTCACTCAAGCTCAACCGAAATTGAGTGACTGGTAGATCAAGGTCTGATGCCTTTATATGTGAACAAAACTTTCAATTTACACACAGGGTGTGGCAAAAATTAATGGAAAATGTTGCTTTTTGCGATTGTTTATTTCTCAAAAACACTGAGTTGCATTAGAACAAAAATCATATGCCATAACAAATTTCATGTTTTCTACAAGGTGCCAATCCCTCCAATGTTGTAGGGACAATGCATTCACTTCTTCTGTGTCACAACATCATCACATCTCATTACAGGTTTCCGTTACGCCTGCCCCCATTTTTCCAATTGTACATACATCATTCCTGTTTAGTGGCAAAATTGAATAAGCATGAATCTCATTTTACAAATACAACAAAAACCAATATTTACTTTGCATTTTTTTAACTTACACATCATGGCAACCTCATACTGGAGCTTTTTGAATAAGCACTTGACCTTACCATTTCAACATAACCACTAAAAAACCCTGAGCAATGTCAAGCTATACAGCTAATATAGTATAAAGATGTCATTGTACCATGAGGTACTAGATTATTACTGAAAGTAGTTTCTTCATTTTTTTATAGTCACAACATTTTTCTTGTTTTTTTTTATACACTAATGTTTACTCTGTACAAGACTCAAGAGCCACATGAGATAGAGCATTACAAATTAAAAAGTAAGAGGCACAATTTATGCGGAAAGGTGGGGAATGTAATGGTTATGATAGTATGGAATGTCAATATTTTCAAATTACATGTGATATCCATTTTATTTGTCTATATTTCTGAGATGAGGTGTCGTAATTATTTACATTATTCAAACTCTTGTCCTCGTTTTTGTTTTCATATTCATGATGATTTGGCAGTTGTAACTCCACCCATCTTCAGGTGATAGTAATTTTGAACTAAACCCTTAATTTCATTCCTCAACGACACATGGCTCATGACACTTTATTTGTATTTGTGATAGAAATAATCTGTAAAAAATATTAAAAGGTTTAATGTACCTAGTTTTAAGTATAGTTATTGAATAATTCTTTACCACAAAATTTGCAACAATTTTTAGATAAGTAAAAAAATATTTTCTTTTTTTCAGAATCAATTTGATTCCATGGCTTCAACTGAGATAAAAGTAAACTGACCTTTGGTTAGCTGAACTGAAATCTACATGTGAAAACAATTGTGTATGCAACCAAACATAGTTCATTAGAAGATTTGAAAGCTAAAATAACTAATGTGATTTCAGGCATTACTGTAAATGAGTTGGCAAATATTTTTCGTGAACTGCAAAATCATATTATCCCTGTGTATTGATAATGATAGAGGACACGTGGAAACTTAAATAAAATTTCAATAAAACCTTAAAATATATAGAATTGGAGTAGATAGTCTAATTGGAGTAGATAGTCTAAACTATCACCTGGTTCACACTCCACCCACGTCTATTAAACAGGTGAAGAGGCTTATCCTTTGTTTCCTGTTTAGGTTGTGGTTTCCGGTTTATCTCTTCAATCTTTTCACTCTTACGTAGCCCCCTGCACATCAGTGGCATTTTCGCCTTGCTTGGGGTGATATGATTAAAAAAAAAAAAAAAAAAAAGATTTACTTTTTTCTAATCTTATTTACAAATTATTTCTATTGCAAATACAAATAAAGTTAAATTTAAATTTTTTAAAGTGCACACAAACTTTATGGACATCCTGTATATTAGACTTTTTAAATAATTCCTTATGTATGTGATTTCATCATTTTCTTTTTAAAAATGCCAAAGGATTTAGTTTTATACAATGTTACAAACAAATGTATCTATCTGCAATTCATTTTCGGCCAAAGTTTGAAATTTCTATTCCTTTGCAGCTCTTGTTGTCTCCCCCACCACTTTCTTCCTCACTTTTCTCACTTTTTCTCACTTTCTTCTCTCTCTGTGCATTTTCTCAAATTTTTTCCTCTTCGTTAATCCCAGGCATTGTGTGATTGATATCTGTATATGTCTATATTTTACTTCCTACCTAAATTTGGGGTCTATTTCTCCTTGAGCCGTTTTTCATTGACTCTTTCATCTTGTCTCTTTCTTTCTTTCTCTCTTGTTTTTCCTTTTTGTTTTTATTTCCTCTATGTCCTTCTCTTTCCCCTTTTCTGATTTTTCTTTTTGTTTTCTCATTTTCCTTATCCTCTTTACCTTCTACAAAAAATTTTGCCAATAATAAAAGGAAGTGAATTTTCATAAATTTTCTTTTAAAAGATAACGTTTATTGCCATCATTACTACCTGATGAGACATTGTTCTTTCAATGTCAGAACAAAATGTACAATTTTGTAGTAGATTGTGGTTTGTACATGTTCTAAAGTATAATTTATAATATATAATTATATGGTTATGTCAATTTTATATTGCGACATGGAAATTTCTATGTTTCGAGATCAATTCTCATCATCAGACAATGTTGGTGTGGTTGTGCAGACGATTTACATTTCGCAATGTAAAATTGACATAACCATATAATTATATTATATTATATTATATTAAGCTCTATAATACTCATTATATTGAGCACTGTTTATAATAAAATAAATGCCAGAGCACTCAAAATATAAAAAAAACCTTGAGTCCTCTTCACTTAGAAATATATATATCTAAACTTATTTATAAATAGAACTTTGTCTGTGTGTGTGCGTATGTGTCTCTGTGTGTGTCCATTACCTATAGACTCTGAAATGGCTGAACCGGTTTTCTTGTATTATAAGTGTCTGTGAGTGTTCTTAGCCAGGTTTTGTGTTGAGGTACTCCCAATAAATATCAAAAATCGATAATCGAAAAAATTGATTTATAGAAGGAGTGGTCCAATTTTAATCAAATTTGATACACTCATAGACAAAGACATAAGAAACGACATTCAGAAGTTTCAAGGTTGCAGTTCTTACAATAGTGCAGAAAATGGATAATATATATATATAAAAGACAAGATGTTTGTGTGTGTATCTGTTTATCTGTCTGTATGTCCTTTATACAAATCCACAATTTTTATCCAATTCTCACCAAACTTCACACAAATATTGTTTAGGCAGAGTCTGAGCTCCAAGACCATGGATTAGTTTTAAAGCTTTCATTACACCCGAGCAATGCCGGGCTATACTGCTAATCAATACATATAAATGTAGATATATCAATAAACTATGGGTTAAATTGTAGGGAAAGTTAGGCTATTCAACCTTGGTTGAAAACCAATCTAGAAGAAAGACAACTCTGATTTCCAAGCTATTTGTGACCTTGGTGAAACGTACTATGGAGCTAATAAAAGGAATATAGTATTCTCAACGACTTTATGATCCCATCTGCTGTCATTTAATCAATAAATAATCAATATCAATAAGTCTGTAGCTTGATGAACAAAGCATTTATTTTCAACAAAAATATTTATTTCTAATATAATCTGTTTTGTTGTCAATTTAATTTAGAGGTGAATATTAATCACATATATTCTCTAGGTGTTGATTGATGAAGGTTTTTTTTATTTTCTTGTATTTTTTCTATCATATAAATCAATGCAGAACTCAAATATTTAATACAATATGAACCTTTCTGACCAATTCTTTTCAACTATTTCTACCATTTATAATGTTGCACAGGCACCAGATTTGTTGACAGGGTGCAGCTTTTTTAGTCAAATACTTGTGGCTTAAAAATTTCTCTTCCATCAGATTGTTACCCATGAGTCAAAAAACAACACAGTTTCTAGGAGTAAACCAGATTTTATTCTTGGATTGTAACCTACTGCTATAAAAGCAAGCAAAGTTGAGATGAGGTGTAGGTGACGGGGGTGCACAGACCAGCAGCTGTCTACCCTGTCTATTCTTATAGGTCGACTTTGTCACTTCTGTGTGGCTTTTTACTGGATGATCTGTTTTATAGATAACAGTTTTCTTTATCATGTTATCTTCATCTAAAAACATAATTTCTCTTCATTCCTTGACTTTTTCTCTCTCTGAGCCTCTTGCTCTGAACTTTGAAGTTGACTTCACTTGTTGATAACCATTAGTTGAAAGTAAATGTTCCATATTCATTTTTGTGATTTACCTTCTTTGTCAATTTAACAAGACCTCAGCTGGCTCATTGCTACTATAGCTCTACTAAGTCATTCCTTTCTGATTTTGGCATCATCTTTGAACTGATTAATGAGCATTCTTGATGATCCATCTTTTGATCTTTTCATAATTTGGATCCCATGATATAAACAGATCCACTACTTCTTGTTTACTTCTCCAGTAATAGTAACTAAACTGCACTTGCCTTTCACAAATTGTTTCCATAGTCTTTGATATGTTACTATATAATTCTTCATTGGACAGCTGATATTTAGTATTGCTCTCAATAGTAAAGTATATGTACCATTTGGGAGGTGAAATGGAATGAAATCATATTCACCCTTAGTGCTACAAACTAGCTGAAGTGTTTAAAGTGGGGAAGGGTATCTTGTCCCTTGAAATAAAGCCTAAATGTGGATGACTATAAAATGATGATTCTTTAAAACTCACAATACAGAAGAACCTAACTGACAATAAAGAAAAACATTAAAAAATAATATCATCAAAATATACCATAACACATCACTCAACAAGTCCTGTGCCTGACATATAGATGGCACCACTAATAAAAAATCCATATGATTTTTATGAAGTACTAACCTTCAAATGGCATGTGACAAAATTTGGACCCAATCAGATTATTAGTTTACAAATTATAGTTATTTAAGTGAAGCTCCTGTTGCAAATGTTCAAAACGATGGAAAAACCTGAATTTCATATGTTGATAAAGCATTGTTTCTGATAGGAAAAAAGTACTCTTCAAGCAAAGCAATGGTTTGATAAATGTTATTTGGACACTGCTTTGTTGGAAACAACATTTAAGAGGTGCTATACTGACTTTAAACTTGATTGTGCAGGCACAAATGATACTGAACGCTTAGGTCACCCAAAATCAGCAGTTGTCCTGGAAAACACCACTTCATTCCAGAGTCAAATTGGCAGTCAGCTGAGTGGACAGCAGCAGGTGAATGTGCAAGTTATTTTGTTCATTGATTACCTTAGGAAAGGAAGAACCATCAATAGCAAATATTATATAGCATTACTGGTGCATTTGAAGGAAGAAATTGCCAAAAAATAGCCACAAATGAAGAAGAAAAAGTAATCTTTCACCAAGACAATGCATGGTGTCACAAGTCAATCATAATGATGGAAAAACTACATTAATTGCACTTTGAATTGTTTCTGCAACTGCCCTGTTTTCCAGATGCTCAAAAGAATGTTCTAAGGAAAGAGATTTAGCTCTAATGAAGAATTGATACCGGGAACTGAGGTATATTTTGAGATCAAAGACAAATCATTTTACAAAAAAGGCATTGAATTGTCAGGGAAGCATTGGAATCAGTGTATTACCCTAAAGGAGACTATGTTGATGAATAAAGTTGAATTTTGCCTAAAAGTTGTTATTTTATTAGTTAGGATTTATTGAGTGATGTGTTATATAGAAAAGTAAATAAGCTTGTAGGAATTATAAAGGTCTGTAAAAATGAAATAATGGCTTTTGATACATTTTCTGTATTTGATGGCTTTTGAATCTGTTGTTAAAAAAAACATATTAATAATGGTATTTTTGCGCATAATAAAATTGTTTGCTTGTTATTGATATTTGGATTATTGTCTTCATCTTTGTTGTTACTATCACAATATTCTGGCTTTTATTCTTTTATTCTTTTTATTCTTTTATTCTATCACAATATTCTGGCTTTTATCCTTTTATTCTTTTTATTCTTTTATTCTATCACAATATTCTGGCTTTTATTCTTTTATTCTTTTTATTCTTTTATTCTATCACAATATTCTGGCTTTTATTCTTTTATTCTTTTTATTCTTTTATTCTATCACAATATTCTGGCTTTTATGCTCTTTGGTCTTCTTCAGGTGCTTGTAAATTTTAGTAACCATCAGTAAATTTTAAAGTGAGCCCTTTATTAAATTTATGGGAATAGAGGAGATTCTTCTGATTTTGCTGTCCATGCCTTGTTCATATTGCATGTCGAAGTATGTACCACCTGATGCAGGGATTGAACTCACAATTACTATGTCACTGAATTCATGAACCAATGATTTAATCTACTAGGCTACTGAGCGAATATGTCTCTAGACTAGTGTTTCTCAATCTTTTTAAGCAACAGCACACCTAGAAGCAAATGAAAATATACACTAAGCTAAATTTTTAAAGGGTATATATTTAAACACTATGAAATAAAACCATAGATTAAAAAAATACTCACACAATTATAAACTTAATTTTATTTCAATGTTTCTGTTCAACTATTTGTGCAGCTTATTTAGTGTGAAGTCTGTGCCTGGTGTTTTTTCACAGTTTGTTCAATGTTTGGTTGAATGTGCAATGAGCAGACTCATTTCTTCTTAATAAATACTAAAACAAAGTATTTAAAAATAACATAATAATGATAAAAATATTTAAAACAACATAATAATTCACAGAATAGGGAAAAGTATTAATTTAAAAAAGCTTAAAAGTTATTAATTTATTAAAATACTAACACTTTACGATTACTACTTTCACACACTCATATATGCTGTGACTATTTTGTGACATACTTAAAAGAATTGTGTGACACACTAATATGCCATTCCAATGGAGTATATTATTTTTGTTTTTATTTAGCTAAAACATCTAAAATTAGATATTAAAAATAAATAAAATAGTTTCTAATTTTAGTTTTAAAATGTTTATATTTGGCTACTGGTAATCTGTCCAAACCTGTGAAGAAAATTTTCGATATGGTTCAAATTGTGCTAGCATGTTTTAAAAAATGTCTCCAAAAAGTTCTGTTTGGTAGTGAGGATAGATCCCACTTACTGTCATCAATTTAGGTTGCTCATTGAGTATACCATGTCCAAAAAAAAAAACAAAAAAAAAACAAAAAAACTAAATCTACTTTGGTGATTTTGTTTGGCATAGTGGGTAGAGGGCGCCAGTCACAATCCTTATCCTGGGCACTATCAGAACTCTGCACACCACTGGGAGTTGATATCCTTCATAATCATCATGGAAAGAATTGGACACTATTTTAGCTAAAGAATTAATAAAAATTCCTCTGGAAACAATACAAACTTAATATGAATGTTGACATTGTGAAGTGTTTTTTGCTCTGTTTAGATAGTCTGGGTGTTGAGCACTTTAATTTATTGTCTAGATAGGTGTTTGCTTTATGGTCTTTTTTCTTTTCTTGTTTGAAGTTTTTTTCTTGTCTAAGGTATTAGAGCTTTTGGTAAATTGTCCGTTGGTCATACTAACACTGTTGGTATTATTATTATTATTATTAGTAGTAGTAGTAATAGTAGTAATATATATATATATATATATATATATATATATATATATATATAGATAGGTGTGAGTTTGTAACCCTGGGTTTCACGCTTTTGCGCTCGTCAGACAAACTGATTAATTTTTTTAACAAATTGGTTATATTCGTGTATTTTTGTGGAAGTGGGGGAAATCTGTCGTCATGACACAGACATATATATATATACATTTGTATACCAATCAACGCGCGCAAGGACACACACACACACACACACACACACACACACACACACACACACACACACGTTCGGTCACTAAGGCTTGCATAAACACACACATGCGAATGTGTGGGGTTCGGTATATATTGATATTTATAATTATATACTTACACTTTTCACACACACATATATATATATTCAGACAAATAAATTAAATATGTTGGTTGCTAAAACCATTTTGTTAATCTTCGTGATTTTCCATAACATTGTATGTTCATATATATATATATATATATATATATATATAAAATCTGGGTATTGACTTCAATGCATATTTTTTTATTCACATATGCTTTACCTCTGATATTAAACATTTTAACCCATTAATATAGTATACCTTAAAACTACATTTTTATCCTATATATATATATATATATATATATATATAGTCATCTGCAGACAGATCTGTTTTGCTGTATCACAGCTGATCAGTATGGTTAAACATCCGATTGCTTATATATATATATATATATATATTATAAATTATGTTTTAGAACATGTACATAATTTTTTCTATATATGTCCTCTACAATCATATGGTTGTTTTGATGTTGGGCATCTAATGTCTCATCAGGAGGAATGGGCAAGAACTGAAATCATCCGCTGCCTATATTTGGTTCATTGTTGTTGTGGGGTTGGTTGGGGTTATTATAATGAAGGGAATATGTCTTTTGTGGTGTTGACCGTTAGACTTTTGAAGAACTTGGTGTGTAGATGCTAAATGGTTGATTAATGGCATTATCTGTTAGAATGTACATTTTTATTGGTCGGGTATATCTTTTGGTTAGAATTTCAAAGAACGTGGTGTGTGGGGGGTTGATTACTTGGTCAGTTTTGCGTGTGTGTGTGTGGGGGGCGGTTCTTTGTGATTAGGGAACCCATCTTGTTTGTTGACCTTAAGAATTTTTAGGACAGTGGCATGGTTAGCTAGTGCTTGATTGATGAGTGTCTGTTGTTACCAGACAGATTTTATGTATTCTCTTTAATCTAGTGGCCAGGTTGTCTTCCTTTGGGTTTCTTAGATGGACGTGATAGGGGTGGGGTGTTTTTTCCTTTTTCTTTTTGATTTTTCCAGTATATATATACCGAACACCCATAGCTCAGCGGTAGAATCGCCAACTGACGCCAGTTCGGTCAGGTTCCAATCCTGGGTTAAAAGCAATCGGATGTCTAACCATACTGATCAGCTGTGATACAGCAAAACAGATCTGTCTGCAGATGACTATATATATATATATATATAGGATAAAAATGTAGTTTTAAGGTATACTATATTAATGGGTTAAAATGTTTAATATTAGAGGTAAAGCATATGTGAATAAAAAAATGGGCATTGAAGTCAATACCCAGAGACATCAGGCCATATGTAATTTGTTTTTGCTTGAATATTTATACAGGTCTGTGATGCACTGTGGTTAGTATATTGTATTATTCTAACGGTTATTTTGGTTGTCAGTAACAGTTATGTTTCAAATTATTCTAGGGGCTATTGAGAGGGAATAAATGGTATTTTGGCATTTATAGTGTTGTTTGTTAACTTTTTCATGTATTATTTTATCGTTGGCTGTTATTATTACATTTACATTTACTTATGCATATGTGTGTGTTCTGCCCAGCAAAACAAGCATTAGAATAATATAATAGACTACCCACAATACATCTCTGACATATATATATATATATATATATATATATATATAGTTAAGTAAAAACACAATGCATATGCCCTGGTAATTGTGTTTAAGCATGAAACAGATTGCTTCCTCTGGGTGTTGACTTCAGTGTCCACTTACATATATATATATATATATATATTTTTTTTTTCCGGTTACATTTGTTACCATAACTCATATCCCTGAAGATGATCTCGGAAAGAGGTTGAAAGTACTTGGGTATGAATGGATTTTATTAAAAATAAGCAAACATAATGTTTGCAATTTATTTAATCTGACATTTTTATATATATATATATATATATATATATATATATATATATATATATATATATATCACAATTTGCTCCACACTGTAAATTATAATATATGTGAATAAAACAAGCAATATGGGAAAGTACAGACATAAAGAAGAAGATCTTATTTGTAATATTTCTTGGAGAGACACAGTCTGCCTTGGTGACATGTTCTATGCTTCTTATTTAAGCTGTATGGCTTTCACTTATTTTTCTAATTATTATTTTTCTGTATTTTTGAGATTAGGTATTGCAATTATTTACATTATTTACATTGTTTGGACTGTTGTTCTCATCTTGAGTTCAACACTTGGCTACACAAATCTTAGAGAGTTGAGTCAAATGGTTGTGTCTAAGACACCCAGAAGTGGCATGACTCATGGAATGAGAACAATCTACCCCAGTGATTAAAATAGAGGGTTCAGTTCAAAATTCCAATCAATTTGAAGAGGTTGGAGCAACAGCCAAAACATTGTCAATATGGCAACCAAGATGAGGACAACAGACGAAACAATGTAAATAACCTAAATATCATATTAATATATAGTAACTCTGGAAAATTACTTCATAACAACAGAAACCATATCCCCATTTTATGTCCAGTAGAATCACCTTAATACTAGTTTACCCTGCCATAAAAAAAATGATGGCATATTTGTTAAACTCTTACTATTAAAATAAAGTCTTTCCACATGTGAATCTTTAAATAGACTCTCCCAATCATTACTGTTATACTTTATTCTTTCACAGAGTTGATTTTCATCTCTCAGTTTCTAAGGCATCTTACAACAGACACTGATACCTGGTGTGTCAAGTGCATGAAAGATAACTCTATTTAACTCCATTGAAAACATTACAGACAAAAAATATTTGGTATATTATATCTAAACTTATTTATAAATGGAACTTTGTCTCTGTGTGTATGTGTATGTGTGTGTGTATATGTGTGTATGTGTCTGTGTGTGTGTGTCCATTACCTATAGACTCTGAAACAGCTGAACCAATTTTCTTGAAAATTTGCACAGTTATACTATAAGCGTCTGCGAGTGTTCTTAGCTAGGTTTTGTGTCAAGGTACCCACAATAATTATTGAAAATTGATAATCGAAAAAATCGGGTTATAAAAGGAGTGGTCCGATTTTAATCAAATTTGATACACTCATAGACAAAGACAAAAGAAACGATATTCAGAAGTTTCTAGGTTGCAGTTCTTACAATAGTGCAGAAAACCGATAATATATATATATATATATATATATAAAAGGCTAGATGTTAGTGTGTGTATCCGTTTATCTGTCTGTATGTCGTTTATACAAATCCACAATTTTTATCCAATTCTCACCAAACTTCACACAAATATTCTTTAGGCTGAGTCTGAGCTCCAGGACCATGGATTAGTTTTAAAGCTTTCATTACACCCGAGCAACGCCGGATTATACTGCTAGTAGTAAGATAAATGTGAAAGTGTCTGTAATATTATTGGTTCTGGCCTGGCCTCTTGATGTTAGTCACTTTCCCACTGCTGTAACTTCTCTCTGACTTTTTTATAAATATTTTCATGGCAGTTGTTCTAATGAACCTTGGTACCTCAACCACATGAACTTAAGTGTACTACAAGATTGGTAACTTGATCTCATCATTTACGATTGAAATAGCTAGATATGGCTATAAGTTCTATTCTAAAAGTTTCTTTTCTGACATTTTTCACCTGTGGAATTCTTTTTTGGCTTTTCGCTTTCCTACCATCTAGAGTATTTAAAAATTCAGACGTAGTATCAATTGATATTTTTTTTACTAACATGAAGAGTGATTATATTAAATCAATTGTTTGATCTCCTGCTAGGAAAGTTGGTTTACTGTGTAATGCAGACAATTTTTCTAATCAGAATCCAACTTACATATATATAAATCTACCATTCATCTGTGCATTGAATATTGCTGCCATATTTGGTCTGGTGTTCTGGGTATATATCTCAAGATTCTCAACAAAATCTAAAGAAGGGCTCGTAATATTATTGGTCCTGACCTGGTATCTCGACTTCAGTCCCTTTCCTATCACTGTGAAATTGCTTCCTCTGTATTTTTTTTATAAGTATTTTCATGGCAGTTGTTCTAATGAGCTATTCTTAGTACCTCAACTGCATGAATTCAAGGTATGAATTTTTGGGACTTATAAACCTAATGTTTCTGTAACCGTTTTATTTTTTACCAGAGCTCATATCGCAACCATTCAAACTAATGATTTTTTCTAGCACTCTGTATTATTATTTGTTTCCATCTTGTATTCATTTCTATGCTTGACCGGCTTAGGTGATTTTTATGGCCTAGCATATGTGCTGAGTCTTTAAGTTTATGTAGTTTCCAGTGGTTTTCTCTATCAATTCTTTCAACTTGATCCCATAGGGGACAGTGATCATGGCAATAAAGATGAGGACAACCATCCAAACAGTGTAAATAATAAAAATACTACTTCATCTCAAAAGTACTGATAAATACTTAAGTTTTTTTACATAATACTCGATAAGTGCAGTTAAACATTCTTCTGTTTAACCACAGTAATTGGAAATTGATTTTTTATAGTTACTAATGTACACATTAAGTGCACTTATTGAGGGATTCCTGTATTCTATTCTAAGTTCTATTTTAATAGTTTCTTTTCTCACACTTCTTGACTGTAAAACTCTTTTTGGATTTCTTGCTTCCCTGTTATCTATGATCTTCAAAACTTTAAATGCAATGTCAATCACCATGCTCTATCTTCCTGAACGCTGCTCTTTTATTCACTAACACCTTCTCATTCTCTTTCACTTCCACTAACCTGTTGCGTCTTTGAGACATTATTGTCTTGTATGGGGTGGGTAAAATTATTAGAGAATTTATCAGAGATAAATGACATTTTTTTAATGCCTTTTTCTTTTGTTGCTTTGTCTTTCTGAGGTGGTTTCTTAGCATGAAATCAATGGATTATATGAAGAAAATTTTTTTTCACCAAGAAGTCTTCTGTGTTTGTACATGTTTATAAGTCAAGATTATTTGATATGACTCAGACGCATCAAAGAACAAAGACAGAACAAATGTAAAAAGATTATTTAGGAATTAACAACAACAACAACAACAACAACAACAATTATAATAACAATAATAATAAGAAGAATGATAAAGGATTTGATATGGACACATTTCCATGGAACGATGGTTAACAATACCTACTACTGTAGGAAAAGTGATCCACACAAGAATCCCTGTATTGTTCTAATGAACCTTGGTACCTCAACCACATGAACTTTAGTGTACTACAAGATTGGTAACTTGATCTCATCATTTTATGATTGAAATAGCTAGATATAGCCATAAGTTCTATCCTAAAAGTTTCTTTTCTGACACTTCTCACCCGTGGAATTCTCTTCTGGCTTTTTGCTTTCCTGCCACCTACAATATTTAAAAGTTTAATTGTAGTATCAATTGATATCTTTTCTACTAACATGAAGAGTGATTATATTGAATCAATTGTTTGGTCTCCTGCTAGGAAAGTTGTTTTACTGTGTCATGCCAGACAATTTTTCTCATCAGAATCCATTGATATCAAGGGATCCATTGATCCATTGATATGTTTAGCTAAGTATGGAAAAGAGAAAGCCGGAAACCACATCCTAGACAGGGAACAAGGGATGAACCTCTTCACCTGTTCAATAGATGTGGGTGGAGTGTGAACTGGGGGATAGTTTAGTCTATCTACTCCAATTGAAAAAGAAAAAAGAAAAAAGTAAAAAGATTGGAAAAGAGAAAGCCAGAAACCACATCCTAAACAGAGAACAAAGGAACAATCCTAGACAGGGAACAAGGGATGAACCTCTTCACCTGTTCAATAGATGTGGGTGGAGTGTGAACCAGGCGATAATTTAGTCTAGTGATACACTTAGCTAAGCATATCAATATATAAGATTAGTAGAAAGGTTAGATATGTTTGTGATATAATAAATGTCTGAAAGATTAATATTCTGATAAAAAAATGCATTAGATGCCAATAATTTAAATCAAACTCTGGATTTTAATCAAGTGGGGTAAGCTATGCATCATAAATAAGAAAGGAAAAGTCTAAATATTGCAACATAAAGTGTTGATTGATGATATAATGAGGAGAAAATGATGGTTTGGTTAAAATGTTTGTTAAAAAGTATTTGTTTGAATAAAGTGTCAATTGGCAAAAAATGTTGGTTCTGGGAAAAATGTGAATTGGGATAAAGTGTCTGTTGGGTTAATTGGTAAGTTTGGATAAAGTGTTGGCCGTTATAAAACGTCGGTTGGAATAAAATATGGGTTGTAGTAAAATGTCAGTTGGTATACAATGTGAGTTGAAATAAAGTGTTAATTAGAACAGAGTGCTGGTTAGAATGAAGTGTTGGTTTGGGTAAATTGTCAGTTACGATAAGTGTCGCTTGTTATAAAGTGTCACTTGGAATTTTTAATTAGTCGGATACCTTAATTAATACATGTAGTCTGACACCATGAAGAAAATTTTCCAGTGCTTTATTGCGTAACAAAATAAAAAATATGATTGTTTAGGATAAATATGTTTATTTTTTTTCCCATTATTCACATTGTTCGAGTGTTGTCCTCATATTTATTGCTATATTCATAACATTTCTGCCATTGTATGATTTGACCTTCTTCAGGTGATGTTTAATTTTTTATTAATTGGATATAGAGTACTTTTTAAAGAACTTAAATATAGGTATTTGCAGAACATTTGTTTGCTGGTGTAGATTGTTCTAGTTCCACATGCTATGGCTCTTCCACCGAACTCTTTATTTTGTTCACTGAGGTAGATTGTTCCCATCCTATGAGTCATCCCACTTCCAGATATATCAGTATAAGTTTTCTCTCTTTAACAAGTTTTTTGTTCACCTCTGCTGTAGCCAATTATTGACCTCACAACTATTTGGAACAAGTCACTAGATCCTTGTCCTTGACACATGACTCAGTGGATAAAAGCATTGGCTGGAGTTGAGTTAAAGAGAGATAAATGATACTAAGATATCTAGAAGTGGCATGACTCATGGAACAAGAACAATCTACCTCAGTAAACAAAATAAAGAATTCAGTTTGAAATTCCAATCACCTGGAGAAGGTTAGTGTGTACAAAGGCTGAAACGTTGTGAATATGGCAATAAAAATGAGGACAACAGTCCAAACAATGTAAATATTGCAAATAATTACAATAGCTCATCTTAGAAATATAGACAAATATTAGTTCAGTCTTGAACAAGCCCAAATATCTGTGTGTGAAGAGGGAAACTGTGTTGTACTAATGTTTTAAGTAAAAAAAGAAGCCTACCTGCTTTCAAAATCAGTATTTTAAATACTGATTCATTGCCCAGATAAAAAAAATCAAGATTTCAAATACTGATACAGGCCAGTCATTGTCATTAATAAGTAATAAACAACTCTTTTACCACCTAAACAACTCAATATTTACTTTCAAGATATTGTTATCATTGTTGTTGTTGCATTATTTACAATGTTCAGACTATTGTCCTCATCTTTATTGCCACGTTTGTGACGTTTTGGCTGTTGCATGTAAACATCACAATAAAGTTGAGGACAATAGCCTAAACAATGTAAATAATGTAAATACTACCTCATCTCAGAAGTATAGACAAATCTTTGTTTCAGCTGTTTTGCTCTTTAGCCTTCATCAATCTGGATAACCTACAGAGAATTCTGAACTGAACCATTTATTTAATATGAGGGTTATTCAATAAATAAGGTGAATTTTTCGGTATAATAACTTCTAATATAGATAGAAGCTTATTTTTTTTTATTGTTTTCTTTTACTTCTTTTTCAAAGGGATTTAATTTTTTTTTGCAGATTGAAAAAAAAACTTTGAGAGTTTTGCAGATTAACAAAGATGGCCAACCAAAAAGCATGCTCCAGGATTGAACAGAGGTCAGTTATCAAGTTTTTGGTTGCTGAAGGGTGCAAACCAGTTGCAATTCATAGCACAATGTCAACTGTGTATGGTGCCACATGTTTCAGCCAAAAAAAATGTCTACAAGTGGGCTAAATTGTTTAAAGAAGTTTGAAAGTGACGATGAAGTCAAAATTGCTGCAAGCGATTGACTGAGACACCAGTCCAAAGATTTTTATGCTGAGGGAATACGGAAACTTGTGCACAGATGGGAACATTGTGTGACACTGCTTGGAGACTATGTTGAAAAATAAAAAAAAGTAAGCTTCTATCTGTATTAGAAGTCCTTATACCAAAAAATTCACCTTATTTATAGAATGACCCTCGTATACAAGAGTAGACTGTCCTTGTTCTACTGCCCATGTTTAGTGACATCTCATCTAGTTCTGATTTTTTATATTGTTCTGTTATTTTCACATCCATTTCCACTGAGTCTAAATCACATTGCCTGGACAAGAGATTGAACTCACAATTACTATGGTACTAAATTTATGAACCACTGCTTCAATCCACCAGACAAAGAACTCAATATATTATTATAATATCATATTTTTTTTATTTATTGTTGGTAAATTGGTAAATTAATAAGTAAATTAACAATTACAAAATTTACATCATAAATAAATCATATTTAATGAAATAAAGATAACTAAAAATTATAAGCATTTCTTTTTGTTTCCATTCCTTTGCATTGGACTGAAGAAAAATATGTTGGAATAGAGATAAAAAGATGAAATACTTTGTCATTCATCTTAAGAAATTTGAACCTTCTCAATGGAGGTCTTTAGGTCAAACTGTTTTATTCATGGCTTTTTGTCACAAAGTATTTACAAACAGCATTGCAACCAATTCAACATTTCTTTGTTCGATGTCTATATTTTACCAAGGTTAGTTTCACAGAATAGTTCAGCTGCTTTCAATTGCAGTATTTGGCATCTTTTTTATGGTCAAGATCTCTTTTCCATTCTATTTCTCATTTTCATTATCATGGTGCTGCTGTAAGGACCATTCAGTCAGTTAAGTGCCCAATGTGATACACGCTTGGGCAATCATGTCTCAAAAGAGACATGACTGACTGTGCAGAAGATTATTCCACAGTAGGTTGCCATTACTTTCTGCAGTAAAATGGTTGCCAACTAAGGCTATAGAACCCAATCTATCCTGTTATTTAACCCATAACTGGAGGGAAGAGATGGATTAATACCTTTCCCAATGCTATTTGCACATAAGTGAATGCAAAGAATTCAACTAGAATTCAAACTTGGCTTCCTGATTTCTTGTTCTGAGCTGATATCCACTGCACAACAATGCACATCCTAAGGAATATAGAATGCAGTTATCTCCCTTTGGTGAAGGTAAGTCACATGGGTCAGATGATAGCTGCTTAGTGATGTCACTTCATACAGTGACAAGAGTGGCCAATCAGTCAGTTTGTATACAGCAACCAAACCAAATGGTTGCTTTTTAATCTAAGTCTTGGCTGAGATTAAATCTGCCTCCCTTAGAAGCTTACAAGCACATGGTGTCATTTCCCTTTATTTCCAAAATATAGAAAAAAAACTCTAGCTTGCAGCCCTCAATTTGGGAATACCCAAGACTTGCCATTTCTCTTTCGTGGAATATGTTCTTACATAGTAGATGAATCCAGCCCATTTGAATCTAGAGTCCTAAACATGGCTTCTCCAGACACAGGAATATCTCCATATGACACTTTATATGTTCCTAATTACAATCTGCTTGGCTGTGTAGATATATATGATATATTATTCTCTGTGTGGACACATGTGTATACATATACATAGTTTTGTGAATGTCTCAGAGGCATAAAAATTTCTTTGAGAACAAAGCCTGTTTTTCATTTCTTTTCCTTTCAGCTATTTTGTTCCAACTATGAAATACTGTATTATTATATGATAACTATAATAATGCCTATAATTGGGGAAATAAAAATAGGAGAATAAATCTTTCCTCCATCACTCTCTAACTATAAAACACTGTTTCTACTCATTTTTCTTTCTTTTGGGTTCATTAATAGACCCTCCTTTGTCTTTTCAATATCTTACTTTGCAGCAGCATATGGACACAACAATAAAGACTTGCTTTTTTTATCCATTAGAAATTGTCTTCTTAGAACTGATTCAACTGAATGTCTAGATCTGATAGAGGAATGATAGGCCAATAGTTGCACATTTATGTTAAGGTCTCCAATACTGAAACATTGCTCCAACCAAAAACCACTAATCTTTATCAGGCTCTATAAATAGGTAACTGGTGAATGATGGGAAGAGTGAAACTGGTTCTTCCTAGTTCTTTTGTTTATGACTTATGCTTACGATTATTTATGGAGTCACCATGTATATATTGTAGAGTGAGTGGCCATCGTTAAATGTAAAATAAACTGAACTGTTCAACAAACAGGATTGAAAAGTTTGCAATAAGCAATAACAAGAAAAAAGAAAAGAACAGAGCAAAAGATAATATAAAGCAGGGAAAAATATATGCAAGTCAAATTAACAGTAATAATAAAAAGCAACAGTAATATGGCACAAGATTCACAAATTAAGAATTGGGGTTGACACACAAGAGCAAGTTCAGACAAGCAAACATTGTTTCTGACCGGGAGAGAATCAGGCAAAATCAAACTATTTTATTGGTTATGAAAAATCCCAGCATACAATTGTGTGCTTCTGCCTGTAAAGTATTTTTCAGCCATTCCCTAAAAGATTGGAACACACACACACACACACACACACACACACACACACATATACATATATATATATATATATAATTTTTGTATTCTGTAAACAGAAGAAAAGATGTGTAGTTAATGTAATGGTTACCTTATATGTGCCTGTGGTGAAATGGTTAATTTCCTTAGAACAAGAAATTAATGAGCTGAGTTCAAATTCTGACCAAGTTCGTTATGTTCATTGTTGCACAATACTCTTGGGAAAAGTTTGAATCCATTTCTTTTCTCCCAAACTATAGGTTAAATAGCAGAGCAGACTTGGATCTCTAGACTTGGATCTCAAAACCCAGTCATGTGAATCTGTACAAAGAGGGTTAGACATGGAAAGCAGATACTATGTCAATAAAACAAAAATGTAATAAATTTCAACAAGAATAGATAATCCCACTGGAAAGGGATTATCCAGACAGTTGCTGATACTATTAGACATTGGACCCAGAGAAGGTGAATGGATGGATGAATTCTGTATTAAATAAAGTTTACTACCTTGCTATACTCTGATAATAAATAATTCTTAAAGAGACACCAAAGAATATATATATATATTTAATTTTTTTCAAACTAGCATTCTATTTTTGTTTGTGTGAGAAACTCTCTGCATTTTTGAAGGTGTATGTCATTGCATTTGGTAACCTTGAGATAGTTTTAAGAACATTTCATTTGCCTTTGCAGATGTGTGGATTTCATTCATTTTGTACATCCAGAATAATTTAGAAGATTTAATTTCCATGAATGTTAACATATATAGTGAATAACTGATGAAGCTGTACAGTACATTAGCCATAATATAAGGCAATAAAAATGACAATACTAATTCAAGGACTTTTTGCGCCTGAAGCTGTTACTATGTTGGCAGTATGACCTAAGTAAACTTATCTACTCTGTGACTGTTGCAAATCATCATGACAATATACCTCCTTCCCATCTGCTAAAGGCTCAACATCATCACCAAGGTCTGTTTAAACCAACCTCATAATGAACAGTCCAGCCTTGGCCACCTGTGTCTGACTTCTGATTTTGGCTTTTCCGAAAATGTCATTGAAGGGGATAAGATCAGCTCATAGTTAAGCTTAAGGAGAATGTAATGAAGCTGCTGATGGCAATTCCAAAAAGGAATTTTGAAAATAGTTTTTAAATGTGTAAGGGATGCAGGAGTAAATATATGAGAGTACCTTGAAGAAGGCTAATGTGTTTCTGCCATAAGTTGACTATTTTTTAAATAATAAATAGGTGGATGTGTTTCAGACAGATTTTGTATTTTGTTCACCATGTTTGTTTGCATAATCATGTAACTTTGGTATATTTTTTAGTATTTTATATAGAAAGCAGACTGAATGGCACATTGACTAAAACACTGTGATATAATAAAAAAAGATAAGGATATTCATCAGATTAATTAATGGTTAAAGAAAATTCATGTTGATCCTCACAAATCTGGTATCATTGGGACCAGTAAAAGCCAGATAAGTGGTTTTGCTGGATTACTGATGACTATGTTAGAATACACTTAACCCAGAATGTTAACCACTTCATCCTAAAATAGCTGATCAGTTTGATATGGTCAAAATGGCAGCCAATGTTCAAAACAATCTAAAGTCTGTTGTTAACTGGGGCGATATTTGGTTTGCTAATTTTAATGCTTCTAAAAACTATTTCTCTCCATTAATCATCTAAAAGACCCCTCTCTGTCTTCCATTAGTATGGCTGATGCTAACCTCCAGGAAAGTGACTCGTTGCGCCTTCTCAGGCTAACTTTCTTGGCTGACATAAAGTAGAAAGACTATATTAAATCCATTGCAAGATCAGCTGCTAAGAAAGTTGGTTTACTGTGTCAAGAAAAAACAATGTTTCTCGTTGAAATGTAAAACCTTAAACCCCCACATTTTTGGCATTAAATAACCCACAGAGGTGTTGATATGCCATTAAACAAAACTCAAATTAAAATTCAACCTCCCAACTGAAAATTGCACCACTGAGGTTTCTTGTTGGTCTAAGCTGAAATGGGCGATTTGATTCCTTCTCAGAAATACCAGGTTAAACCTCAGTCCTCTCCATGGCTCATATCAGCTGTTTCGACCTCTGTAGCACACAGAAACAAGTATTTTCAGCTATACCAGTGTAACAAATCTTGTGATAATATTTGATTATTTGTTACTGTTCGTAATAAATGTAAGCAAGTCCTTGAAAGTGAAGCTCTCAACTTGGCAACACAAACTTTTATTCCTGCCTTGATAGTAAGTCTGATTTGTCCAACAATGTCAAAATGGCAGCTGATCTCTAAAAGTATCTCAAGATCATCGTTAAGTGGGACAAAAGATGTTCTCTTCATTAAATATCTGAGAGGCCCCTCCCCACCTTCCATCAGTATGGCTGATGCTAACCCCCAGGAAAGTAACTCATTGCGCCTTCTCGAGCTAACTTTCTTGGCTGATATGAAGTGGAAAGACCTTATTGAATCCATTGCTATGTCAGCTGCTAAGAAAGTTTTTTTCACTGTATTATATGAGATAATTCTTCTCTGCAGAATCTATCTTATATGTCTATAAGTCTATCATTCATCCATGCTTAGAATATTGGTGCCATATATTGTCCAGTGCCCCTGCTATTTACCTTGAGCTCTTTGATAAGATCCAAGAAGAATCACAAATTATTGGTCTTGACCTGGCAGCTTGGTTTTGGTAAATTTCCCACCGCTGTAAGATTGCCAATGTGGTTTCCCTCTGTCTTTTCTATTAAAAATTTAGTAGCAGTTGTTCTAATGAACTTACCTTGGTACATCAACTGTATGAATTTAAGCATGCTACTAGATTGGATGTGTGTGGGTGGTGCAGTGGATATTGGCTCGGAATGAGAAATTGGAGAGCCAAGTTTGAATTCCAGTAAATATTTGTTGCATTCACTTACACACTTAGAAAAGGTGTTAAGCTGTCTCTTTCCTCCAGCTAAGGGTTTAATAGCAGGACAGATTGGGTTTTATAACCTTGATTGGCAACCAGTCTACTGCAGAAAGTAATGGCAAACTAATGCAAGAAAATGTTCTGCCCAGTCAGTCATGTTTCTTTCAAGAGTATATATATATATATATGTAATGATGCTTAGTGTCAAAACTGCTGTTTTTTCTGTAGTTTACTGGTAGAAAGGCATTTTAGGCAAGCAGATTTTGTTGTCATAAAGTGTTCAATATCAGGATAAGGATAGAGAGTTAATGTGGAGAAGTTTGCCACTTAGCTGAACAGTGTTATTTCAGTCATGCCAACTTTGAAGTTTTCTGAAGACATTATTGTGATATCTTCAGACTTCAAAACTGACTAGATTGGCAATTATGTCTCATAATTTTATTGCTTAAATAGCTATATGTAACTATAAGTTCTATTCTAATAGTACTTCTACTTCTCACCCGTGAAAGTTTCAGTTTCTTGTTTTCCTTCCACCAACATTCTCTAAATACGACGTCAATTGCCATCATCTACGTTCCTGAACCTTGTTCTTTTCTTGTCATTTCTCCTTATTAAAGTTTTCTCATTTGCTTTCATTCCCCAAATCCCCTTGTATATTAGTGGCATTATCACCTTGTCTGGGGTGAAATAATTAAAAAAAGATTTCTTTTTCAATACCTACAGCAAACTTGTATTTTGGCAGACCTTAGTTTCTGGAAGAGAGTGTATAATCTGATGGGATCAACTGTTGAGCAAGGCTAGTATTTATTTACACCCCCCCCCACTGGAGTGAGATGTGACAAGGTTGGTTTTTAAAGTGGGGAACCTGAACATCCGCGCTTGGGCTATTGGACAGTCTGGGTAGAAAGCTTGTCTTCACATGTTGGAACTGTTTACATTATGTCTAAGCTTGTCTTAATAGGTCTCATATACTCACCACAGAACTGAACAAGGCTAGCATGCTCAAACCCTGTCATGATGATGTGTGACTTTGGGCTACAACAACCACTGAACAGATTTCTCTACTCAGTTTCACTCATAAGACTTGGGTCAATCCATGTTATGATTTTCAGGTATCTCCAAACAGTGCTGCATACTGAAATTTTCCTTGAAAAATTAACCATAGTGAGATTCAAACCTGAATTTTGTGTTCACTCACATGACCATTTAGACAACACAAATTGTTACTTAAGAATAGCTTTCTTTCTTTTTTGTTAATTTGTGCAAAACTGATAACTAGCATCAAAATTGTTCAATATGTCTGATTAATTAACTTTAGACAAGTCATTATCATTAATCATTTATTTACACAAAAGATACAATTAGGTGTACAGTCGTTATCAATATCTATTTTTGTTACAGTTTAAATTCTTTTACACGGTTTACAGCCTATTTAAATCCTTTACTTTCAACATCTTGTACATAATCAGAATTTCTTTTTACAGATTTTAACAAGAAAATATTAGCTGTAAAGTTATTTTCTAAAATATAAAAATGTATTGTAGCTCAAGGCTACTCACCTCAAAGCACTGGGATTTACGTCACATAACCATGACTCAGCGAAACGTTCATAGTTCAACCCTGAAAAGCCCTAACAGGAAAAGGAAACCCATAACAACTGTGAAATACACAAGGGTATATAAAAGAAGCAGCCTAAATACAAATTCATCAGTAGCCTATCCAACACTGGCAAAGAGGATGATGCTGTCCCTGTGGCCTAACTGATGCTGCTGATGTCCTGCTTTCACATCCAACCTGATGATGACCTGCCTGATGCCACTAACCACTACCACTGCTACCACCCTGCCTGACACCTTCAACCACTACCATGACTGATGCCTCCAAGCACTACCACTGCTACCACAACTGTCCTTTTCAGGATTTAAGCAACTTACCTTTTCAGGATAACAAACAGGTCTTTTCTCAAATTGCTACAACTGCCTTTTTTAGGGCAAGAAAGTTTATCTTACCACAATATGCAACCCTATTGTAACTCTGGACTGATCAACCATTGTTTGCTAACATGATCTACACGCCCATCACTAGATTTACCTGTATTTCAATAGTTAGTGCAGTCTATGCCACTCAACTGTGGCAATATCTGACAACCCGATATAATCAACCCGGTCCAGCAATGACTAACAATTCAAGCCTCATTCCCTGGCCTATGAAATACTAGCTGCATGCACTGATTGACTCAAGTCTGCAAGTGTTGGAAACCACTCAATCAACAACAGTTTCACGGTGACCCAAGAGATCAACTGAACTGTAACAACAAGACAATAAAAGTTGTCAGACTTTGGAAACTTTGTCACCAAATACCTTGTTTTTGTTATCCTTGCCTTTCCTGTGTCACTTCACCTTTTCTTAAAAGTCTGTAGAGTCCATTACCATAACCGGTCCTGCAAAAAATGAAAATAAAAATCTAGTGTACTGATGTTTACTTTACGAATAAGAAAACATTATTGTGTCAAACTTACTGCTAGGGTTTTAAAGATATTTGCATTTCTTGGCTCCATCAGTGTTAACCTTCCTGGTGAGGACCTGCCATGCCACTCACATTGTAGCAAACCAAGCCCATTCCCTCTGAATTCCATTGATGTGAAGTAAGTTCATTACAATCTTAACCTTTTTGAGTCTAGAGTTAACTGTTATCTTTTCTATCTATCTGCATAAAATGTGCCTCTTGTTTTCTAACCCTCTACATTGAGTGACCACTGGAACTTGTACAGGGTGAACCTTACTGCAAAAAAAAAAAAAAAAAAACTAAAGCAAACTATTA